>CM067306.1:54006666-54606666 GCA_034231615.1 Meghimatium bilineatum
AATAGCGTAACTCCACTGTACAACCAGCAACACAACGTAGTTCACGCTCCTAGAGGAAAACCCCATGAACGATCATGTTGGTTATCAGAGAGTGAACGCATACCATTATTCTCATAGAGATACTGCTTATCTCATTGTGATATACCATTCCTCATAGAGATACTGCTTATCTCATTGTGATATATCATTCTTCTCATAGAGATACTGCTTATCTCATTGTGATATATCATTCATCACATTCTGATATCATTCTTCTCACTGTGACCAATTTTCTCAATATAAAATTCATGAAATTCGGATACCATTTTTATTTTTGTGATATTGTTCTTGTTATTTTTATATCATTTTTGTTATTGTTATACAAATCGTGTGCTGGTGATATTATTCCTGTTATTGTGATATTGTTCATGTTATTGTGATACCATTCATGTTATTGTGATACCGTCCTTGTTATTATAATACTGTTCTTGTTAAAGTGATATTTTTTCTTATAAATGTGTTATTAAGATCTTGCACAAAATAGAACTACGTGGCTATTTTGAACATCACGTTTGGGAAGCTTATGAAGGTCCTTTTCACATTTTATTTCATAGATATATTGATGATGGTATAGTTATTACTGACATGCCTGAGATAGAATTGTCTGGCTTCATCAACTGTATCAACAATCAATTTTAACCCTGCTACAATTCACATCTAACATCTCTACTACTTGTCAACTTTCTTGACATTATTGTCACTTATTAATCCCCCTTTACCTCAGCACATCTTCTTACTTCAAACCTACTGATGCACATTAGTTTTCTGCTCCACACATTTCATCTCAACCTTCTACTTGTCGAAACTCTCTACCCTTCTTCCAGCTTTGTTTGTTTGTTTGTTTTGTTGATGGATTTGTCTGTCTAGAGTCAGACACGCCCCTTTCAACAGTGGAATTGATTTCCTTTAGTTATATCGGGGCGTATATTGTTGCCCAATGGCTTGGGTTGTCCTGTTAGGGACTGGTGATTTGACCTAGGGTCTGGTCTGCGTGTCCTTATCAGGACAAAAGAAATATTGGGGGATTGGGATGTAGTCCTAAGAAGGACTTGTTTGTTTTTACTTGGTGACTTTGGTGTTAGGCTCTTTGGTCTTGGTTCTCCTCCTAGAAATAGATGATTCTTGGTCTTTTGTTGGCATCCAAAGGTTTAGATGGTCTTTTAGACTCTGGTGGAGGAATGTATTTTTTTATAATTTAAAAAAAATCATCAATAAATGTAAATTAAAAAACCGACTTCAATGCTTATATACATATATAGTATTTTTCCATTAAGCAGTGGGTTCTTACACACACATGGTCATACATATATACATGCACTCATATACTTTACATCTGGAAAAATACACATGCACCTATATTCTCTACATATGAAATAATACACATGTACCCATATACCTTACATGTGCAAAAATATACACATGCACCACAATACTTCGCATATACAAATACACATGCATCCATTAACTTTACATATGAAAAAATACACATGCACCCATATACCTTACATATGAGAAAAATACACATTCACCCATATATTTTACATATGAAAAATACTCATTCACCCATATATTTTACATATCATAGATACACATTCACCAAAATTCTTTACACATACATATCATACATATCCATACACCTTGTGCTGTACATAGACTATACTCATGTATCCACATATTTTACATATCATATACTCATGTATCCACATATTTTACATATCATATACTCATGTATCCACATATTTTACATATCATATACTCATGTATCCACATATTTTACATATCATATACTCATGTATCCACATATTTTACATATCATATACTCATGTATCCACATATTTTACATACATATACTCATGTATCCACATATTTTACATAACATATACTCATGTATCCACATATTTTACATAACATATACTCATGTATCCACATATTTTACATAACATATACTCATGTATCCACATATTTTACATAACATATACTCATGTATCCACATATTTTACATAACATATACTCATGTATTCACATATTTTACATAACATATACTCATGTATCCACATATTCTACATCACATAAATACCCATGCAATCAGATGTTTTACATACCCTTACATACTTATACAGTTGCGTATCTCGATAGTACGTTTCTGTATAATACGGTATACTGATATTATTGGCATTTCATACTTCATTCTCACTATAATACCAGTATGTTGGACCTCCCCCCCCTCCCTTGTCTAAATTATAATTGAGGTTTTTTGTGTGGTTTTTGTTCAGTTTGTTGATTGAGCTGTCTTCCCATTAGTGATTGTTATCTGATAGTGTAATTTTTAATGTTATGGTGTGGTATGAGAATTCTTCGCTCTTGCACTCTTCTTTTTATTAGATTATTTCTCTGAACTAGGTGGTTATATGTCGTCTGTATTATGAGGGTTTATGTGTTTTATTCGTATCCTGTCTGATGTATTATGGGTATCTTTATGTTGTCCTGTATGGTTCTGGTCTTGTGGTTATGAATGTAGTGATTTGAGTGTGGTGGTGGATTGAAACTCATTGTGGTTTAGCACTGTTGTAAGGTTGTGTTTTGTTCATTGGATTGTGTATGTTTATTGATTGACTGGTCTGGCACTGTGAAACTCTGGTCGTGCACATTTTTTGGTTGTTTATCAGGGGTTGGGACTAGTTTTGCGTGAGGTAAGTTGTGCTGAAACTCAGTAGCACTGTCATGATGATGTTCAGTGTTTGGAGTGTGTATGTTTATTGGTTGTTTGGTCTGATTGTCCCAGCTACTTCGCATTCGTCGCTTATATATCGATGATGACGATTTTCTTGATAAATCATCTGAAATGATTAATTTCTCTCGTAAACGTCCGATCCCCGACAGTGTCTTTTCATCGGCATGACTTCGTGTCCGTAAGTTATCTCGATTTGATACCTTGTCTAATACTCAGGATAATTCATCCTCTTCTGATACAGTTTTAAATCTGTGCTTACATTATTTCACCATAACTCTATTGTCCGTCAAATCTTGCTGAAGCATGTATCCCTTTCCCAGTCTGATTCTGAAAAACTCGTTACTCTGTCCATGACTTTCCTTTGGTGATAAGCGTGACAAATATCTTAATGACATCTTGATCCACAGTCACCTCAGCTCTTATGCTGCAACTCACGTTGACTCTATTCGTTCCAAACGCGGTCGTTGCTACACATGTCCATATGTAGTACAGATCCGCTCTATTTCATTTCCTAAGGCCACTTTCACTATCGACGAGGCTTGTACATGTGAGTCTAGTAATGTCATTTATTTTATCATATGTAAACTTTGTGACAAAAAGTATATAGGTGAAATATGTCTTACAATTGAGTGGCCACTTCTGTAGGCATCTTCATGCCATAAAACACAGAGAACATACCCCTGTCGCCATTCATTTCAATTGTATTGGTGCTGCCCTCGATATGCAGTGTCACTGCCCTCAAAACCCTCATCATGGATGACAGATTTAGGTACGCTCTTGAAAATCGATTTATTTTTGCGTTTGGTACGTTTGGTAAGCCTTTTTGATTTAACTCTGAACATTCGTTTAAATGTATGCTGGTGTTTTCCTTCTAGTATTACTATTTATGTTGTCTTGGATAAAAAATATATTCTATCTTTTATCGTATCTCGTCCAATTTTCAACAAAACTCACTTCCATAACTACTTGTTTACCCGTACATCATTGTCACCGTGAAATTCGTATTGTTTTCATGTAAATATTATGTCTGGTTCCTCTGTGGTGGAAACATTGTTTATATTTCTGTTTTCACTTTTTTTTCACTGTTTGTTTCGTATATTCTTATTCTTGAAAAATACCTAATGGTTCGAAAAGCTGAAAATGTCTTGTGTATTGCAATTTGTATGTTATTGTGTTTATAACTTATAACCCATTAGTCTAGTGATAGTCCATCTGTTGTGTTCAAGTGAAGCATCATAAAACTGCGTTATACGTAAGTAATATTGTTATTGTGATACCTTGTGTGTAATTGTTATACTATTCTTATTATTGTAACACCTTTCGTGTTATTGTGATACCGTTCTTATTACTGTGATACTTTTCGTGTTATTGTAATACTTTACTTGTTATTGTGATATAAAATAAGGTCTCACGTGATATATGAAGAGTGAATACATATGACAATACAATTTGCGAGTTAATAAAGAAAACACATGAAAAGCAATTATTCGTCTATTTTTAAGTCAATTTTCCTGTTTTCTTCCGAGGATTCACAAAACTTAAATACCTGAGATGTTCATCTGATGTGTTTCTCGGTACAGTGTCACTGCAATATTTGCTGTATGTGAATAGACAACTTGTCACAAAAATGAGGTTATTTAAATAAATACTTACTTTTTCTGACAAACATACGGTAATACGCGTTTGCATTGTAGGTCATTCCAGCCTTTTCCGATAATTAAAGCAAGGCAGTTTTGGCCTGTGAACAATAGAGACAACGGTAATTGTCATGTATACATGACCAGTAAGCAATACGGACAAACGATACATACATCTATAACATATATTGTCTACTGATTTGCCATATATATGTTAATTTAGCATTAATATATACGTATATTGTATATATATATATATATATATATATATATATATATATATATATATATATATATATATTCTGCAACAACGATTATATTTCTCCTTCATTTTCCAGTTGTAGCTAATAGAATCAAGATGTGACCAGCTCGGGAATGTCTTAAAATCAATGCCTGTATATCCATCACATTCAGATCACAATACGATGAAAAGCTCTGGACTTTAAAGAGGCAGATGGCTGATAGCTTTTGGGAGATATAGGAACAAAGCATAATAGAAATATGTGACCTTACATGCATTGATCATGGGAAGGAGTGGATACCCACTCAACCTGCATTGATTCTGGGAAGGAGTGGATACCCACTCTGCCCGCATTGCGCAGTGCTTTCTCTATACTCGACAGTTGCACGGAAAAATTAGATGTGTGGATGCAGAAATCAGAGCATTGATTGACGATAACATCTCAAAGGTTGCTGTAATGATCAACATTGATTGGTTAGTTATTTGTCAGCATCATCATACTTGGACTGTCTATGCACGGTCCAGCTGGAAAACTGTCGAAAGATCCAGCCTTCACTACAGCCTCAAGCTGTGAGAGGAACAATGTCATGGCTGATTTCACAAAACTATTATCATGTATGCAAACTTCAAGCTCAAGGTAAGTCACATGACATATGCCGTCGAGAATGAAGATAACTCTTCATGTACTAAACCGCACTGACTGTTAGGTGGGGTGACCAGTTCCCTTCCTTGCTGTTTTTACCTTCCCTAACTCATGCGTCAGGTACTCATTTACAGCTGAATCGACTGGAAGAGTGGTCTTGAGAAGTGAGAAATCAGAACACGGAATTTTTTTAGATTGTTGTGGTTTCGAATCTGGCACGCTATAACCAGGTGATAACTAGAAACTAAGCTACCTCGCTCCAACTCTTAGTAGGTCGTGAGCAAAACCGTAATTTTATCAGCCTGTCTTTCAGCATGAATTTGTATGTATGACTGATGTTATCAATTGTATTATGAATAATTTAATTATACTTCCTATAATATGTATTATATACGTAAATGTTCGACATTTAATAATCTATATGTTTACTGTGGTTAAACATATATCTGATAATTGTTTTAAAAAAACAACAACTAGGTCGAAGTAGATATTTAAAAAATTTTATGTGGTAAAATTAGATAAGAAATTAGACTTAAAACTTCAGTTAAATTTATCATATACAATTATAAACCGTAAAACTGGTATATTTATTGCTATATCCATGTTTACATACTTCAGGAAAGTTTCAGTAATGTTTAATTACAAATACATTTTAATAAATATTTTACAGTATTCATGCTATACTTTTTTTCGGGCTTTTTATAATCATACATTTTACATAATAGTGTTACTAAAAGTTGCAAAAATTGCTAAAATTATAATTCTAAAGCACGATCCATAAATGAAAGCCTTCACTAACTTAAGGTTCCACAGAATTACACTCGTTAGACATAATATTACTGCCAATTCTGTAGCTTTTGTTAATACATCAAAGGCATCGATAACATGGTTTTCCCTAAATAATCACACAGTAAACACGTCCACGCTATCGGTTACTTTGAGAGGGGATGTCCTCGAGAGAACCAGCACAATGAAGTACTTTGGGGTCATGGTGGACCGAAGTATGAGTTTCAAAGATCATGTTGACCACATAATTGTAAAGGCTTATAAAGGTCTTGCGGCGATGAAAGTTATTCCTGCTGCTCAATGTGAACAGAGACTGCTATTTCTGCTGTATCAGGGATTGGTGGTGGCGGTGGTAGAGTACGCACTGCAATTCTGAAACTGAATCAGACTCACACAGAAAGATTGGATAGAATCCAGAATGAGGCAATACGAATCATTTTGGGGTGTACGAGAGATACGTCGGCTCGGGCTATGCGATACCTACTTGATTGCCCAACTGCGGAGCAAAGAATACAAATGTACAGGGCGCGGGACTACCTAAAAATCACCGCTGATAAAGAGAACCCTCTACACCCAGAAATTATCAAAGTGAAAGGAAGTCGACTAAAGAGAGGAAAGGCATGGATGGGGCGCGCAGAGGACGTTATACAGAGCGTGTGCAGATTGAAGGATGTACTACCTGGTGCCGAATAGAGTCTGGCGCCCTCGGATTATCCAACAGCCTTCGAAGGATTAATAACACTCAATAGAGATTGCAGGGAATGGTGTACGACAGTGGTCGAGTCGGAGGTGCTCGCTCAGATCAGTGAATATTCCAGGGAATTTGATATAATTATATATACAGATGGGTCGGTTGAGAGACACATCAGAGGTTCCTGGGATTTCAAGGCTCAAATGTGTTGGGGGGGGGAGAATATCAGGGAGGAAAGTAGTGCATTTGTTCAGACGACAAGCAGCATGACAATGGAGATTCTGGCAGTATCCAAAGCTTTGCAATGGGTCTCCTCACAGACTGTCTGCGAGCATGCCTGTATACGCAGTGACTCCATGAACATGATTGTGAAAGTTCAGGAGGGCTACGTACGATAACAGTGGCTGGATGCAGTGAATAATTCCTGTGTGCTTATATTGACTTTTATTTTTGTGCCTGGACAAGCGAGAGTCCGGGAGTAAAAAGATAGCAGATAGGATGGCCGCCAACGCTGCTACTACGGCTGTTGGTGGAGCGATGGATCGGTCAGACATTTTGAATGCCCCACGCGAAAACGCACGAACAAATGACTGTACAAGTGACAATGACTCTTGTTCCGTGATTAGAATAAAGGAGCTTGGTTTGAAATGTGGTGTCGCTACAAATTCCGATATTATTAGTTAAAAATGTAAGTTCAAATTCCCTAAGTCGCTATGTGGTAGGCAACCGATTCAGGCGAAAGAAGCATAACTAATATATACCCAAGACCAATAGTACGTCTACAACTGATAGTTCAACTGGAAAAGCTCTCATTTGATTCTGTAAGAAGCAAGAATAAAAATAGATGTGAGACATTAGAGGGTGAAGTCTGATATAGCAGCGGAGATAGAACTGAGGTTCATGAAGAGAAGAAATAGAGGAGATGCGAGTAGATAAACAATTAGGAAGAGAATGTAAAATAATGATGACATGGATACAGATGAAACAATACATAACGCACAGGAACGTGAGCCACGCCCCCCAATCCTCCATCCCTGTCCAAAACCATCCTTGTCCACCAGAGGTAGATGGTATAATGGAGAATAAGAAGAAGGGCAGTAAGAAATATCAAGACAAACTGAGAGGACACAGAGTAGGTAGACGAAAGGTAGTAGGATGTTGTTGTTTTTTATAAAGTTAATATTAACAGAAGTGCAACTCTTATTTTATTACACTAGCACATATAGAGTATGAAGTAGTTTCAATAGTTTTTGTGTTGGTGAAATTTGATGTGGACTGTGCTCACTAAATGGGTAATTAAAATTAAATAACACAAGGACTGGAAACAAATATAGTGTCAACGCAACACAGGCTTCACCATCTAAACAAATATAATGACAAAAGAACAGTTATGACTCCACACTGAATGCCAGCACAATATAAGCAAATAGTGTGACAAAACAACAGGAATGAGTATAGTTTTCAAACCAAGCGACAGGGTACCAAACTGCAATATATATATATATATATATATATATATATAACACAGTTTTTAGGGAAGTACCTAGTTCTATCCTCAGTTTAGCGAGATTTGTTTGCTTTGCAGTATCGGGGGTACCCAGATGATCACCACCATTGAAATGTGCAGCAACAGGTGTAGAATCTATGATAAATGTCATGAAGATGTTGGTAGAACCGATCACTTATTCTTTTGCCAGTTTATCATCGCACCATAATACCCATATAATCCACTTATATATTTTTTGTTACAGCGTTTACAAATGATGATGTAAATAACTTTGCCGGTCTGACATGTAAAGCCTCCGTCAATAGTAAAAGTAGTTTTTGAAATTACACGCATCGAATGTGTGTAACATAGGCACATGTGTTACAACACCGGCGCCCGCAACAAACCATTATGAATTTCTCTCAAACATTGACTCTGAAATGACTGTGGACCAATACGTATTTAAGATTTTTTTTGGTCATGTAACTACGTAAGTACAATTAATATTTGAACAGGATTCTACGGACAGTACAGTAATGTGAATGATAAGTTAGGAAACTTTAATCCTACCATACGAGGAACAAGCTTGAATATTAGTCAAGGTATTCTAGCGATACCATTTAAAGACACAAAGCATAACAGACGAAAGACACTGTCGGGGTATGAAAGGACACTGTCTCAGTATGACAGGACACTGTCGCGGTATGAAAGGATACTATCGTTGTATGAAAGGACACTGTTGAGATATGAAAGGACAATGTCGGTGTATGGATGGACACTGTCTGGGTATGAAAGGACACTGACGTGATATGAAATGACACTGTCGGTGAATGAAATGACACTCGGGGTATTAAATGACACTGTCGAGGTATGAAATGACACTGTTGGTGTATGAAATAACACTGTCGAGGTATGAAATGACACTGTCGGAGTATGAAAGAACGATGTAATACTGTCTATAATAGAAACATCGCAGAACAGCAAATTCCCAAAATAATAATTCCAGAAGCCTCAGTCTTTCAAGAACTAGCGAGGAAAGTCATAAGCAAATCATTCTATCAACAACAAATTACTTTGATGCCAAAAACTTTAATTTAAATACAAGGAGAAAAAAACAAAATTTACAACAGATAACTTCTAAAACAAACCAAAAGTCATAATTGATAACCATGAACTGGAAGATGTCATTAATTTGGAAGATTTGGATGAAAATATAAACAATTGTGGAGATTGTGTAGCAGAAAGAAAGAAAAGAATTGTAGTAGCTGGTTTAAAATTAGAGCAAATAAATAAAATTCTTTGCCATGGTATTAGCTTATACATATAAATAACTATTAGTGTACAAATATTTCCAGCAGCTATTTACGGCTGTGAAACATGGACAGTTAATAATTCAGTGGCACAAAATAAATTGCTGAGACATATAAATTAGATGTCACAGAATAATTTTAACAGTTAGAAAGACAACTCAGGAAGTAGTGGAACATTAAAAGTGGAAGAGAGCTGGGATGTTAGCAAATAGTCAGAGACAACACTCGATACCGTTGGACGGTCTCCAAACTGTAACGTTGAAATACGTCTTCCATTTGATTTGCTTCACATAACAGAAAATAATTTTTTTAAATGATTAAATTGTATAGATAAACCAAGCAGAAGGCAGCTTCCTAAATGTCAAATTTAAAATATCAGTTAATTGAATAGATAAATCAATTAATTTTTAATTGGTAAATTCACAAAACTAAGCACAAACAAGCAAGTGCCCAGTGATATATAAAAAGTCACTAGCAGACTAAAATATTTGAAACATGACTTTATGATTTTTAAGTGTCACACATGATTTAACCATCGCTTGATATAGATGGTTGCCATAGTGAGGCAGTACCGTGTATTATGTCTTCAATGAATATATTTTATTACTATGCATATTTAAATAAATCAGCTGAATGGAACTTCTCCGTATAGTCAATATATAATTATATTTGAGCAAGAACGTGTGGCTTACGGATAATCAAATACATGCACTGTGACACAACTTTTGTAAATATTGATGTATGAACAGTAAACAGATTTCAATGGATTTCTGTACATCAGCGATCATTTGGATATATTTCTGAATATGGTGAATAGAACAGTCTATCCAACTATATATATATATGTATGTATGTTTGTATATCATCTATGTATATATATTTATCCACTTATATATCTCTATTTCCATCAATTTTTCTACGAATCTCTCAAGATATCTATGTATCAATCTATCTATTTATCGCTATAAATTCATCCTAATTACCTTTATATATTTCTACTAATTTATTGATATATTTCTTTATTTATCTTTTGAACTATTCTCTTATCTGTCTATCTCTACAGCATGTAATCGTACTGACCATTAGTATTGTCCGGTTGGTTAGGCATCCATAAACTGTTTCGAGGTATAAATTTTCCCGTCGTCCAAGTCCACAAACCTTCAGAATCAGTGTCTGAACCTCCAATCCATATCACTGTGTGGGAGAGAAATTATATCAGGGAATCATTACTGGAATTGAAACAGGTATTGTTTATTCAGGAGAGTAATTCAAATTAGTATCTGAGTACACCGACACCTGGGAGTCATTAAACGAGAGAGAGAGTAAACAGAAAAGTAGATAGGAAGAGGGAGTGTATAGTACAGTATGAGTTGATAATGACGCTTCTACTTTGAAGATGAGCACAGCATGGAAAACAATAAATGTGAAGAACAAGTTTAAACAAAAATGGTAATCGATATTACAAATATAAAAGAAAGATTAGAGGGAGTGAATAGAACTGTAGATGTAACATTATAGGAGGTAGTGAATAGAACTGTAGATGAGTGAGAGAGTGAATAGAACTGTGGATGAGAGGGAGTGAATAGAACTGTGGATGAGAGGGAGTGAATAGAACTGTAAATGAGAGGGAGTGAATAGAACTGTAGTTCAGAGGGAGTGAATAGAACTGTAGATGAGAGGGAGTGAATAGAACTGTAGATGAGAGGGAGTGAATAGAACTGTAGATGAGAGGGAAGGAATAGAACTGTAGATGAGAGGGAGTGAATAAAACTGTAGATGAGAGGGAAGGAAAAGATTTGTAGATGAGAAGAAGTGAATAGACCTGTGGATGAGAGGGAGTTTGTTTGTTTGTTTTTCGTTCTCTCCATTGTAACCATCACGGATATCAGTGCGATTTCCGCCGGGAGCGTGATTACGTTGTGCCACCGTTATGCGCCTTGTAGGCCTAGCACATCCGATTTCGGCATGCCTTGACAATTCGGGTGGGCTACCCTTAGCCTGGGACAGCCTCTATATCTGTCTCCAGGCACGCGTAGTGGAGACTCTTCGCCCAGACGATTTTCTTGCTCTTAGTCTGACTCAAACGAGGTGTTCCACTGTCTATGAACTTGCCTCGTGTAATTGGACGTGCTGTGCCTGTTCCCATTGGGTACTGAACCGTTTCTCATCCGTGAGCCTGGTTCCTTAAGGGGAAGAACTCAACAGAGGAGTTGGACCCTGGCTCTTTCGCCCTCTTAGCCGAGGTGTCATTCACCGACATCGTGTACCCCTTGTCCAAGTTCGAGTCTCACACCACGCGATTGAGAGCAAGGCGTTCTCGAGCTGAGCGTCCTTGTCCCAATAGCGCCTGAGCCCATCAGGTACTGAACCCTTTCTCTCTTCAAGTGTATTTCCGGTGTAGGAAAACCTGACAGTAGAGCTGGGCCAGGGCTAAATCGTTGTCCCTTTTGTGCCTGAGCGAATCGAGTACGGAACCCTTTCTCTCTGCAAGTGTACTTCCGGTATAGGAAACCTTGACAGTAGAGTTGGGCTAGGACTACCATCGTTGTCCCTGTCTTGCCTAAGCCCATTGGGTACAGAACCCTTTCTCTTCGCGAGCATATTTCCGGTTTAGGAAGGCTCGACATTAGATTTGGGTTAGGTCTTCTTGCTTTACCAAACGCCAGTGGATGGGTCTGGGTCTCTGCCTGTAAGGAACTCAGGTAACTAGAAGCCCGTCTCGAGCTGACGGAGCTTGTAGCTCCCCCTTTCTTAGGGACTTTTCACTTTCTATTTGCAGTTCGCGCTGCCCTCTAGCGCTGTTCTGCCCTTTCATTGTTTCATTGTACTCGGTATGAAATCTATGTCTCTCGCCATGTATCTACCTTTACGTGCATTTTACGATGGCCGCCCCTCCAATGTTCGGACTGGACTGACTAGCTTCACTGTATGTCGACAGTGTCGCTATATGTGGTGATGCTGGTGGTGTCGGAGATATGTCTGTCCGTGTGCAGGCAAATCTCTTTCCATCTGCTACCTCCACATTTTCGGACACGATCCCCAAATGATTTGGCCAGAATCAGCTCGAGCTGCTGTATTTCTGTTTCCAGGGTGCACCGCGTGGAGGTACATTTGGGATCTTGGTTATCTGCTAACCCTGGGTCCGCCTAGAGCAATGCGTTCCCATTGCACCCCGATGAGAGGGAGTGAATAGAACAGTTGATGAGATGGAGTGAATAGAACTGAAGATAAGAAGGAGTGAATAGCACTGTAGATGAGAAGTAATGAGTATAAATGAAGATGAGAGGGAGTGGATAGAACTGTAGATGAGAGGGAGTGAATAGAACTGTAGATGAGAGGGAGTAAATAGAGTTGTAGATGAGAGGGAGTGAATAGAACTGTAGATGTGAGGGAATGAATAGAACTGTAGATGAGAGGGAATGAATAGAACTGTAGATGATAGTGAGTGAATAGAACTGTAGATGAGAAGGAGTGAATAGAAATGTAGATTAGAGGGAATGAATATACTTATCGATGAGAGGGAGTGAATATAACTCTAGATGAGAGGGAAGGAATAGAATTTTAGATGAGAATGAGTGATTAGAACTGTAGGTTAGAGGGAGTGAATAGAACTGTAGATGAGAGGAAGTGAATAGAACTGTAGATGAAAGGGAGTGAATAGAACTGTATATGAGAGGAAGAAATAGAACTGTAGATGAGAGGAAGAAATAGAACTGTAGAAGAGATGAAGAAATAGAACTGTAGATGAGAGGGCGTGAATAGAACTTTAGATGAGAGGAAGAAATAGAACTGTAGATGAGAGGAAGGAATAGAACTGTAGATGAAAGGGAGTGAATAGAACTGTATATTAGAGGGAGTGAATAGAACTGTATATTAGAGGGAGTGAATAGAACTGTAGATGACAGGGAGTGAATAGAACTGTAGATGAGAGGGATTGAATATAACGGTACATGAGAGGGAGTAAATAGAACTGTATATTAGAGGGAGTGAATATAACTGTAGATGAGAGGGAGTGAATAGAACTGTAGATGAGAGGGCGTGAATAGAACTGTCGATGAGAGGGAAGGAATAGATTTGTAGATGAGAGGGAGTAAATAGAACTTTAGATAAGAGGGAGTGAATAGCATTGTAGATGAGAAGGATTGAGTATAAATGTAGATGAGAGGGAGTGAATAGAACTGCAGATGAGAGGGAAGGAATAGAATTGTAGATGAGAAGGAGTGATTAGAACTGTAGGTTAGAGGGAGTGAATAGAACTGTAGATGAGAGGGCAGGAATAGAAATGTAGATGAGGGTGTGAATAGAACTGTAGATTAGAGGGAGCGAATAGCATTGTAGATGAGAAGGATTGAGTATAAATGTAGATGAGAGGGAGTGGATAGAACTGTAGATGAGAGGGAGTGAATAGAACTGTAGATGAGAGGGAAGGAATAGATTTGTAGATGAGAGGGAGTAAATAGAACTTTAGATGAGAGGGATGGAAAAGATTTGTAGATGAGAAGAAGTGAATAGACCTGTGGATGAGAGGGAGTGAATAGAACAGTAGATGAAATGGAGTGAATAGAACTGTAGATAAGAGGGAGTGAATAGCATTGTAGATGAGAAGGATTGAGTATAAATGTAGATGAGAGGGAGTGGATAGAACTGTAGATGAGAGGGAGTGAATAGAACTGTAGATGAGAGGGAAGGAATAGAATTGTAGATGAGAAGGAGTGATTAGAACTGTAGGTTAGAGGGAGTGAATAGAACTGTAGATGAGAGGGCAGGAATAGAATTGTAGATGAGGGTGTGAATAGAACTGTAGATTAGAGGGAGCGAATAGAACTGTACATGAGATTGAGTGAATATATCTGTAGATGAGAAGGAAGGAATAGACATGTAGATGAGAGAAAGGGAATAGAACTGTAGAAGAGAGGTCGTGAATAGAACAGTAGATGAGAAGGGGTGAAGAGAACTGTAGATGAGAAGAAGGAATAGAACTGTAGATGAGAGGAAGAAATATAACTGTAGATGAGAGGAAGAAATAGAACTGTAGATGAGAGGAAGAAATAGAACTGTACATGAGAGGAAGAAATAGAACTGTAGATTAGAAGAAGAAATAGAACTGTAGATGAGAGGAAAAAATAGAACTGTAGAAGAGATGAAGAAATAGAACTGTAGATGAGAAGGCCTGAATAGAACTTTAGATGAGAGGAAGAAATAGAACTTTAGATGAGAGGAAGGAATAGAACTGTAGATGAGAGGGAGTGAATAGAACTGTATATTAGAGGGATTGAATAGAACTGTAGATGAGATGGAGTGGATAGAACTGTAGATGAGAGGGAGTGATTTGAACTGTAGATGAGAGGGAAGGAATAGAATTGTAGATGAGAAGGAGTGATTAGAACTGTAGGTTAGAGGGAGTGAATAGAACTGTAGATGAGAGGGCAGGAATAGAATTGTAGATGAGGGTGTGAATAGAACTGTAGATTAGAGGGAGCGAATAGAACTGTACATGAGATTGAGTGAATATATCTGTAGATGAGAAGGAAGGAATAGACATGTAGATGAGAGAAAGTGAATAGAACTGTAGAAGAGAGGTCGTGAATAGAACAGTAGATGAGAAGGAGTGAAGAGAACTGTAGATGAGAAGAAGGAATAGAACTGTAGATGAGAGGAAGAAATATAACTGTAGATGAGAGGAAGAAATAGAACTGTAGATGAGAGGAAGAAATAGAACTGTACATGAGAGGAAGAAATAGAACTGTAGATTAGAAGAAGAAATAGAACTGTAGATGAGAGGAAGAAATAGAACTGTAGATGAGAGGAAGATATAGAACTGTAGATGAGAGGAAGAAATAGAAATGTAGATGAGAGGGCGTGAGTAGAACTGTATATGAGAGGAAGAAATAGAACTGTAGATGAGAGGAAGAAATAGAACTGTAGAAGAGATGAAGAAATAGAACTGTAGATGAGAGGGCGTGAATAGAACTTTAGATGAGAGGAAGAAATAGAACTGTAGATGAGAGGAAGGAATAGAACTGTAGATGAGAGGGAGTGAATAGAACTGTATCTTAGAGGGATTGAATAGAACTGTTTATGAGAGGGAGTGAATAGAACTGCAGATTTATAGGGAAGGAATAGAATTGTAGATGAGAAGGAGTGATTAGAACTGTAGGTTAGAGGGAGTGAATAGAACTGTAGATGAGAGGGCAGGAATAGAATTGTAGATGAGGGTGTGAATAGAACTGTAGATTGGAGGGAGCGAATAGAACTGTACATGAGATTGACCTGAATATATCTGTAGATGAGAAGGAAGGAATAGACATGTAGATGAGAGAAAGTGAATAGAACTGTAGAAGAGAGGTCGTGAATAGAACAGTAGATGAAAAGGAGTGAAGAGAACTGTAGATGAGAAGAAGGAATAGAACTGTAGATGAGAGGAAGAAATATAACTGTAGATGAGAGGAAGAAATAGAACTGTAGATGAGAGGAAGAAATAGAACTGTACATGAGAGGAAGAAATAGAACTGTAGATTAGAAGAAGAAATAGAACTGTAGATGAGAGGAAGAAATAGAACTGTAGATGAGAGGAAGATAAAGAACTGTAGATGAGAGGAAGAAATAGAACTGTAGATGAGAGGAAGAAATAGAACTGTAGATGAGAGGAAGAAATAGAACTGTAGATGAGAGGAAGAAATAGAACTGTAGATGAGAGGGATGGAAAAGATTTGTAGATGAGAAGAAGTGAATAGACCTGTGGATGAGAGGGAGTGAATAGAACAGTAGATGAAATGGAGTGAATAGAACTGTAGATAAGAGGGAGTGAATAGCATTGTAGATGAGAAGGATTGAGTATAAATGTAGATGAGAGGGAGTGGATAGAACTGTAGATGAGAGGGAGTGAATAGAACTGTAGATGAGAGGGAAGGAATAGAATTGTAGATGAGGAGGAGTGATTAGAACTGTAGGTTAGAGGGAGTGAATAGAACTGTAGATGAGAGGGCAGGAATAGAATTGTAGATGAGGGTGAATAGAACTGTAGATTAGAGGGAGCGAATAGAACTGTACATGAGATTGAGTGAATATATCTGTAGATGAGAAGGAAGGAATAGACATGTAGATGAGAGAAAGTGAATAGAACTGTAGAAGAGAGGTCGTGAATAGAACAGTAGATGAGAAGGAGTGAAGAGAACTGTAGATGAGAAGAAGGAATAGAACTGTAGATGAGAGGAAGAAATAGAACTGTACATGAGAGGAAGAAATAGAACTGTAGATTAGACGAAGAAATAGAACTGTAGATGAGAGGAAGAAATAGAACTGTAGATGAGAGGAAGATATAGAACTGTAGATGAGAGGAAGAAATAGAAATGTAGATGAGAGGGCGTGAGTAGAACTGTAGATGAGAGGAAGAAATAGAACTGTAGATGAGAGGAAGATATAGAACTGTAGATGAGAGGAAGAAATAGAACTGTAGATGAGAGGAAGAAATAGAATTGTAGAAGAGTTGAAGAAATAGAACTATAGATGAGAGGGCGTGAATAGAACTGTAGATGAGAGGAAGAAATAGAACTGTAGATGAGAGGAAGGAATAGAACTGTAGATGAGAGGGAGTGAATAGAACTGTATATTAGAGGGAGTGAATAGAACTGTAGATGATATGGATTGAATAGAACTGTAGATGTGAGAGAGTGAATACATCTGTGGATGAGAGGGAGTGAATAGAATTGTGGATAAGAGGGAGTGAATAAAACTGTAAATGATAGGGAGTGAATAGAACTGTATTTTAGAGGGAGTGAAGAGAACTGTAGATGAGAGAGAGTGAATAGAACTGCAGATAAGAGGGATTGAATATAACTGTAGATGAGAGGGAGTGAATAGAACAGTAGATGAGAGGGAGTGAATAGAACTGTAGATGAGAGTGATTGAATTCAACAGTAGATGAGCGGGTGTGAATATAACTGCAGATGAGAGGAGTGAATAGAACTGTAGATGACAGGGAGTGAGTAGAACTGTAGATGAGAGGGATTGAATATAACTGTAGATGAGAGGGAGTAAATAGAACTGTATATTAGAGGGAGTGAATAGAACTGTAGATGAGAGGGCGTGAATAGAACTGTAGATGAGAGGGATGGAAAAGATTTGTAGATGAGAAGAAGTGAATAGACCTGTGGATGAGAGGAATTGAATAGAACAGTAGATGAAATGGAGTGAATAGTACTGTAGATAAGAGGGAGTGAATAGCACTGTAGATGAGAAGGATTGAGTATAAATGTAGATGAGAGGGAGTGGATAGAACTGTATATGAGAGGGAGTGAATAGAACTGTAGGTTAGAGGGAGTGAATAGAACTGTAGATGAGAGGAAGTGAATAGAACTGTAGATGAGAGGAAGTGAATAGAACTGTAGATGAGAGGGCAGGAATAGAATTGTAGATGAGGGTGTGAATAGAACTGTAGATTGGAGGGAGCGAATAGTACTGTACATGAGATTGAGTGAATAGATCTGTAGATGAGAAGGAAGGAATGGACATGTAGATGAGAGGAAGTGAATAGAACTGTAGATGAGAGGGCGTTAATAGAAATGTACATGAGAAGGAATTAATAGAACTGTAGATAAGAGGAAGAAATAGAAATGTAGATGAGAGGAAGAAATAGAACTGTAGATGAGAGGAAGAAATAAAACAATAGGTTAGAGGAAGAAATAGAACTGTAGATGAGAGGAAGAATTGGAACTGTAGATGAGAAGGAGTGAATAGATCTGTAGATGAGAAGGAAGGAATAGACATGTAGATGAGAGAAAGTGAATAGAACTGTAGATGAGAGGAAGAAATAGAACTGTAGATAAGAGGAAGAAATAGAACTGTACATGAGAGGAAGGAATAGAACTGTAGATTAGAGGAAGAAATAGAACTGTAGATGAGAGGATGAAATAGAACTGTAGATGAGAGGAAGATATAGAACTGTAGATGAGAGGAAGAAATAGAACTGTAGATGAGAGGAAGGAATAGAACTGTAGATGAGAGGGAGTGAATAGAACTGTATATTAGAGGGAGTGAATAGAACTGTAGATGATATGGATTGAATAGAACTGTAGATGTGAGAGAGTGAATACATCTGTGGATGAGAGGGAGTGAATAGAATTGTGGATAAGAGGGAGTGAATAGAACTGTAAATGAGAGGGAGTGAATAAAACTGTAAATGATAGGGAGTGAATAGAACTGTATTTTAGAGGGAGTGAAGAGAACTGTAGATGAGAGAGAGTGAATAGAACTGCAGATGAGAGTGATTGAATATAACTGTAGATGAGAGGGAGTGAATAGAACTGTAGATGAGAGGGCGTGAATAGAACTTTAGATGAGAGTGATTGAATTCAACAGTAGATGAGCGGGTGTGAATATAACTGCAGATGAGAGGAGTGAATAGAACTGTAGATGACAGGGAGTGAGTAGAACTGTAGATGAGAGGGATTGAATATAACTGTAGATGATAGGGAGTAAATAGAACTGTATATTAGAGGGAGTGAATAGAACTGTAGATGAGAGGGAGTGAATAGAACTGTAGATGAGAGGGCGTGAATGGAACTGTAGATGAGAGGGAAGGAATAGATTTGTAGATGAGAGGGAGTAAAGATGAACTTTAGATGAGAGGGATGGAAAAGATTTGTAGATGAGAAGAAGTGAAAAGACCTGTGGATGAGAGGAATTGAATAGAACAGTAGATGAAATGGAGTGAATAGAACTGTAGATAAGAGGGAGTGAATAGCACTGTAGATGAGAAGGATTGAGTATAAATGTAGATGAGAGGGAGTGGATAGAACTGTATATGAGATGGAGTGAATAGAACTGTAGATGAGAGGGAGTAAATAGAGCTGTAGATGAGAGGGAGTGAATATAACTCTAGATGAGAGGGAAGGAATAGAATTGTAGATGAGAAGGAGTGACTAGAACTGTAGGTTAGAGGGAGTGAATAGAACTGTAGATGAGAGAAACTGAATAGAACTGTAGATGAGAGGAAGTGAATAGAACTGTAGATGAGAGGGCAGGAATAGAATTGTAGATGAGGGTGTGAATAGAACTGTAGATTGGAGGGAGCGAATAGTACTGTACATGAGATTGAGTGAATAGATCTGTAGATGAGAAGGAAGGAATGGACATGTAGATGAGAGGAAGTAAATAGAACTGTAGATGAGAGGGCGTTAATAGAAATGTACATGAGAAAGAATTAATAGAACTGTAGATAAGAGGAAGAAATAGAAATGTAGATGAGAGGAAGAAATAAAACAATAGGTTAGAGGAAGAAATAGAACTGTAGATGAGAGGAAGAATTGGAACTGTAGATGAGAAGGAGTGAATAGATCTGTAGATGAGAAGGAAGGAATAGACATGTAGATGAGAGAAAGTGAATAGAACTGTAGAAGAGAGAGCATGAATAGAACAGTATATGAGAAGGAGTGAAGAGAACTGTAGATGAGAAGAAGGAATAGAACTGTTGTTGAGAGGAAGAAATATAACTGTAGTTGAGAGGAAGAAATAGAATTGTAGATGAGAGGAAGATATAGAACTGTATATGAGAGGAAGAAAAATACCTAGATGAGAGGAAGAAATAGAACTGTAGAAGAGATGAAGAAATAGAACTGTAGATGAGAGGGGGTGAATAGAACTGTAAATGAGAGGGAGTGAATAGAACTGTAGTTCAGAGGGAGTGAATAGAACTGTAGATGAGAGGGAGTGAATAGAACTGTAGATGAGAGGGAGTGAATAGAACTGTAGATGAGAGGGAAGGAATAGAACTGTAGATGAGAGGGAGTGAATAAAACTGTAGATGAGAGGGAAGGAAAAGATTTGTAGATGAGAAGAAGTGAATAGACCTGTGGATGAGAGGGAGTTTGTTTGTTTGTTTTTCGTTCTCTCCATTGTAACCATCACGGATATCAGTGCGATTTCCGCCGGGAGCGTGATTACGTTGTGCCACCGTTATGCGCCTTGTAGGCCTAGCACATCCGATTTCGGCATGCCTTGACAATTCGGGTGGGCTACCCTTAGCCTGGGACAGCCTCTATATCTGTCTCCAGGCACGCGTAGTGGAGACTCTTCGCCAAGACGATTTTCTTGCTCTTAGTCTGACTCAAACGAGGTGTTCCACTGTCTATGAACTTGCCTCGTGTAATTGGACGTGCTGTGCCTGTTCCCATTGGGTACTGAACCGTTTCTCATCCGTGAGCCTGGTTCCTTAAGGGGAAGAACTCAACAGAGGAGTTGGACCCTGGCTCTTTCGCCCTCTTAGCCGAGGTGTCATTCACCGACATCGTGTACCCCTTGTCCAAGTTCGAGTCTCACACCACGCGATTGAGAGCAAGGCGTTCTCGAGCTGAGCGTCCTTGTCCCAATAGCGCCTGAGCCCATCAGGTACTGAACCCTTTCTCTCTTCAAGTGTATTTCCGGTGTAGGAAAACCTGACAGTAGAGCTGGGCCAGGGCTAAATCGTTGTCCCTTTTGTGCCTGAGCGAATCGAGTACGGAACCCTTTCTCTCTGCAAGTGTACTTCCGGTATAGGAAACCTTGACAGTAGAGTTGGGCTAGGACTACCATCGTTGTCCCTGTCTTGCCTAAGCCCATTGGGTACAGAACCCTTTCTCTTCGCGAGCATATTTCCGGTTTAGGAAGGCTCGACATTAGATTTGGGTTAGGTCTTCTTGCTTTACCAAACGCCAGTGGATGGGTCTGGGTCTCTGCCTGTAAGGAACTCAGGTAACTAGAAGCCCGTCTCGAGCTGACGGAGCTTGTAGCTCCCCCTTTCTTAGGGACTTTTCACTTTCTATTTGCAGTTCGCGCTGCCCTCTAGCGCTGTTCTGCCCTTTCATTGTTTCATTGTACTCGGTATGAAATCTATGTCTCTCGCCATGTATCTACCTTTACGTGCATTTTACGATGGCCGCCCCTCCAATGTTCGGACTGGACTGACTAGCTTCACTGTATGTCGACAGTGTCGCTATATGTGGTGATGCTGGTGGTGTCGGAGATATGTCTGTCCGTGTGCAGGCAAATCTCTTTCCATCTGCTACCTCCACATTTTCGGACACGATCCCCAAATGATTTGGCCAGAATCAGCTCGAGCTGCTGTATTTCTGTTTCCAGGGTGCACCGCGTGGAGGTACATTTGGGATCTTGGTTATCTGCTAACCCTGGGTCCGCCTAGAGCAATGCGTTCCCATTGCACCCCGATGAGAGGGAGTGAATAGAACAGTTGATGAGATGGAGTGAATAGAACTGAAGATAAGAAGGAGTGAATAGCACTGTAGATGAGAAGTAATGAGTATAAATGAAGATGAGAGGGAGTGGATAGAACTGTAGATGAGAGGGAGTGAATAGAACTGTAGATGAGAGGGAGTAAATAGAGTTGTAGATGAGAGGGAGTGAATAGAACTGTAGATGTGAGGGAATGAATAGAACTGTAGATGAGAGGGAATGAATAGAACTGTAGATGATAGTGAGTGAATAGAACTGTAGATGAGAAGGAGTGAATAGAAATGTAGATTAGAGGGAATGAATATACTTATCGATGAGAGGGAGTGAATATAACTCTAGATGAGAGGGAAGGAATAGAATTTTAGATGAGAATGAGTGATTAGAACTGTAGGTTAGAGGGAGTGAATAGAACTGTAGATGAGAGGAAGTGAATAGAACTGTAGATGAAAGGGAGTGAATAGAACTGTATATGAGAGGAAGAAATAGAACTGTAGATGAGAGGAAGAAATAGAACTGTAGAAGAGATGAAGAAATAGAACTGTAGATGAGAGGGCGTGAATAGAACTTTAGATGAGAGGAAGAAATAGAACTGTAGATGAGAGGAAGGAATAGAACTGTAGATGAAAGGGAGTGAATAGAACTGTATATTAGAGGGAGTGAATAGAACTGTATATTAGAGGGAGTGAATAGAACTGTAGATGACAGGGAGTGAATAGAACTGTAGATGAGAGGGATTGAATATAACGGTACATGAGAGGGAGTAAATAGAACTGTATATTAGAGGGAGTGAATATAACTGTAGATGAGAGGGAGTGAATAGAACTGTAGATGAGAGGGCGTGAATAGAACTGTCGATGAGAGGGAAGGAATAGATTTGTAGATGAGAGGGAGTAAATAGAACTTTAGATAAGAGGGAGTGAATAGCATTGTAGATGAGAAGGATTGAGTATAAATGTAGATGAGAGGGAGTGAATAGAACTGCAGATGAGAGGGAAGGAATAGAATTGTAGATGAGAAGGAGTGATTAGAACTGTAGGTTAGAGGGAGTGAATAGAACTGTAGATGAGAGGGCAGGAATAGAAATGTAGATGAGGGTGTGAATAGAACTGTAGATTAGAGGGAGCGAATAGCATTGTAGATGAGAAGGATTGAGTATAAATGTAGATGAGAGGGAGTGGATAGAACTGTAGATGAGAGGGAGTGAATAGAACTGTAGATGAGAGGGAAGGAATAGATTTGTAGATGAGAGGGAGTAAATAGAACTTTAGATGAGAGGGATGGAAAAGATTTGTAGATGAGAAGAAGTGAATAGACCTGTGGATGAGAGGGAGTGAATAGAACAGTAGATGAAATGGAGTGAATAGAACTGTAGATAAGAGGGAGTGAATAGCATTGTAGATGAGAAGGATTGAGTATAAATGTAGATGAGAGGGAGTGGATAGAACTGTAGATGAGAGGGAGTGAATAGAACTGTAGATGAGAGGGAAGGAATAGAATTGTAGATGAGAAGGAGTGATTAGAACTGTAGGTTAGAGGGAGTGAATAGAACTGTAGATGAGAGGGCAGGAATAGAATTGTAGATGAGGGTGTGAATAGAACTGTAGATTAGAGGGAGCGAATAGAACTGTACATGAGATTGAGTGAATATATCTGTAGATGAGAAGGAAGGAATAGACATGTAGATGAGAGAAAGGGAATAGAACTGTAGAAGAGAGGTCGTGAATAGAACAGTAGATGAGAAGGGGTGAAGAGAACTGTAGATGAGAAGAAGGAATAGAACTGTAGATGAGAGGAAGAAATATAACTGTAGATGAGAGGAAGAAATAGAACTGTAGATGAGAGGAAGAAATAGAACTGTACATGAGAGGAAGAAATAGAACTGTAGATTAGAAGAAGAAATAGAACTGTAGATGAGAGGAAAAAATAGAACTGTAGAAGAGATGAAGAAATAGAACTGTAGATGAGAAGGCGTGAATAGAACTTTAGATGAGAGGAAGAAATAGAACTTTAGATGAGAGGAAGGAATAGAACTGTAGATGAGAGGGAGTGAATAGAACTGTATATTAGAGGGATTGAATAGAACTGTAGATGAGATGGAGTGGATAGAACTGTAGATGAGAGGGAGTGATTTGAACTGTAGATGAGAGGGAAGGAATAGAATTGTAGATGAGAAGGAGTGATTAGAACTGTAGGTTAGAGGGAGTGAATAGAACTGTAGATGAGAGGGCAGGAATAGAATTGTAGATGAGGGTGTGAATAGAACTGTAGATTAGAGGGAGCGAATAGAACTGTACATGAGATTGAGTGAATATATCTGTAGATGAGAAGGAAGGAATAGACATGTAGATGAGAGAAAGTGAATAGAACTGTAGAAGAGAGGTCGTGAATAGAACAGTAGATGAGAAGGAGTGAAGAGAACTGTAGATGAGAAGAAGGAATAGAACTGTAGATGAGAGGAAGAAATATAACTGTAGATGAGAGGAAGAAATAGAACTGTAGATGAGAGGAAGAAATAGAACTGTACATGAGAGGAAGAAATAGAACTGTAGATTAGAAGAAGAAATAGAACTGTAGATGAGAGGAAGAAATAGAACTGTAGATGAGAGGAAGATATAGAACTGTAGATGAGAGGAAGAAATAGAAATGTAGATGAGAGGGCGTGAGTAGAACTGTATATGAGAGGAAGAAATAGAACTGTAGATGAGAGGAAGAAATAGAACTGTAGAAGAGATGAAGAAATAGAACTGTAGATGAGAGGGCGTGAATAGAACTTTAGATGAGAGGAAGAAATAGAACTGTAGATGAGAGGAAGGAATAGAACTGTAGATGAGAGGGAGTGAATAGAACTGTATCTTAGAGGGATTGAATAGAACTGTTTATGAGAGGGAGTGAATAGAACTGCAGATTTATAGGGAAGGAATAGAATTGTAGATGAGAAGGAGTGATTAGAACTGTAGGTTAGAGGGAGTGAATAGAACTGTAGATGAGAGGGCAGGAATAGAATTATAGATGAGGGTGTGAATAGAACTGTAGATTGGAGGGAGCGAATAGAACTGTACATGAGATTGACCTGAATATATCTGTAGATGAGAAGGAAGGAATAGACATGTAGATGAGAGAAAGTGAATAGAACTGTAGAAGAGAGGTCGTGAATAGAACAGTAGATGAAAAGGAGTGAAGAGAACTGTAGATGAGAAGAAGGAATAGAACTGTAGATGAGAGGAAGAAATATAACTGTAGATGAGAGGAAGAAATAGAACTGTAGATGAGAGGAAGAAATAGAACTGTACATGAGAGGAAGAAATAGAACTGTAGATTAGAAGAAGAAATAGAACTGTAGATGAGAGGAAGAAATAGAACTGTAGATGAGAGGAAGATAAAGAACTGTAGATGAGAGGAAGAAATAGAACTGTAGATGAGAGGAAGAAATAGAACTGTAGATGAGAGGAAGAAATAGAACTGTAGATGAGAGGAAGAAATAGAACTGTAGATGAGAGGGATGGAAAAGATTTGTAGATGAGAAGAAGTGAATAGACCTGTGGATGAGAGGGAGTGAATAGAACAGTAGATGAAATGGAGTGAATAGAACTGTAGATAAGAGGGAGTGAATAGCATTGTAGATGAGAAGGATTGAGTATAAATGTAGATGAGAGGGAGTGGATAGAACTGTAGATGAGAGGGAGTGAATAGAACTGTAGATGAGAGGGAAGGAATAGAATTGTAGATGAGGAGGAGTGATTAGAACTGTAGGTTAGAGGGAGTGAATAGAACTGTAGATGAGAGGGCAGGAATAGAATTGTAGATGAGGGTGAATAGAACTGTAGATTAGAGGGAGCGAATAGAACTGTACATGAGATTGAGTGAATATATCTGTAGATGAGAAGGAAGGAATAGACATGTAGATGAGAGAAAGTGAATAGAACTGTGGAAGAGAGGTCGTGAATAGAACAGTAGATGAGAAGGAGTGAAGAGAACTGTAGATGAGAAGAAGGAATAGAACTGTAGATGAGAGGAAGAAATAGAACTGTACATGAGAGGAAGAAATAGAACTGTAGATTAGACGAAGAAATAGAACTGTAGATGAGAGGAAGAAATAGAACTGTAGATGAGAGGAAGATATAGAACTGTAGATGAGAGGAAGAAATAGAAATGTAGATGAGAGAGCGTGAGTAGAACTGTAGATGAGAGGAAGAAATAGAACTGTAGATGAGAGGAAGATATAGAACTGTAGATGAGAGGAAGAAATAGAACTGTAGATGAGAGGAAGAAATAGAATTGTAGAAGAGTTGAAGAAATAGAACTATAGATGAGAGGGCGTGAATAGAACTGTAGATGAGAGGAAGAAATAGAACTGTAGATGAGAGGAAGGAATAGAACTTTAGATGAGAGGGAGTGAATAGAACTGTATATTAGAGGGAGTGAATAGAACTGTAGATGATATGGATTGAATAGAACTGTAGATGTGAGAGAGTGAATACATCTGTGGATGAGAGGGAGTGAATAGAATTGTGGATAAGAGGGAGTGAATAAAACTGTAAATGATAGGGAGTGAATAGAACTGTATTTTAGAGGGAGTGAAGAGAACTGTAGATGAGAGAGAGTGAATAGAACTGCAGATAAGAGGGATTGAATATAACTGTAGATGAGAGGGAGTGAATAGAACAGTAGATGAGAGGGAGTGAATAGAACTGTAGATGAGAGTGATTGAATTCAACAGTAGATGAGCGGGTGTGAATATAACTGCAGATGAGAGGAGTGAATAGAACTGTAGATGACAGGGAGTGAGTAGAACTGTAGATGAGAGGGATTGAATATAACTGTAGATGAGAGGGAGTAAATAGAACTGTATATTAGAGGGAGTGAATAGAACTGTAGATGAGAGGGCGTGAATAGAACTGTAGATGAGAGGGATGGAAAAGATTTGTAGATGAGAAGAAGTGAATAGACCTGTGGATGAGAGGAATTGAATAGAACAGTAGATGAAATGGAGTGAATAGTACTGTAGATAAGAGGGAGTGAATAGCACTGTAGATGAGAAGGATTGAGTATAAATGTAGATGAGAGGGAGTGGATAGAACTGTATATGAGAGGGAGTGAATAGAACTGTAGGTTAGAGGGAGTGAATAGAACTGTAGATGAGAGGAAGTGAATAGAACTGTAGATGAGAGGAAGTGAATAGAACTGTAGATGAGAGGGCAGGAATAGAATTGTAGATGAGGGTGTGAATAGAACTGTAGATTGGAGGGAGCGAATAGTACTGTACATGAGATTGAGTGAATAGATCTGTAGATGAGAAGGAAGGAATGGACATGTAGATGAGAGGAAGTGAATAGAACTGTAGATGAGAGGGCGTTAATAGAAATGTACATGAGAAGGAATTAATAGAACTGTAGATAAGAGGAAGAAATAGAAATGTAGATGAGAGGAAGAAATAGAACTGTAGATGAGAGGAAGAAATAAAACAATAGGTTAGAGGAAGAAATAGAACTGTAGATGAGAGGAAGAATTGGAACTGTAGATGAGAAGGAGTGAATAGATCTGTAGATGAGAAGGAAGGAATAGACATGTAGATGAGAGAAAGTGAATAGAACTGTAGATGAGAGGAAGAAATAGAACTGTAGATAAGAGGAAGAAATAGAACTGTACATGAGAGGAAGGAATAGAACTGTAGATTAGAGGAAGAAATAGAACTGTAGATGAGAGGATGAAATAGAACTGTAGATGAGAGGAAGATATAGAACTGTAGATGAGAGGAAGAAATAGAACTGTAGATGAGAGGAAGGAATAGAACTGTAGATGAGAGGGAGTGAATAGAACTGTATATTAGAGGGAGTGAATAGAACTGTAGATGATATGGATTGAATAGAACTGTAGATGTGAGAGAGTGAATACATCTGTGGATGAGAGGGAGTGAATAGAATTGTGGATAAGAGGGAGTGAATAGAACTGTAAATGAGAGGGAGTGAATAAAACTGTAAATGATAGGGAGTGAATAGAACTGTATTTTAGAGGGAGTGAAGAGAACTGTAGATGAGAGAGAGTGAATAGAACTGCAGATGAGAGGGATTGAATATAACTGTAGATGAGAGGGAGTGAATAGAACTGTAGATGAGAGGGCGTGAATAGAACTTTAGATGAGAGTGATTGAATTCAACAGTAGATGAGCGGGTGTGAATATAACTGCAGATGAGAGGAGTGAATAGAACTGTAGATGACAGGGAGTGAGTAGAACTGTAGATGAGAGGGATTGAATATAACTGTAGATGATAGGGAGTAAATAGAACTGTATATTAGAGGGAGTGAATAGAACTGTAGATGAGAGGTAGTGAATAGAACTGTAGATGAGAGGGCGTGAATGGAACTGTAGATGAGAGGGAAGGAATAGATTTGTAGATGAGAGGGAGTAAAGATGAACTTTAGATGAGAGGGATGGAAAAGATTTGTAGATGAGAAGAAGTGAAAAGACCTGTGGATGAGAGGAATTGAATAGAACAGTAGATGAAATGGAGTGAATAGAACTGTAGATAAGAGGGAGTGAATAGCACTGTAGATGAGAAGGATTGAGTATAAATGTAGATGAGAGGGAGTGGATAGAACTGTATATGAGATGGAGTGAATAGAACTGTAGATGAGAGGGAGTAAATAGAGCTGTAGATGAGAGGGAGTGAATATAACTCTAGATGAGAGGGAAGAAATAGAATTGTAGATGAGAAGGAGTGACTAGAACTGTAGGTTAGAGGGAGTGAATAGAACTGTAGATGAGAGAAACTGAATAGAACTGTAGATGAGAGGAAGTGAATAGAACTGTAGATGAGAGGGCAGGAATAGAATTGTAGATGAGGGTGTGAATAGAACTGTAGATTGGAGGGAGCGAATAGTACTGTACATGAGATTGAGTGAATAGATCTGTAGATGAGAAGGAAGGAATGGACATGTAGATGAGAGGAAGTAAATAGAACTGTAGATGAGAGGGCGTTAATAGAAATGTACATGAGAAAGAATTAATAGAACTGTAGATAAGAGGAAGAAATAGAAATGTAGATGAGAGGAAGAAATAAAACAATAGGTTAGAGGAAGAAATAGAACTGTAGATGAGAGGAAGAATTGGAACTGTAGATGAGAAGGAGTGAATAGATCTGTAGATGAGAAGGAAGGAATAGACATGTAGATGAGAGAAAGTGAATAGAACTGTAGAAGAGAGAGCATGAATAGAACAGTATATGAGAAGGAGTGAAGAGAACTGTAGATGAGAAGAAGGAATAGAACTGTTGTTGAGAGGAAGAAATATAACTGTAGTTGAGAGGAAGAAATAGAATTGTAGATGAGAGGAAGATATAGAACTGTATATGAGAGGAAGAAAAATACCTAGATGAGAGGAAGAAATAGAACTGTAGAAGAGATGAAGAAATAGAACTGTAGATGAGAGGGGGTGAATAGAACTTTAGATGAGAGGAAGAAATAGAACTGTAGATGAAAGGAAGGAATAGAACTGTAGATGATAGGGAGTGAATAGAACTGTAGATGTGAGAGTGTGAATAGAACTGTGGATGAGAGGGAGTGAATAGTATTGTGGATAAGATGGAGTGAATAGAACTGTAAATGAGAGGGAGTGAATAAAACTGTAGATGATAGGGAGTGAATAGAACTGTATGTTAGAGGGAGTGAAGAGAACTGTAGATGAGAGGGAGTGAATAGAACTGCAGATGAGAGGGATTTAATATAACTGTAGATGAGAGGGAGTGAAAAAAACTGTAGAAGAGAAGGCATGAATAGAACTGTAGATGAGAGTGAGTGAATAGAACTGTAGTTGAGAGGGAGTGAATAGAACTGTACATGAGAGTGATTGAATGCAACAGTAGATGAGCGGGTGTGAATAGAACTGTAGATGAGAGGAAGAAATAGAACTATAGAAGAGATGAAGAAATAGAACTGTAGATGAGAGGGCGTGAATAGAACTTTAGATGAGAGGAAGAAATAGAACTGTAGATGAGAGGAAGGAATAGAACTGTAGATGAGAGGGAGTGAATAGAACTGTATATTAGAGGGATTGAATAGAACTGTAGATGAGAGGGATTGAATAGAACTGTAGATGTGAGAGAGTGAATAGAACTGTGGATGAGAGGTAGTGAATAGTATTGTGGATAAGAGGGAGTGAATAGAACTGTAAATGAGAGGGAGTGAATAAAATTGTAGATGATAGGGAGTGAATAGAACTGTATATTAGAGGGAGTGAAGAGAACTGTAGATGAGAGGGAGTGAATAGAACTGCAGATGAGAGGGATTTAATATAACTGTAGATGAGAGGGAGTGAAAAAAACTGTAGAAGAGAAGGCGTGAATAGAACTGTAGTTGAGAGTGAGTGAATAGAACTGTAGATGAGAGGGAGTGAATAGAACTGTACATGAGAGTGATTGAATGCAACAGTAGATGAGCGGGTGTGAATAGAACTGTAGATGAGAGGGAGTGAATAGAACTGCAGATGAGAGGAGTGAAGAGAACTGTAGATGAGAGGGAGTGAATAGAACTGTAGATTATAAGGCGTGAATAGAACTGTAGATTTGAGTGAGTGAATAGAACTGTAGATGAGAGGGAGTTAATAGAACTGTAGATGAGAGTGATTGAATGCAACAGTAGATGAGCGGGTTTGAATAGAACTGTAGATGAGTTGGTGTGATTAGAACTGTAGATGAGAGTGAGTGGATATAACTGTAAATGAGAGGGAGTAAATAGAACTGTAGATGAGAGGGAGTGAATAGAATTGTAGATGAGAAGGAGTGAATAGTACTGTAGATGAGAGGGAGTGAATAGAACTGTAGATGAGAGGGAGTGAATAGAATTGTAGATGAGAAGGAGTGAATAGTACTGTAGATGAGAGGGCGTGAATATAACTGTAGATTAGCGGAAGTGAATAGAAATGTAGATGAGAGTGATTGAATGCAACAGTAAATGAGAGGGAGTGAATAGAACTGTAGATGAGATGGAGTGATTAGAACTGTAGATGAGAGTGAGTGAAAAGAACTGTAAATGAGAGGGAGTGAATAGAACTGTATAAGAAAGGGAGTGAAAAGAACTGTAGATGAGAGTGATTGATTAGAACTGTAGATGAGAGTGAGTGATTAGAACTGTAGATGAGAGTGAGTGATTAGAACTGTAGATGAGAATGAGTGAATAGAACTGTAGATTGGAAGGATTGAATAGAACTGTTGATGAGAGAGAAGGAAAAGAATTGTACATGAGAAGGTATGAATAAAACTGTACATGAGAGGGCGTGAATAAAATTGTAGATGCGAGAGAGTGTATAGTACTGTAGATGAGAGGGAGTTGATGAACTGTAGATGAGAAGGAGTGAATAGAACTGGAGATGAGAGGAAAGGAATAGAACTGTATATGTGAGGTAGTGAATAGAACAGTAGATGAGAGGGCGTGAATAGAACTGTAGATGAGGGTGTGAATAGAACTGTAAATGATGGTGTGAATAGAACTGTAGATTGGAGAGAGCGAACAGAACTGTACATGAGATGGAGTGAATAGATCAGTAGATGAGAAGGAAGGAATAGACATGTAGATGAGAGGAAGTGAATAGAACTGTAGATGAGAGGGCGCGAATAGAACTGTAGATGAGAAGGAGTGAATTGAACTGTAGATGAGAGGAAGAAATAGAACTGTAGATGAGATGAAGAAATAGAACTGTAGATGAGAGCAAGAAATAGAACTGTAGATGAGAGGAAGAAATAGAACTGTAGATGAGAGGAAGAAATAGAACTGTAGATGAGAGGAAGGGATAGAACTGTAGATGTGAATGAGTGAATATAACTATAGATGAGAAGGAGTGAATAGAACTGTAGATGAGAAGGAGTGAATAGAACTGTAGATGAGGGTGTGAATAGAACTGTAGATTGGAGGGAGTGAATAGAACTGTACATGAGATGGAGTGCATAGATCTGTAGAATAGAAGGAAGGAATAGACATGTAGATGAGAGGAGTGAGTATAAATGTAGATGAGAGAGAGTGGACAGAACTGTAGATGAGAGGGAGTGAATAGAACTGTAGATGAGAGGGAGTAAATAGTACTGTAGATGAGATGGAGTGAATAGAACTGTGGATGTGAGGGAATGAATAGAACTGTAGATGAGAGGGAATGAATAGAACTGTAGATGAGAGGGAGTGAACAGAACTGTAGATGAGAGGGAGTGATTAGAACTGTAGATGAGTGAATAGACCTGTAAACGAGAGTGAGTGATTAGAAATGTAGATGACAGTGAGTGAATAGAACTCTAGATTGGATGAAGTGAATAGAACTGTAGATGAGAGGAAGTGATTAGAACTGTAGATGAGAGGGAGTAAATAGAACTGTAGATTGCAGGAAGTGAATGGAAATGTATATGAGAGTGATTGAATGCAACAGTAAATGAAAGGGAGTGAAAAGAACTGTAGATGAGATGGAGTGATTAGAACTGTAGATGAGAGTGAGTGAATAGAACTGTAAATGAGAGGGAGTGAATAGAACTGTATAAGAAAGGGAGTGAAAAGAACTGTAGATGAGAGTGATTGATTAGAACTGTAGATGAGAGTGAGTGATTAGAACTGTAGATGAAAGTGAGTGATTAGAACTGTAGATGAGAATGCGTGAATAGAACTGTAGATTGGAAGGATTGAATAGAACTGTTGATGAGAGAGAAGGAAAAGAATTGTACATGAGAAGGTATGAATAGAACTGTACATGAGAGGGCGTGAATAAAATTGTAGATGAGAGAGAGTGTATAGAACTGTAGATGAGAAGGAGTGAATAGAACTGTAGATGAGAGGAAAGGAATAGAACTGTAGATGTGATGGAGTGAATAGAACTGTAAATGATGGTGTGAATAGAACTGTAGATTGGAGGGAGCGAACAGAACTGTACATGAGATGGAGTGAATAGATCAGTAGATGAGAAGGAATGAATAGACATGTAGATGAGATGAAGTGAATAGAACTGTAGATGAGAGGGCGCGAATAGAACTGTAGATGAGAAGGAGTGAATAGAACTGTAGATGAGAGAAAGAAATAGAACTGTAGATGAGAGGAAGAAATAGAACTGTACATGTGAGGAAGAAATAGAACTGAAAATGAGAGGGAAGGAAAAGATTTGTAGATGAGAAGAAGTGGATAGAACTGTAGATGAGAGGGAGTGAATAGAACTGTAGATGAGAGGGAGTAAATAGTACTGTAGATGAGAGGGAGTGAATAGAACTGTAGATGTGAGGGAATGAATATAACTTTAGATGAGAGAGAATGAATAGAACTGTAGATGAGAGGGAGTGAACAGAACTATAGATGAGAAGGAGTGAATAGAACTGTAGATTAGAGGGAATTAATGTACTTATCGATGAGAGGGAGTGAATATAACTCTAGATGAGAGGGAAGGAATAGAATTGTAGATGAGAAGGAGTGAATAGAACTGTAGATGAGAGGGCGTTAATAGAAATACACATGAGAAGGAATTAATAGAACTGTAGATAAGAGGAAGAAATAGAAATGTAGATGAGAGGAAGAATTGGAACTGTAGATGAGAAGGAGTGAATAGATCTGTAGATGAGAAGGAAGGAATAGACATGTAGATGAGAGAAAGTGAATAGAACTGTAGAAGAGAGAGCATGAATAGAACAGTATATGAGAAGGAGTGAAGAGAACTGTAGATGAGAGGAAGAAATAGAACTGTAGATGAAAGAAAGAAATAGAACTGTAGATGAGAAGGAGTGAATAGAACTGTAGATGAGTCTGTGAATAGAAATGTAGATGATGGTGTGAATAGAACTGTAGATTGGAGGGAGCGAATAGAACTGTACATGAGTTGGAGTGAATAGATCTGTAGATAAGAAGGAAGGAATAGACATGTAGATGAGAGGAAGTGAATATATCTGTAGATGAGAGGGAGTGAATAGAACTGTAGATGTGAAGGAGTGAATAGAACTGTAGATGAGAGGAAGAAATAGAACTGTAGATGAAAGAAAGAAATAGAACTGTAGATGAGAGGAAGAAATAGAACTGTAGATGAGATGGAGTGAATAGATCTGTAGATGAGAAGGAAGGAATAGACATGTAGATGAGAGGTAGTGAATAGAACTGTAGATGAGAGGAAGTGAATAGAACTGTAGATGAGAGGACGTGAATAGAACTGTAATGAGAAGGAGTTAATAGAACTGTAGATGAGAGAAAGGAAAAGAACTGTAGATGAGAGGAAGAACTATAACTGTAGATGAGAGGAAGAAATAGAACTGTAGATGAAGAAATAGAACTGTAGATGAGAGCAAGAAATAGAACTGTAGATGAGAGGAAGAAATAGAACTGTAGATGAGAGGAAGAAATAGAACTGTAGATGAGAGGAAGGGATAGAACTGTAGATGTGAAGGAGTGAATATAACTATAGATGAGAAGGAGTGAATAGAACTGTAGATGAGAAGGAGTGAATAGAACTGTAGATGAGGGTGTGAATAGAACTGTAGATTGGAGGGAGTGAATAGAACTGTACATGAGATGGAGTGCATAGATCTGTAGATGAGAAGGAAGGAATAGACATGTAGATGAGAGGACGTGAATAGAACTGTAGATTAGAGGGCGTGAATAGAAATGTATATGAGAGGGAGTGAATAGAACTGAAGATGAGAGGGAGTTAATAGAACTGTAGATGAGAGGGAGTGATTAGAACTGTAGATGAGTGAATAGACCTGTAAACGAGAGTGAGTGATTAGAAATGTAGATGACAGTGAGTGAATAGAACTCTAGATTGGATGAAGTGAATAGAACTGTAGATGAGAGGAAGTGATTAGAACTGTAGATGAGAGGGAGTAAATAGAACTGTAGATTGCAGGAAGTGAATAGAAATGTATATGAGAGTGATTGAATGCAACAGTAAATGAAAGGGAGTGAAAAGAACTGTAGATGAGATGGAGTGATTAGAACTGTAGATGAGAGTGAGTGAATAGAACTGTAAATGAGAGGGAGTGAATAGAACTGTATAAGAAAGGGAGTGAAAAGAACTGTAGATGAGAGTGATTGATTAGAACTGTAGATGAGAGTGAGTGATTAGAACTGTAGATGAAAGTGAGTGATTAGAACTGTAGATGAGAATGAGTGAATAGAACTGTAGATTGGAAGGATTGAATAGAACTGTTGATGAGAGAGAAGGAAAAGAATTGTACATGAGAAGGTATGAATAGAACTGTACATGAGAGGGCGTGAATAAAATTGTAGATGAGAGAGAGTGTATAGAACTGTAGATGAGAAGGAGTGAATAGAACTGTAGATGAGAGGAAAGGAATAGAACTGTAGATGTGAGGGAGTGAATAGAACAGTAGATGAGAGGGCGTGAATAGAAATGTAGATGACTGTGTGAATAGAACTGTAAATGATGGTGTGAATAGAACTGTAGATTGGAGGGAGCGAACAGAACTGTACATGAGATGGAGTGAATAGATCAGTAGATGAGAAGGAAGGAATAGACATGTAGATGAGATGAAGTGAATAGAACTGTAGATGAGAGGGCGCGAATAGAACTGTAGATGAGAAGGAGTGAATAGAACTGTAGATGAGAGGAAGAAATAGAACTGTAGATGAGAGGAAGAAATAGAACTGTACATGTGAGGAAGAAATAGAACTGTAAATGAGAGGGAAGGAAAAGATTTGTAGATGAGAAGAAGTGGATAGAACTGTAGATGAGAGGGATTGAATAGAACTGTAGATGAGAGGGAGTAAATAGTACTGTAGATGAGAGGGAGTGAATAGAACTGTAGATGTGAGGGAATGAATATAACTTTAGATGAGAGGGAATGAATAGAACTGTAGATGAGAGGGAGTGAACAGAACTATAGATGAGAAGGAGTGAATAGAACTGTAGATTAGAGGGAATTAATATACTTATCGATGACAGGGAGTGAATATAACTCTAGATGAGAGGGAAGGAATAGAATTGTAGATGAGAAGGAGTGAATAGAACTGTAGATGAGAGGAAGAAATAGAACTGTAGATGAGAGGAAGAAATAGAACTGTACATGAGAGGAAGAAATAGAACTGTAGATTAGAGGAAGAAATAAAACTGTAGGTGAGAGGAAAAAATAGAACTGTAGATGAGAGGATGAAATAGAACTGTAGATGAGAGGAAGATATAGAACTGTAGATGAGAGGAAGAAATAGAACTGTAGATGAGAGTGCGTGAATAGAACTGCATATGAGAGGAATAAATAGAACTTTAGATGAGAGGAAGAAATAGAACTGTAGAAGAGATGAAGAAATAGAACAGTAGATGAGAGGGCGTGAATAGAACTGTAGATGAGAGGAAGAAAGAGAACTGTAGAAGAGAGGAAGGAATAGAACTGTAGATGAGAGGGAGTGAATAGAACTGTATATTAGAGGGAGTGAATAGAACTGTAGATGATAGGGCGTGAATAGAACTGTATTTTAGAGGGAGTGAAGAGAACTGTAGATGAGAGGGAGTGAATAGAACTGCAGATGAGAGGGATTGAATATAACTGTAAATGAGAGGAAGTGAATAGAACTGTAGATGAGAGGGAGTGAATAGAACTGTAGATGAGAGTGATTGAATGCAACAGTAGATGAGCGGGTGTGAATAGAACTGTAGATGAGAGGGAGTGAATAGAACTGTAGATGAGAGGGAGTGAATAGAACTGTAGATGAGAGGGCGTGAATAGAACTGTATATGAGAGGGAAGGAATAGATTTGTAGATGAGAGGGAGTAAAGATGAACTTTAGATGAGAGGGATGGAAAAGATTTGTAGATGAGAAGAAGTGAATAGAACTGTGGATGAAATGGAGTGAATAGAACAGTAGATGAAATGGAGTGAATAGAACTATAGATAAGAGGGAGTGAATAGCACTGTAGATGAGAATGATTGAGTATAAATGTAGATGAGAGGGAGTGGATAGAATTGTAGATGAGAGGGAGTGAATAGAACTGTAGATGAGAGGGAGTAAATAGTACTGTAGATGAGATGGAGTGAATAGAACTGTAGATGTGAGGGAATGAATAGAACTGTAGATGAGAGGGAATGAATAGAACTGTAGATGAGAGGGAGTGAACAGAACTGTAGATGAGAAGGAGTGAATAGAACTGTAGATTAGAGGGAATTAATATACTTATCGATGAGAGGGAGTGAATATAACTCTAGATGAGAAGGAAGAAATAGAATTGTAGATAAGAAGGAGCGATTAGAACTGTAGGTTAGAGGGAGTGAATAGAACTGTAGATGAGCTGAAATGAATAGAACTGTAGATGAGAGGGAAGGAATAGAACTGTAGATGAGAGGGAGTGAATAGAACAGTAGATGAGAGAGCGTTAATAGAACTGTAGATGAGGGTGTGAATAGAACTGTAGATTGGAGGGAGCGAATAGAACTGTACATGAGATTGAGTTAATAGATCTGTAGATGAGAAGGAAGGAATAGACATGTAGATGACAGGAAGTGAATAGAACTGTAGATGAGAGGAAGAAATAGAACTGTAGATGAGAGGAAAAAATAGAACTGTACATGAGAGGAAGGAATAGAACTGTAGATTAGAGGAAGAAATAGAACTGTAGATGAGAGGAAGAAATAGAACTGTAGATGAGAGAAAGATATAGAACTGTAGATGAGAGGAAGAAATAGAATTGTAGATGAGAGGAAGAAATATAATTGTAGAAGAGTTGAAGAAATAGAACTGTAGATGAGGGTGTGAATATAACTGTAGATTGGAGGGAGCGAATAGAACTGTACATGAGATTGAGTTAATAGATCTGTAGATGAGAAGGAAGGAATAGACATGTAGATGACAGGAAGTGAATAGAACTGTAGATGAGAGGAAGAAATAGAACTGTAGATGAGAGGAAAAAATAGAACTGTACATGAGAGGAAGGAATAGAACTGTAGATTAGAGGAAGAAATAGAACTGTAGATGAGAGGAAGAAATAGAACTGTAGATGAGAGAAAGATATAGAACTGCATATGAGAGGAATAAATAGAACTTTAGATGAGAGGAAGAAATAGAACTGTAGAAGAGATGAAGAAATAGAACAGTAGATGAGAGGGCGTGAATAGAACTGTAGATGAGAGGAAGAAAGAGAACTGTAGAAGAGAGGAAGGAATAGAACTGTAGATGAGAGGGAGTGAATAGAACTGTATATTAGAGGGAGTGAATAGAACTGTAGATGATAGGGCGTGAATAGAACTGTATTTTAGAGGGAGTGAAGAGAACTGTAGATGAGAGGGAGTGAATAGAACTGCAGATGAGAGGGATTGAATATAACTGTAGATGAGAGGGAGTGAATAGAACTGTAGATGAGAGGGAGTGAATAGAACTGTAGATGAGAGTGATTGAATGCAACAGTAGATGAGCGGGTGTGAATAGAACTGTAGATGAGAGGGAGTGAATAGAACTGTATATGAGAGGGAGTGAATAGAACTGTAGATGAGAGGGCGTGAATAGAACTGTATATGAGAGGGAAGGAATAGATTTGTAGATGAGAGGGAGTAAAGATGAACTTTAGATGAGAGGGATGGAAAAGATTTGTAGATGAGAAGAAGTGAATAGAACTGTGGATGAAATGGAGTGAATAGAACAGTAGATGAAATGGAGTGAATAGAACTATAGATAAGAGGGAGTGAATAGCACTGTAGATGAGAATGATTGAGTATAAATGTAGATGAGAGGGAGTGGATAGAATTGTAGATGAGAGGGAGTGAATAGAACTGTAGATGAGAGGGAGTAAATAGTACTGTAGATGAGATGGAGTGAATAGAACTGTAGATGTGAGGGAATGAATAGAACTGTAGATGAGAGGGAATGAATAGAACTGTAGATGAGAGGGAGTGAACAGAACTGTAGATGAGAAGGAGTGAATAGAACTGTAGATTAGAGGGAATTAATATACTTATCGATGAGAGGGAGTGAATATAACTCTAGATGAGAGGGAAGGAATAGAATTGTAGATAAGAAGGAGCGATTAGAACTGTAGGTTAGAGGGAGTGAATAGAACTGTAGATGAGCTGAAATGAATAGAACTGTAGATGAGAGGGAAGGAATAGAACTGTAGATGAGAGGGAGTGAATAGAACAGTAGATGAGAGAGCGTTAATAGAACTGTAGATGAGGGTGTGAATAGAACTGTAGATTGGAGGGAGCGAATAGAACTGTACATGAGATTGAGTTAATAGATCTGTAGATGAGAAGGAAGGAATAGACATGTAGATGACAGGAAGTGAATAGAACTGTAGATGAGAGGAAGAAATAGAACTGTAGATGAGAGGAAAAAATAGAACTGTACACGAGAGGAAGGAATAGAACTGTAGATTAGAGGAAGAAATAGAACTGTAGATGAGAGGAAGAAATAGAACTGTAGATGAGAGAAAGATATAGAACTGTAGATGAGCTGAAATGAATAGAACTGTAGATGAGCTGAAATGAATAGAACTGTAGATGAGAGGGAAGGAATAGAACTGTAGATGAGAGGGAGTGAATAGAACAGTAGATGAGAGAGCGTTAATAGAACTGTAGATGAGGGTGTGAATAGAACTGTAGATTGGAGGGAGCGAATAGAACTGTACATGAGATTGAGTTAATAGATCTGTAGATGAGAAGGAAGGAATAGACATGTAGATGACAGGAAGTGAATAGAACTGTAGATGAGAGGAAGAAATAGAACTATAGATGAGAGGAAAAAATAGAACTGTACACGAGAGGAAGGAATAGAACTGTAGATTAGAGGAAGAAATAGAACTGTAGATGAGAGGAAGAAATAGAACTGTAGATGAGAGAAAGATATAGAACTGTAGATGAGAGGAAGAAATAGAACTGTAGATGAGAGGAAGAAATATAATTGTAGAAGAGTTGAAGAAATAGAACTGTAGATGAGGGTGTGAATATAACTGTAGATTGGAGGGAGCGAATAGAACTGTACATGAGATTGAGTTAATAGATCTGTAGATGAGAAGGAAGGAATAGACATGTAGATGACAGGAAGTGAATAGAACTGTAGATGAGAGGAAGAAATAGAACTGTAGATGAGAGGAAAAAATAGAACTGTACATGAGAGGAAGGAATAGAACTGTAGATTAGAGGAAGAAATAGAACTGTAGATGAGAGGAAGAAATAGAACTGTAGATGAGAGAAAGATATAGAACTGCATATGAGAGGAATAAATAGAACTTTAGATGAGAGGAAGAAATAGAACTGTAGAAGAGATGAAGAAATAGAACAGTAGATGAGAGGGCGTGAATAGAACTGTAGATGAGAGGAAGAAAGAGAACTGTAGAAGAGAGGAAGGAATAGAACTGTAGATGAGAGGGAGTGAATAGAACTGTATATTAGAGGGAGTGAATAGAACTGTAGATGATAGGGCGTGAATAGAACTGTATTTTAGAGGGAGTGAAGAGAACTGTAGATGAGAGGGAGTGAATAGAACTGCAGATGAGAGGGATTGAATATAACTGTAGATGAGAGGGAGTGAATAGAACTGTAGATGAGAGGGAGTGAATAGAACTGTAGATGAGAGTGATTGAATGCAACAGTAGATGAGCGGGTGTGAATAGAACTGTAGATGAGAGGGAGTGAATAGAACTGTATATGAGAGGGAGTGAATAGAACTGTAGATGAGAGGGCGTGAATAGAACTGTATATGAGAGGGAAGGAATAGATTTGTAGATGAGAGGGAGTAAAGATGAACTTTAGATGAGAGGGATGGAAAAGATTTGTAGATGAGAAGAAGTGAATAGAACTGTGGATGAAATGGAGTGAATAGAACAGTAGATGAAATGGAGTGAATAGAACTATAGATAAGAGGGAGTGAATAGCACTGTAGATGAGAATGATTGAGTATAAATGTAGATGAGAGGGAGTGGATAGAATTGTAGATGAGAGGGAGTGAATAGAACTGTAGATGAGAGGGAGTAAATAGTACTGTAGATGAGATGGAGTGAATAGAACTGTAGATGTGAGGGAATGAATAGAACTGTAGATGAGAGGGAATGAATAGAACTGTAGATGAGAGGGAGTGAACAGAACTGTAGATGAGAAGGAGTGAATAGAACTGTAGATTAGAGGGAATTAATATACTTATCGATGAGAGGGAGTGAATATAACTCTAGATGAGAGGGAAGGAATAGAATTGTAGATAAGAAGGAGCGATTAGAACTGTAGGTTAGAGGGAGTGAATAGAACTGTAGATGAGCTGAAATGAATAGAACTGTAGATGAGAGGGAAGGAATAGAACTGTAGATGAGAGGGAGTGAATAGAACAGTAGATGAGAGAGCGTTAATAGAACTGTAGATGAGGGTGTGAATAGAACTGTAGATTGGAGGGAGCGAATAGAACTGTACATGAGATTGAGTTAATAGATCTGTAGATGAGAAGGAAGGAATAGACATGTAGATGACAGGAAGTGAATAGAACTGTAGATGAGAGGAAGAAATAGAACTGTAGATGAGAGGAAAAAATAGAACTGTACACGAGAGGAAGGAATAGAACTGTAGATTAGAGGAAGAAATAGAACTGTAGATGAGAGGAAGAAATAGAACTGTAGATGAGAGAAAGATATAGAACTGTAGATGAGAGGAAGAAATAGAACTGTAGATGAGAGGAAGAAATATAATTGTAGAAGAGTTGAAGAAATAGAACTGTAGATGAGGGTGTGAATATAACTGTAGATTGGAGGGAGCGAATAGAACTGTACATGAGATTGAGTTAATAGATCTGTAGATGAGAAGGAAGGAATAGACATGTAGATGACAGGAAGTGAATAGAACTGTAGATGAGAGGAAGAAATAGAACTGTAGATGAGAGGAAAAAATAGAACTGTACATGAGAGGAAGGAATAGAACTGTAGATTAGAGGAAGAAATAGAACTGTAGATGAGAGGAAGAAATAGAACTGTAGATGAGAGAAAGATATAGAACTGCATATGAGAGGAATAAATAGAACTTTAGATGAGAGGAAGAAATAGAACTGTAGAAGAGATGAAGAAATAGAACAGTAGATGAGAGGGCGTGAATAGAACTGTAGATGAGAGGAAGAAAGAGAACTGTAGAAGAGAGGAAGGAATAGAACTGTAGATGAGAGGGAGTGAATAGAACTGTATATTAGAGGGAGTGAATAGAACTGTAGATGATAGGGCGTGAATAGAACTGTATTTTAGAGGGAGTGAAGAGAACTGTAGATGAGAGGGAGTGAATAGAACTGCAGATGAGAGGGAGTGAATAGAACTGTAGATGAGAGGGCGTGAATAGAACTGTATATGAGAGGGAAGGAATAGATTTGTAGATGAGAGGGAGTAAAGATGAACTTTAGATGAGAGGGATGGAAAAGATTTGTAGATGAGAAGAAGTGAATAGAACTGTGGATGAAATGGAGTGAATAGAACAGTAGATGAAATGGAGTGAATAGAACTATAGATAAGAGGGAGTGAATAGCACTGTAGATGAGAATGATTGAGTATAAATGTAGATGAGAGGGAGTGGATAGAATTGTAGATGAGAGGGAGTGAATAGAACTGTAGATGAGAGGGAGTAAATAGTACTGTAGATGAGATGGAGTGAATAGAACTGTAGATGTGAGGGAATGAATAGAACTGTAGATGAGAGGGAATGAATAGAACTGTAGATGAGAGGGAGTGAACAGAACTGTAGATGAGAAGGAGTGAATAGAACTGTAGATTAGAGGGAATTAATATACTTATCGATGAGAGGGAGTGAATATAACTCTAGATGAGAGGGAAGGAATAGAATTGTAGATAAGAAGGAGCGATTAGAACTGTAGGTTAGAGGGAGTGAATAGAACTGTAGATGAGCTGAAATGAATAGAACTGTAGATGAGAGGGAAGGAATAGAACTGTAGATGAGAGGGAGTGAATAGAACAGTAGATGAGAGAGCGTTAATAGAACTGTAGATGAGGGTGTGAATAGAACTGTAGATTGGAGGGAGCGAATAGAACTGTACATGAGATTGAGTTAATAGATCTGTAGATGAGAAGGAAGGAATAGACATGTAGATGACAGGAAGTGAATAGAACTGTAGATGAGAGGAAGAAATAGAACTGTAGATGAGAGGAAAAAATAGAACTGTACATGAGAGGAAGGAATAGAACTGTAGATTAGAGGAAGAAATAGAACTGTAGATGAGAGGAAGAAATAGAACTGTAGATGAGAGAAAGATATAGAACTGTAGATGAGAGGAAGAAATAGAACTGTAGATGAGAGGAAGAAATATAATTGTAGAAGAGTTGAAGAAATAGAACTGTAGATGAGGGTGTGAATATAACTGTAGATTGGAGGGAGCGAATAGAACTGTACATGAGATTGAGTTAATAGATCTGTAGATGAGAAGGAAGGAATAGACATGTAGATGACAGGAAGTGAATAGAACTGTAGATGAGAGGAAGAAATAGAACTGTAGAGGAGAGGAAAAAAAAGAACTGTACATGAGAGGAAGGAATAGAACTGTAGATTAGAGGAAGAAATAGAACTGTAGATGAGAGGAAGAAATAGAACTGTAGATGAGAGAAAGATATAGAACTGCATATGAGAGGAATAAATAGAACTTTAGATGAGAGGAAGAAATAGAACTGTAGAAGAGATGAAGAAATAGAACAGTAGATGAGAGGGCGTGAATAGAACTGTAGATGAGAGGAAGAAAGAGAACTGTAGAAGAGAGGAAGGAATAGAACTGTAGATGAGAGGGAGTGAATAGAACTGTATATTAGAGGGAGTGAATAGAACTGTAGATGATAGGGCGTGAATAGAACTGTATTTTAGAGGGAGTGAAGAGAACTGTAGATGAGAGGGAGTGAATAGAACTGCAGATGAGAGGGATTGAATATAACTGTAGATGAGAGGGAGTGAATAGAACTGTAGATGAGAGGGAGTGAATAGAACTGTAGATGAGAGTGATTGAATGCAACAGTAGATGAGCGGGTGTGAATAGAACTGTAGATGAGAGGGAGTGAATAGAACTGTAGATGAGAGGGAGTGAATAGAACTGTAGATGAGAGGGCGTGAATAGAACTGTATATGAGAGGGAAGGAATAGATTTGTAGATGAGAGGGAGTAAAGATGAACTTTAGATGAGAGGGATGGAAAAGATTTGTAGATGAGAAGAAGTGAATAGAACTGTGGATGAAATGGAGTGAATAGAACAGTAGATGAAATGGAGTGAATAGAACTATAGATAAGAGGGAGTGAATAGCACTGTAGATGAGAATGATTGAGTATAAATGTAGATGAGAGGGAGTGGATAGAATTGTAGATGAGAGGGAGTGAATAGAACTGTAGATGAGAGGGAGTAAATAGTACTGTAGATGAGATGGAGTGAATAGAACTGTAGATGTGAGGGAATGAATAGAACTGTAGATGAGAGGGAATGAATAGAACTGTAGATGAGAGGGAGTGAACAGAACTGTAGATGAGAAGGAGTGAATAGAACTGTAGATTAGAGGGAATTAATATACTTATCGATGAGAGGGAGTGAATATAACTCTAGATGAGAGGGAAGGAATAGAATTGTAGATAAGAAGGAGCGATTAGAACTGTAGGTTAGAGGGAGTGAATAGAACTGTAGATGAGCTGAAATGAATAGAACTGTAGATGAGAGGGAAGGAATAGAACTGTAGATGAGAGGGAGTGAATAGAACAGTAGATGAGAGAGCGTTAATAGAACTGTAGATGAGGGTGTGAATAGAACTGTAGATTGGAGGGAGCGAATAGAACTGTACATGAGATTGAGTTAATAGATCTGTAGATGAGAAGGAAGGAATAGACATGTAGATGAGAGGAAAAAATAGAACTGTACATGAGAGGAAGGAATAGAACTGTAGATTAGAGGAAGAAATAGAACTGTAGATGAGAGGAAGAAATAGAACTGTAGATGAGAGAAAGATATAGAACTGTAGATGAGAGGAAGAAATAGAACTGTAGATGAGAGGAAGAAATAGAATTGTAGAAGAGTTGAAGAAATAGAACTATAGATGAGAGGGCGTGAATAGAACTGTAGATGAGAGGGAGTGAATAGAACTGTAGATGATATGGATTGAATAGAACTGTAGATGTGAGAGAGTGAATACATCTGTGGATGAGAGGGAGTGAATAGAATTGTGGATAAGAGGGAGTGAATAGAACTGTAAATGAGAGGGAGTGAATAAAACTGTAAATGATAGGGAGTGAATAGAACTGTATTTTAGAGGGAGTGAAGAGAACTGTAGATGAGAGAGAGTGAATAGAACTGCAGATGAGAGGGATTTAATATAACTGTAGATGAGATGGAGTGAATAGAACTTTAGATGAGAGGGATTGAATAGAACTGTAGATGAGAGTGATTGAATTCAACAGTAGATGAGCGGGTGTGAATATAACTGCAGATGAGAGGAGTGAATAGAACTGTAGATGACAGGGAGTGAGTAGAACTGTAGATGAGAGGGATTGAATATAACAGTAGATGAGAGGGAGTAAATAGAACTGTATATTAGAGGGAGTGAATAGAACTGTAGATGAGAGGGAGTGAATAGAACTGTAGATGAGAGGGCGTGAATAGAACTGTAGATGAGAGGGAAGGAATAGATTTATAGATGAGAGGGAGTAAAGATGAACTTTAGATGAGAGGGATGGAAAAGATTTGTAGATGAGAAGAAGTGAATAGACCTGTGAATGAGAGGAATTGAATAGAACAGTAGATGAAATGGAGTGAATAGAGCTGTAGATAAGAGGGAGTGAATAGCACTGTAGATGAGAAGGATTGAGTATAAATGTAGATGAGAGGGAGTGGATAGAACTGTATATGAGAGGGAGTGAATAGAGCTGTAGATGAGAGGGAGTAAATAGAGCTGTAGATGAGAGGGAGTGAATATAACTCTAGATGAGAGGGAAGGAATAGAATTGTAGATGAGAAGGAGTGACTAGAACTGTAGGTTAGAGGGAGTGAATAGAACTGTAGATGAGAGGAAGTGAATAGAACTGTAGATGAGAGGAAGTGAATAGAACTGTAGATGAGAGGGCAGGAATAGAATTGTAGATGAGGGTGTGAATAGAACTGTAGATTGGAGGGAGCGAATAGTACTGTACATAAGATTGAGTGAATAGATCTGTAGATGAGAAGGAAGGAATGGACATGTAGATGAGAGGAAGTGAATAGAACTGTAGATGAGAGGGCGTTAATAGAAATGTACATGAGAAGGAATTAATAGAACTGTAGATAGGAGGAAGAAATAGAAATGTAGATGAGAGGAAGAATTGGAAATGTAGATGAGAAGGAGTGAATAGATCTGTAGATGAGAAGGAAGGAATAGACATGTAGATGAGAGAAAGTGAATAGAACTGTAGACGAGAGAGCATGAATAGAACAGTATATGAGAAGGAGTGAAGAGAACTGTAGATGCGTGTGTGAATAGAAATGTAGATGATGGTGTGAATAGAACTGTAGATTGGAGGGAGCGAATAGAACTGTACATGAGTTGGAGTGAATAGATCTGTAGATAAGAAGGAAGAAATAGACATGTAGATGAGAGGAAGTGAATATATCTGTAGATGAGAGGGAGTGAATAGAACTGTAGATGTGAAGGAGTTAATAGAACTGTAGATGAGAGAAAGGAAAAGAACTGTAGATGAGAGGAAGAAATATAACTGTAGATGAGAGGAAGAAATAGAACTGTAGATGAGATGAAGAAATAGAACTGTAGATGAGAGCAAGAAATAGAACTGTAGATGAGAGGAAGAAATAGAACTGTAGATGAGAGGAAGAAATAGAACTGTAGATGAGAGGAAGGGATAGAACTGTAGATGTGAAGGAGTGAATATAACTATAGATGAGAAGGAGTGAATAGAACTGTAGATGAGACGGAGTGAATAGAACTGTAGATGAGGGTGTGAATAGAACTGTAGATTGGAGGGAGTGAATAGAACTGTACATGAGATGGAGTGCATAGATCTGTAGAATAGAAGGAAGGAATAGAAATGTAGATGACAGTGAGTGAATAGAACTCTAGATTGGATGAAGTGAATAGAACTGTAGATGAGAGGAAGTGATTAGAACTGTAGATGAGAGGGAGTAAATAGAACTGTAGATTGCAGGAAGTGAATAGAAATGTATATGAGAGTGATTGAATGCAACAGTAAATGAAAGGGAGTGAAAAGAACTGTAGATGAGATGGAGTGATTAGAACTGTAGATGAGAGTGAGTGAATAGAACTGTAAATGAGAGGGAGTGAATAGAACTGTATAAGAAAGGGAGTGAAAAGAACTGTAGATGAGAGTGATTGATTAGAACTGTAGATGAGAGTGAGTGATTAGAACTGTAGATGAAAGTGAGTGATTAGAACTGTAGATGAGAATGAGTGAATAGAACTGTAAATTGGAAGGATTGAATAGAACTGTTGATGAGAGAGAAGGAAAAGAATTGTACATGAGAAGGTATGAATAGAACTGTACATGAGAGGGCGTGAATAAAATTGTAGATGAGAGAGAGTGTATAGAACTGTAGATGAGAAGGAGTGAATAGAACTGTAGATGAGAGGGAAGGAATAGAATTGTAGATAAGAAGGAGCGATTAGAACTGTAGGTTAGAGGGAATTAATATACTTATCGATGAGAGGGAGTGAATATAACTCTAGATGAGAGGGAAGGAATAGAATTGTAGATGAGAAGGAGTGAATAGAACTGTAGATGAGAGGGCGTTAATAGAAATGTACATGAGAAGGAATTAATAGAACTGTAGATAAGAGGAAGAAATAGAAATGTAGATGAGAGGAAGAATTGGAACTGTAGATGAGAAGGAGTGAATAGATCTGTAGATGAGAAGGAAGGAATAGACATGTAGATGAGAGAAAGTGAATAGAACTGTAGAAGAGAGAGCATGAATAGAACAGTATATGAGAAGGAGTGAAGAGAACTGTAGATGAGTGTGTGAATAGAAATGTAGATGATGGTGTGAATAGAACTGTAGATTGGAGGGAGCGAATAGAACTGTACATGAGTTGGAGTGAATAGATCTGTAGATAAGAAGGAAGGAATAGACATGTAGATGAGAGGAAGTGAATATATCTGTAGATGAGAGGGAGTGAATAGAACTGTAGATGTGAAGGAGTGAATAGAACTGTAGATGAGAGGAAGAAATAGAACTGTAGATGAATGAAAGAAATAGAACTGTAGATGAGAGGAAGAAATAGAACTATAGATGAGATGGAGTGAATAGATCTGTAGATGAGAAGGAAGGAATAGACATGTAGATGAGAGGTAGTGAATAGAACTGTAGATGAGAGGAAGTGAATAGAACTGTAGATGAGAGGACGTGAATAGAACTGTAATGAGAAGGAGTTAATAGAACTGTATAGATGAGATGGAGTGAATAGATCTGTAGATGAGAAGGAAGGAATAGACATGTAGATGAGAGGTAGTGAATAGAACTGTAGATGAGAGAAAGGAAAAGAACTGTAGATGAGAGGAAGAAATATAACTGTAGATGAGAGGAAGAAATAGAACTGTAGATGAAGAAATAGAACTGTAGATGAGAGCAAGAAATAGAACTGTAGATGAGAGGAAGAAATAGAACTGTAGATGAGAGGAAGAAATAGAACTGTAGATGAGAGGAAGGGATAGAACTGTAGATGTGAAGGAGTGAATATAACTATAGATGAGAAGGAGTGAATAGAACTGTAGATGAGAAGGAGTGAATAGAACTGTAGATGAGGGTGTGAATAGAACTGTAGATTGGAGGGAGTGAATAGAACTGTACATGAGATGGAGTGCATAGATCTGTAGATGAGAAGGAAGGAATAGACATGTAGATGAGAGGACGTGAATAGAACTGTAGATTAGAGGGCGTGAATAGAAATGTATATGAGAGGGAGTGAATAGAACTGAAGATGAGAGGGAGTTAATAGAACTGTAGATGAGAGGGAGTGATTAGAACTGTAGATGAGTGAATAGACCTGTAAACGAGAGTGAGTGATTAGAAATGTAGATGACAGTGAGTGAATAGAACTCTAGATTGGATGAAGTGAATAGAACTGTAGATGAGAGGAAGTGATTAGAACTGTAGATGAGAGGGAGTAAATAGAACTGTAGATTGCAGGAAGTGAATAGAAATGTATATGAGAGTGATTGAATGCAACAGTAAATGAAAGGGAGTGAAAAGAACTGTAGATGAGATGGAGTGATTAGAACTGTAGATGAGAGTGAGTGAATAGAACTGTAAATGAGAGGGAGTGAATAGAACTGTATAAGAAAGGGAGTGAAAAGAACTGTAGATGAGAGTGATTGATTAGAACTGTAGATGAGAGTGAGTGATTAGAACTGTAGATGAAAGTGAGTGATTAGAACTGTAGATGAGAATGAGTGAATAGAACTGTAGATTGGAAGGATTGAATAGAACTGTTGATGAGAGAGAAGGAAAAGAATTGTACATGAGAAGGTATGAATAGAACTGTACATGAGAGGGCGTGAATAAAATTGTAGATGAGAGAGAGTGTATAGAACTGTAGATGAGAAGGAGTGAATAGAACTGTAGATGAGAGGAAAGGAATAGAACTGTAGATGTGAGGGAGTGAATAGAACAGTAGATGAGAGGGCGTGAATAGAAATGTAGATGACTGTGTGAATAGAACTGTAAATGATGGTGTGAATAGAACTGTAGATTGGAGGGAGCGAACAGAACTGTACATGAGATGGAGTGAATAGATCAGTAGATGAGAAGGAAGGAATAGACATGTAGATGAGATGAAGTTAATAGAACTGTAGATGAGAGGGCGCGAATAGAACTGTAGATGAGAAGGAGTGAATAGAACTGTAGATGAGGGGAAGAAATAGAACTGTAGATGAGAGGAAGAAATAGAACTGTACATGTGAGGAAGAAATAGAACTGTAAATGAGAGGGAAGGAAAAGATTTGTAGATGAGAAGAAGTGGATAGAACTGTAGATGAGAGGGAGTGAATAGAACTGTAGATGAGAGGGAGTAAATAGTACTGTAGATGAGAGGGAGTGAATAGAACTGTAGATGTGAGGGAATGAATATAACTTTAGATGAGAGGGAATGAATAGAACTGTAGATGAGAGGGAGTGAACAGAACTATAGATGAGAAGGAGTGAATAGAACTGTAGATTAGAGGGAATTAATATACTTATCGATGAGAGGGAGTGAATATAACTCTAGATGAGAGGGAAGGAATAGAATTGTAGATGAGAAGGAGTGAATAGAACTGTAGATGAGAGGAAGAAATAGAACTGTAGATGAGAGGAAGAAATAGAACTGTACATGAGAGGAAGAAATAGAACTGTAGATTAGAGGAAGAAATAAAACTGTAGGTGAGAGGAAGAAATAGAACTGTAGATGAGAGGAAGAAATAGAACTGTAGATGAGAGGAAGATATAGAACTGTAGATGAGAGGAAGAAATAGAACTGTAGATGAGAGGGCGTGAATAGAACTGTATATGAGAGGAATAAATAGAACTTTAGATGAGAGGAAGAAATAGAACTGTAGAAGAGATGAAGAAATAGAACAGTAGATGAGAGGGCGTGAATAGAACTGTAGATGAGAGGAAGAAAGAGAACTGTAGAAGAGAGGAAGGAATAGAACTGTAGATGAGAGGGAGTGAATAGAACTGTATATTAGAGGGAGTGAATAGAACTGTAGATGATATGGATTGAATAGAACTGTAGATGATAGGGCGTGAATAGAACTGTATTTTAGAGGGAGTGAATAGAACTGCAGATGAGAGGGATTGAATATAACTGTAGATGAGAGGGAGTGAATAGAACTGTAGATGAGAGGGAGTGAATAGAACTGTAGATGAGAGTGATTGAATGCAACAGTAGATGAGCGGGTGTGAATAGAACTGTAGATGAGAGGGAGTGAATAGAACTGCAGATGAGAGGAGTGAATAGAACTGTAGATGACAGGGAGTGAATAGAACTGTAGATGAGAAGGATTGAATATAACTGTAGATGAGAGGGAATAAATAGAACTGTATATTAGAGGGAGTGAATAGAACTGTAGATGAGAGGGAGTGAATAGAACTGTAGATGAGAGGGCGTGAATAGAACTGTATATGAGAGGGAAGGAATAGATTTGTAGATGAGAGGGAGTAAAGATGAACTTTAGATGAGAGGGATGGAAAAGATTTGTAGATGAGAAGAAGTGAATAGAACTGTGGATGAAATGGAGTTTGTTTGTTTGTTTTTCGTTCGCTCCATTGTAACCATCACGGATATCCGTGCGATTTCCGCCGGGAGCGTGATTACGTTGTGCCACCGTTATGCGCCTTGTAGGCCTAGCACGTCCGATTTCGGCATGCCTTGACAATTCGGGTGGGCTACCCTTAGCCTGTGACAGCCTCTATATCTGTCTCCAGGCACGCGTAGTGGAGACTCTTCGCCCAGACGATTTTCTTGCTCTTAGTCTGTCTCAAACGAGGTGTTCCACTGTCTATGAACTTGCCTCGTGTAATTGGACGTGCTGTGCCTGTGCCCATTGGGTACTGAACCGTTTCTCATCCGTGAGCCTGGTTCCTTAAGGGGAAGAACTCAACAGAGGAGTTGGACTCTGGCTCTTTCGCCCTCTTAGCCGAGGTGTCATTCACCGACGTGTACCCCTTGCCCAAGTTCGAGTCTCACACCACGCGTTTGAGAGCAAGGCGTTCTCGAGCTGAACGTCCTTGTCCCAATAGCGCCTGAGCCCATCAGGTACTGAACCCTTTCTCTCTTCAAGTGTATTTCCGGTGTAGGAAAACTTGACAGTAGAGTTGGGCCAGGGCTAAATCGTTGTCCCTTTTGTGCCTGAGCGAATCGAGTACGGAACCCTTTCTCTCTGCAAGTGTACTTCCGGTATAGGAAACATTGACAGTAGAGTTGGGCCAGGATTACCATCGTTGTCCCTTCCTTGCCTAAGCCCATTGGGTACAGAACCCTTTCTCTTCGCGAGCATATTTCCGGTTTAGGAAGGCTCGACATTAGAGTTGGGTTAGGTCTTCTTGCTTTACCAAACGCCAGTGGATGGGTCTGGGTCTCTGCCTGTAAGGAACTCAGGTAACTAGAAGCCCGTCTCGAGCTGACGGAGATTGTAGCTCCCACTTTCCTAGGGACTTTTCACTTTCTATTTGCAGTTCGCGCTGCCCTCTAGCGCTGTTCTGCCCTTTCATTGTTTCATTGTACTCGGTATGAAATCAATGTCTCTCGCCATGTATCTACCTTTACGTGCATTTTACATTGGCCGCCCCTCCAATGTTCGGATTGGACTGACTAGCTTCACTGTATGTCGACAGTGTCGCTATATGTGGTGATGCTGGTGGTGTCGGAGATATGTCTGTCCGTGTGCAGGCAAATCTCTTTCCATCTGCTACCTCCACATTTTCGGACACGATCCCCAAATGATTTGGCCAGAATCAGCTCGAGCTGCTGTATTTCTGTTTCCAGGGTGCACCACGTGGAGGTACATTTGGGATCTTGGTTATCTGCTAACCCTGGGTCCGCCTAGAGCAATGCGTTCCCTTTGCACCCCATGAAATGGAGTGAATAGAACAGTAGATGAAATGGAGTGAATAGAACTATAGATAAGAGGGATTGAATAGCACTGTAGATGAGAATGATTGAGTATAAATGTAGATGAGAGGGAGTGGATAGAATTGTAGATGAGAGGGAGTGAATAGAACTGTAGATGAGAGGGAGTAAATAGTACTGTAGATGAGATGGAGTGAATAGAACTGTAGATGTGAGGGAATGAATAGAACTGTAGATGAGAGGGAATGAATAGAACTGTAGATGAGAGGGAGTGAACAGAACTGTAGATGAGAAGGAGTGAATAGAACTGTAGATTAGAGGGAATTAATATACTTATCGATGAGAGGGAGTGAATATAACTCTAGATGAGAGGGAAGGAATAGAATTGTAGATAAGAAGGAGCGATTAGAACTGTAGGTTAGAGGGAGTGAATAGAACTGTAGATGAGCTGAAATGAATAGAACTGTAGATGAGAGGGAAGGAATAGAACTGTAGATGAGAGGGAGTGAATAGAACAGTAGATGAGAGGGCGTTAATAGAACTGTAGATGAGGGTGTGAATAGAACTGTAGATTGGAGGGAGCGAATAGAACTGTACATGAGATTGAGTTAATAGATCTGTAGATGAGAAGGAAGGAATAGACATGTAGATGACAGGAAGTGAATAGAACTGTAGATGAGAGGAAGAAATAGAACTGTAGATGAGAGGAAGAAATAGAACTGTACATGAGAGGAAGAAATATAACTGTAGATTAGAGGAAGAAATAGAACTGTAGATGAGAGGAAGAAATATAACTGTAGATGAGAGAAAGATATAGAACTGTAGATGAGAGGAAGAAATAGAACTGTAGATGAGAGGAAGAAATAGAATTGTAGAAGAGTTGAAGAAATAGAACTATAGATGAGAGGGCGTGAATAGAACTGTAGATGAGAGGAAGAAATAGAACTGTAGATGAGAGGAAGGAATAGAACTGTAGATGAGAGGGAGTGAATAGAACTGTATATTAGAGGGAGTGAATAGAACTGTAGATGAGAGGGATTGAATATAACTGTAGATGAGAGGGAGTGAATAGAACTGTAGATGAGAGGGAGTGAATAGAACTGTAGATGAGAGTGATTGAATGCAACAGTAGATGAGCGGGTGTGAATAGAACTGTAGATGAGAGGGAGTGAATAGAACTGCAGATGAGAGGAGTGAATAGAACTGTAGATGACAGGGAGTGAATAGAACTGTAGATGAGAAGGATTGAATATAACTGTAGATGAGAGGGAATAAATAGAACTGTATATTAGAGGGAGTGAATAGAACTGTAGATGAGAGGGAGTGAATAGAACTGTAGATGAGAGGGCGTGAATAGAACTGTATATGAGAGGGAAGGAATAGATTTGTAGATGAGAGGGAGTAAAGATGAACTTTAGATGAGAGGGATGGAAAAGATTTGTAGATGAGAAGAAGTGAATAGAACTGTGGATGAAATGGAGTGAATAGAACAGTAGATGAAATGGAGTGAATAGAACTATAGATAAGAGGGATTGAATAGCACTGTAGATGAGAATGATTGAGTATAAATGTAGATGAGAGGGAGTGGATAGAATTGTAGATGAGAGGGAGTGAATAGAACTGTAGACGAGAGGGAGTAAATAGTACTGTAGATGAGATGGAGTGAATAGAACTGTAGATGTGAGGGAATGAATAGAACTGTAGATGAGAGGGAATGAATAGAACTGTAGATGAGAGGGAGTGAACAGAACTGTAGATGAGAAGGAGTGAATAGAACTGTAGATTAGAGGGAATTAATATACTTATCGATGAGAGGGAGTGAATATAACTCTAGATGAGAGGGAAGGAATAGAATTGTAGATAAGAAGGAGCGATTAGAACTGTAGGTTAGAGGGAGTGAATAGAACTGTAGATGAGCTGAAATGAATAGAACTGTAGATGAGAGGGAAGGAATAGAACTGTAGATGAGAGGGCGTTAATAGAACTGTAGATGAGGGTGTGAATAGAACTGTAGATTGGAGGGAGCGAATAGAACTGTACATGAGATTGAGTTAATAGATCTGTAGATGAGAAGGAAGGAATAGACATGTAGATGACAGGAAGTGAATAGAACTGTAGATGAGAGGAAGAAATAGAACTGTAGATGAGAGGAAGAAATATAACTGTACATGAGAGGAAGGAATAGAACTGTAGATTAGAGGAAGAAATAGAACTGTGGATGAGAGGAAGAAATATAACTGTAGATGAGAGAAAGATATAGAACTGTAGATGAGAGGAAGAAATAGAACTGTAGATGAGAGGAAGAAATAGAATTGTAGAAGAGTTGAAGAAATAGAACTATAGATGAGAGGGCGTGAATAGAACTGTAGATGAGAGGAAGAAATAGAACTGTAGATGAGAAGAAGGAATAGAACTGTAGATGAGAGGGAGTGAATAGAACTGTATATTAGAGGGAGTGAATAGAACTGTAGATGATATGGATTGAATAGAACTGTAGATGTGAGAGAGTGAATACATCTGTGGATGAGAGGGAGTGAATAGAATTGTGGATAAGAGGGAGTGAATAGAACTGTAAATGAGAGGGAGTGAATAAAACTGTAAATGATAGGGAGTGAATAGAACTGTATTTTAGAGGGAGTGAAGAGAACTGTAGATGAGAGAGAGTGAATAGAACTGCAGATGAGAGGGATTTAATATAACTGTAGATGAGAGGGAGTGAATAGAACTGTAGATGAGAGGGATTGAATAGAACTGTAGATGAGAGTGATTGAATTCAACAGTAGATGAGCGGGTGTGAATATAACTGCAGATGAGAGGAGTGAATAGAACTGTAGATGACAGGGAGTGAGTAGAACTGTAGATGAGAGGGATTGAATATAACTGTAGATGAGAGGGAGTAAATAGAACTGTATATTAGAGGGAGTGAATAGAACTGTAGATGAGAGGGAGTGAATAGAACTGTAGATGAGAGGGCGTGAATAGAACTGTAGATGAGAGGGAAGGAATAGATTTGTAGATGAGAGGGAGTAAAGATGAACTTTAGATGAGAGGGATGGAAAAGATTTGTAGATGAGAAGAAGTGAATAGACCTGTCAATGAGAGGAATTGAATAGAACAGTAGATGAAATGGAGTGAATAGAACTGTAGATAAGAGGGAGTGAATAGCACTATAGATGAGAAGGATTGAGTATAAATGTAGATGAGAGGGAGTGGATAGAACTGTATATGAGAGGGAGTGAATAGAACTGTAGATGAGAGGGAGTAAATAGAGCTGTAGATGAGAGGGAGTGAATATAACTCTAGATGAGAGGGAAGGAATAGAATTGTAGATGAGAAGGAGTGACTAGAACTGTAGGTTAGAGGGAGTGAATAGAACTGTAGATGAGAGGAAGTGAATAGAACTGTAGATGAGAGGAAGTGAATAGAACTGTAGATGAGAGGGCAGGAATAGAATTGTAGATGAGGGTGTGAATAGAACTGTAGATTGGAGGGAGCGAATAGTACTGTACATGAGATTGAGTGAATAGATCTGTAGATGAGAAGGAAGGAATGGACATGTAGATGAGAGGAAGTGAATAGAACTGTAGATGAGAGGGCGTTAATAGAAATGTACATGAGAAGGAATTAATAGAACTGTAGATAAGAGGAAGAAACAGAAATGTAGATGAGAGGAAGAATTGGAACTGTAGATGAGAAGGAGTGAATAGATCTGTAGATGAGAAGGAAGGAATAGACATGTAGATGAGAGAAAGTGAATAGAACTGTAGAAGAGAGAGCATGAATAGAACAGTATATGAGAAGGAGTGAAGAGAACTGTAGATGAGAGGAAGAAATAGAACTGTAGATGAAAGAAAGAAATAGAACTGTAGATGAGAAGGAGTGAATAGAACTGTAGATGAGTGTGTGAATAGAAATGTAGATGATGGTGTGAATAGAACTGTAGATTGGAGGGAGCGAATAGAACTGTACATGAGTTGGAGTGAATAGATCTGTAGATAAGAAGGAAGGAATAGACATGTAGATGAGAGGAAGTGAATATATCTGTAGATGAGAGGGAGTAAATAGAACTGTAGATGTGAAGGAGTGAATAGAACTGTAGATGAGAGGAAGAAATAGAACTGTAGATGAAAGAAAGAAATAGAACTGTAGATGAGAGGAAGAAATAGAACTGTAGATGAGATGGAGTGAATAGATCTGTAGATGAGAAGGAAGGAATAGACATGTAGATGAGAGGTAGTGAATAGAACTGTAGATGAGAGGAAGTGAATAGAACTGTAGATGAGAGGACGTGAATAGAACTGTAATGAGAAGGAGTTAATAGAACTGTAGATGAGAGAAAGGAAAAGAACTGTAGATGAGAGGAAGAAATATAACTGTAGATGAGAGGAAGAAATAGAACTGTAGATGAAGAAATAGAACTGTAGATGAGAGCAAGAAATAGAACTGTAGATGAGAGGAAGAAATAGAACTGTAGATGAGAGGAAGAAATAGAACTGTAGATGAGAGGAAGGGATAGAACTGTAGATGTGAAGGAGTGAATATAACTATAGATGAGAAGGAGTGAATAGAACTGTAGATGAGAAGGAGTGAATAGAACTGTAGATGAGGGTGTGAATAGAACTGTAGATTGGAGGGAGTGAATAGAACTGTACATGAGATGGAGTGCATAGATCTGTAGAATAGAAGGAAGGAATAGACATGTAGATGAGAGGACGTGAATAGAACTGTAGATTAGAGGGCGTGAATAGAAATGTATATGAGAGGGAGTGAATAGAACTGAAGATGAGAGGGAGTTAATAGAACTGTAGATGAGAGGGAGTGATTAGAACTGTAGATGAGTGAATAGACCTGTAAACGAGAGTGAGTGATTAGAAATGTAGATGACAGTGAGTGAATAGAACTCTAGATTGGATGAAGTGAATAGAACTGTAGATGAGAGGAAGTGATTAGAACTGTAGATGAGAGGGAGTAAATAGAACTGTAGATTGCAGGAAGTGAATAGAAATGTATATGAGAGTGATTGAATGCAACAGTAAATGAAAGGGAGTGAAAAGAACTGTAGATGAGATGGAGTGATTAGAACTGTAGATGAGAGTGAGTGAATAGAACTGTAAATGAGAGGGAGTGAATAGAACTGTATAAGAAAGGGAGTGAAAAGAACTGTAGATGAGAGTGATTGATTAGAACTATAGATGAGAGTGAGTGATTAGAACTGTAGATGAAAGTGAGTGATTAGAACTGTAGATGAGAATGAGTGAATAGAACTGTAGATTGGAAGGATTGAATAGAACTGTTGATGAGAGAGAAGGAAAAGAATTGTACATGAGAAGGTATGAATAGAACTGTACATGAGAGGGCGTGAATAAAATTGTAGATGAGAGAGAGTGTATAGAACTGTAGATGAGAAGGAGTGAATAGAACTGTAGATGAGAGGAAAGGAATAGAACTGTAGATGTGAGGGAGTGAATAGAACAGTAGATGAGAGGGCGTGAATAGAAATGTAGATGACTGTGTTAATAGAACTGTAAATGATGGTGTGAATAGAACTGTAGATTGGAGGGAGCGAGCAGAACTGTACATGAGATGGAGTGAATAGATTAGTAGATGAGAAGGAAGGAATAGACATGTAGATGAGATGAAGTGAATAGAACTGTAGATGAGAGGGCGCGAATAGAACTGTAGATGAGAAGGAGTGAATAGAACTGTAGATGAGAGGAAGAAATAGAACTGTAGATGAGAGGAAGAAATAGAACTGTACATGTGAGGAAGAAATAGAACTGTAAATGAGAGGGAAGGAAAAGATTTGTAGATGAGAAGAAGTGGATAGAACTGTAGATGAGAGGGAGTGAATAGAACTGTAGATGAGAGGGAGTAAATAGTACTGTAGATGAGAGGGAGTGAATAGAACTGTAGATGTGAGGGAATGAATATAATTTTAGATGAGAGGGAATGAATAGAACTGTATATGAGAGGGAGTGAACAGAACTATAGATGAGAAGGAGTGAATAGAACTGTAGATTAGAGGGAATTAATATACTTATCGATGAGAGGGAGTGAATATAACTCTAGATGAGAGGGAATGAATAGAATTGTATATGAGAAGGAGTAAATAGAACTGTAGATGAGAGGAAGAAATAGAACTGTAGATGAGAGGAAGAAATAGAACTGTACATGAGAGGAAGAAATAGAACTGTAGATTAGAGGAAGAAATAAAACTGTAGGTGAGAGGAAGAAATAGAACTGTAGATGAGAGGAAGAAATAGAACTGTAGATGAGAGGAAGATATAGAACTGTAGATGAGAGGAAGAAATAGAACTGTAGATGAGAGGGCGTGAATAGAACTGTATATGAGAGGAATAAATAGAACTTTAGATGAGAGGAAGAAATAGAACTGTAGAAGAGATGAAGAAATAGAAAAGTAGATGAGAGGGCGTGAATAGAACTGTAGATGAGAGGAAGAAAGAGAACTGTAGAAGAGAGGAAGGAATAGAACTGTAGATGAGAGGGAGTGAATAGAACTGTATATTAGAGGGAGTGAATAGAACTGTAGATGATAGGGAGTGAATAGAACTGTATTTTAGAGGGAGTGAAGAGAACTGTAGATGAGAGGGAGTGAATAGAACTGCAGATGAGAGGGATTGAATATAACTGTAGATGAGAGGGAGTGAATAGAACTGTAGATGAGAGGGAGTGAATAGAACTGTAGATGAGAGTGATTGAATGCAACAGTAGATGAGCGGGTGTGAATAGAACTGTAGATGAGAGGGAGTGAATAGAACTGCAGATGAGAGGAGTGAATAGAACTGTAGATGACAGGGAGTGAATAGAACTGTAGATGAGAAGGATTGAATATAACTGTAGATGAGAGGGAATAAATAGAACTGTATATTAGAGGGAGTGAATAGAACTGTAGATGAGAGGGAGTGAATAGAACTGTAGATGAGAGGGCGTGAAAAGAACTGTATATGAGAGGGAAGGAATAGATTTGTAGATGAGAGGGAGTAAAGATGAACTTTAGATGAGAGGGATGGAAAAGATTTGTGGATGAGAAGAAGTGAATAGAACTGTGGATGAAATGGAGTGAATAGAACAATAGATGAAATGGAGTGAATAGAACTATAGATAAGAGGGAGTGAATAGCACTGTAGATGAGAATGATTGAGTATAAATGTAGATGAGAGGGAGTGGATAGAACTGTAGATGAGAGGGAGTGAATAGAACTGTAGATGAGAGGGATTAAATAGAGCTGTAGATGAGAGGGAATGAATATAACTCTAGATGAGAGGGAAGAAATAGAATTGTAGATGAGAAGGAGTGATTAGAACTGTAGGTTAGAGGGAGTGAATAGAACTGTAGATGAGAGGAAGTGAATAGAACTGTAGATGAGAGGGCAGGAATAGAATTGTAGATGATGGTGTGAATAGAACTGTAGATTGGAGGGAGCGAATAGTATTGTACATGAGATTGAGTGGATAGATCTGTAGATGAGAAGGAAGGAATAGACATGTAGATGAGAGGAAGTGAATAGAACTGCAGATGAGAGGGCGTTAATACAACTGTACATGAGAAGGAATTAATAGAACTGTAGATAAGAGAAAGAAATAGAAATGTAAATGAGAGGAAGAAATAGAACTGTAGATGAGAGGAAGAAATAAAACTGTAGGTGAGAGGAAGAAATAGAACTGTAGATGAGAGGAAGAATTGGAACTGTAGATGAGAAGGAGTGAATAGATCTGTAGATGAGAAGGAAGGAATGGACATGTAGATGAGAGAAAGTGAATAGAACTGTAGAAGAGAGAGCGTGAATAAAACAGTATATGAGAAGGAGTGAAGAGAACTGTAGATGTGAAGAAGGAATAGAACTGTAGATGAGAGGAAGAAATAGAACTGTAGAAGAGATGAAGAAATAGAACTGTAGATGAGAGGCCGTGAATAGAACTTTAGATGAGAGGAAGAAATAGAACTGTAGATGTGAAGGATTGAATAGAACTGTAGATGTGAGAGAGTGAATATAACTGTGGATGAGGGAGTGAATAGAATTGTGGATAAGAGGGAGTGAATAGAACTGTAAATGAGAGGGAGTGAATAAAACTGTAAATGATAGGGAGTGAATAGAACTGTATTTTAGAGTGAGTGAAGAGAACTGTAGATGAAATGGAGTGAATAGAACTGCAGATGAGAGGGATTTAATATAACTGTAGATGAGAGGGAGTAAATAGAACTGTATATTAGAGGGAGTGAATAGAACTGAAGATGAGAGGAAGAAATATAACTGTAGATGAGAAGAAGGAATAGAACTGTAGATTAGAGGAAGAAATGTAACTGTAGATAAGAGGAAGAATAGAACTGTAGATGAGAGGAAGAAATAGAACTGTAGATTAGAGGAAGATATAGAACTGTAGATGAGAGGAAGAAATAGAACTGTAGAAGAGATGAAGAAATAGAACTATAGATGAGAGGGCGTGAATAGAACTTTAGATGAGAGGAAGAAATAGAACTGTAGATGAGAGGAAGGAATAGAAATGTAGATGAGAGGGAGTGAATAGAACTGTATATTAGAGGGATTGAATAGAACTGTAGATGAGAGGGATTGAATAGAACTGTAGATGCGAGAGAGTGAATAGAACTGTGGATGAGAGGGAGTGAATAGAATTGTGGATAAGAGGGAGTGAATAGAACTGTAAACGAGAGGGAGTGAATAAAACTGTAGATGATAGGTAGTGAACAGAACTGTATTTTAGAGCGAGTGAAGAGAACTGTAGATTAGAGGGAGTGAATAGAACTGCAGATGAGAGGGATTTAATATAACTGTAGATGAGAGGGAGTGAAAAAAACTGTAGAAGAGAAGGCGTGAAAGAACTGTAGATGAGAGTGAGTGAATAGAACTGTAGATGAGAGGGAGTGAATAGAACTGTAGATGAGAGTGAGTGATTAGAACTGTAGATGTGAGTGAGTGATTAGAACTGTAAATTAGAGTGAGTGATTACAACTGTAAATTAGAGTGAGTGATTAGAACTGTAAATTAGAGTGATTGATTAGAACTGTAAATTAGAGTGATTGATTAGAACTGTAAATTAGAGTGATTGATTAGAACTGTAAATTAGAGTGAGTGATTAGAACTGTAAATTAGAGTGATTGATTAGAACTGTAAATTAGAGTGATTGATTAGAACTGTAGATTAGAGTGATTGATTAGAACTGTAAATTAGAGTGAGTGATTAGAACTGTAAATTAGAGTGATTGATTAGAACTGTAAATTAGAGTGAGTGATTAGAACTGTAAATTAGAGTGAGTGATTAGAACTGTAGATTAGAGTGAGTGATTAGAACTGTAGATGTGAGTGAGTGATTAGAACTGTAAATTAGAGTGAGTGATTAGAACTGTAAATTAGAGTGAGTGATTAGAACTCTAAATTAGAGTGAGTGATTAGAACTGTAAATTAGAGTGAGTGATTAGAACTGTAGATGTGAGTGAGTGATTAGAACTGTAGATGTGAGTGAGTAATTAGAACTGTAGATTAGAGTGAGTGATTAGAACTGTAGATGTGAGTGAGTGATTAGAACTGTAGATTAGAGTGAGTGATTAGAACTGTAGATGTGAGTGAGTGATTAGAACTGTAAATTAGAGTGAGTGAATAGAACTGTAGATGTGAGTGAGTGATTAGAACTGTAGATTAGAGTGAGTGATTAGAACTGTAAATTAGAGTGATTGATTAGAACTGTAGATGTGAGTGAGTGATTAGAACAGTAGATGTGAGTGAGTGATTAGAACTGTAGATGTGAGTGAGTGATTAGAACTGTAAATTAGAGTGATTGATTAGAACTGTAAATTAGAGTGATTGATTAGAACTGTAAATTAGAGTGATTGATTAGAACTGTAGATTAGAGTGAGTGATTAGAACTGTAGATGTGAGTGAGTGATTAGAACTGTAAATTAGAGTGAGTGATTAGAACTGTAAATTAGAGTGAGTGATTAGAACTGTAGATGTGAGTGAGTGATTAGAACTGTAGATGTGAGTGAGTAATTAGAACTGTAGATTAGAGTGAGTGATTAGAACTGTAGATGTGAGTGAGTGATTAGAACTGTAGATTAGAGTGAGTGATTAGAACTGTAGATGTGAGTGAGTGATTAGAACTGTAAATTAGAGTGAGTGAATAGAACTGTAGATGTGAGTGAGTGATTAGAACTGTAGATTAGAGTGAGTGATTAGAACTGTAAATTAGAGTGATTGATTAGAACTGTAGATGTGAGTGAGTGATTAGAACAGTAGATGTGAGTGAGTGATTAGAACTGTAGATGTGAGTGAGTGATTAGAACTGTAAATTAGAGTGATTGATTAGAACTGTAAATTAGAGTGAGTGATTAGAACTGTAAATTAGAGTGAGTGATTAGAACTGTAGATTAGAGTGAGTGATTAGAACTGTAGATGTGAGTGAGTGATTAGAACTGTAAATTAGAGTGAGTGATTAGAACTGTAAATTAGAGTGATTGATTAGAACTGTATATGTGAGTGAGTGATTAGAACTGTAAATGAGAGTGAGTGATTAGAACTGTAAATTAGAGTGAGTGATTAGAACTGTAAATTAGAGTGAGTGATTAGAACTGTAGATGTGAGTGAGTGATTAGAACTGTAGATGTGAATGAGTGATTATAACTGTAAATTAGAGTGAGTGATTAGAACTGTAAATTAGAGTGATTGATTAGAACTGTAGATGTGAGTGAGTGATTAGAACTGTAGATGTGAGTGAGTGATTAGAACTGTAAATTAGAGTGAGTGATTAGAACTGTAGATGTGAGTGAGTGATTAGAACTGTAGATTAGAGTGAGTGATTAGAACTGTAGATGTGAGTGAGTGATTAGAACTGTAAATTAGAGTGAGTGATTAGAACTGTAAATGAGAGTGAGTGATTAGAACTGTAAATTAGAGTGAGTGATTAGAACTGTAAATTAGAGTGAGTGATTAGAACTGTAGATGTGAGTGATTAGAACTGTAGATGTGAGTGAGTGATTAGAACTGTAAATGAGAGTGAGTTTGTTTGTTTTTCGTTCGCTCCATTGTAACCATCACGGATATCCGTGCGATTTCCGCCGGGAGCGTGATTACGTTGTGCCACCGTTATGCGCCTTGTAGGCCCAGCACATCCGATTTCGGCATGCCTTGACAATTCGGGTGGGCTACCCTTAGCCTGTGACAGTCTCTATATCTGTCTCCAGGCACCCGTAGTGGAGACTCTTCGCCCAGACGATTTTTGCTCTCGTCTAACTCGAACGAGGTGTTCCACTGTCTATGAACTTGCCTCGTGTAATTGGACGTACTGTGCCTGTGCCCATTGGGTACTGAACCGTTTCTCATCCGTGAGCCTGGTTCCTTAAGGGGAAGAACTCAACAGAGGAGTTGGATCCTGGCTCTTTCGCCCTCTTAGCCATGGTGTCATTCACCGACATCGTGTACCCCTTGTCCAAGTTCTAGTCTCACACCACGCGTTTGAGAGCAAGGCGTTCTCGAGCTGAGCGTCCTTTTCCCAATAACGCCTGAGCCCATCAGGTACTGAACCCTTTCTCTCTTCAAGTGTATTTCCGGTATAGGAAAACCTGACAGTAGAGTTGGGCCAGGGCTAAATCTTTGTCCCTTTTGTGCCTGAGCCCATCGGGTACGGAACCCTTTCTCTCTGCAAGTGCACTTCCGGTATAGGAAACCTTGACAGTAGAGTTGGGCCAGGGCTAAATCGTTGTCCCTTTTGTGCCTGAGCGCATCGAGTACGGAACCCTTTCTCTTCGCGAGCATATTTCCGGTTTAGGAAGGCTCGGCATTAGAGTTGGATTAGGTCTTCTTGCTTTACCAAACGCCAATGAATGGGTCTGGGTCTCTGCCTGTAAGGAACACATTTAACTAGAATCTCGCCTCGAGCTGACGGAGCTTGTAGTTCCCCTTTCCTGGGAACTTTTCATTTTCTATTTGCAGTTCGCGCTGCCCTCTAGCGCTGTTCTGCCCTTTCATTGTTTCATGTTACTCGGTATGAAATATATTTGTCTCTCGCCATGCATCTACCTTTACGTGCATTTTACATTGGCCGCCATTCCAATGTTCGGACTAGACTGACTAGCTTCACTGTATGTCGACAGTGTCGCTATATGTGGTGCTGCTGGTGGTTTCGGAGATATTGTCTGTCTCTTATGCAGTCAAATCTCTTTCCATCTGCTACCTCCACATTCTCGGACACGATCCCCAAATGATTTGGCCAGAATCAGCACGAGCAGCTGTATTTCTGTTTCCAGGGTGCACCGCGTGGAGGTACATTTGGGATCTTGGTTATCTGCTAACCCTGGGTCCGCCTAGAGCAATGCGTTCCCTTTCCACCCCATGAGAGTTAGTGATTAGAACTGTAAATGAGAGTGAGTGATTAGAACTGTAGATTAGAGTGAGTGATTAGAACTGTAAATTAGATTGAGTGATTAGAACTGAAGATGAGCGTGAGTAAATAGAACTGTAAATGAGAGTGAGTGATTAGAACTGTAAATTAGATTGAGTGATTAGAACTGAAGATGAGCGTGATTGATTAGAACTGTAAATGAGAGTGAGTGATTAGAACTGTAGATAAGAGTGAGTGATTAGAACTGTAGATGAGAGTGAGTGATTAGAACTGTAGATTAGAGTGAGTGATTAGAAATGTAAATGAGAGTGAGTGATTAGAACTGTAGATTAGAGTGAGTGATTAGAAGTGTAGATGAGAGTGAGTGATTAGAACTGTAGATGAGAGTGAGTGATTAGAACTGTAGATTAGAGTGAGTGATTAGAAATGTAAATGAGAGTGAGTGATTAGAACTGTAAATTAGAGTGAGTGATTAGAACAGTAAATGAGAGTGAGTGATTAGAAATGTAAATGAGAGTGAGTGATTAGAAATGTAAATGAGAGTGAGTGATTAGAACTGTAGATTAGAGTGAGTGATTAGAAATGTAAATGAGAGTGAGTGATTAGAACTGTAGATGAGAGTGAGTGATTAGAACTGTAGATTAGAGTGAGTGATTAGAAATGTAAATGAGAGTGAGTGATTAGAACTGTAGATTAGAGTGAGTGATTAGAAGTGTAAATGAGAGTGAGTGATTAGAACTGTAGATGAGAGTGAGTGATTAGAACTGTAGATTAGAGTGAGTGATTAGAAATGTAAATGAGAGTGAGTGATTAGAACTGTAAATTAGAGTGAGTGATTAGAACAGTAAATGAGAGTGAGTGATTAGAAATGTAAATGAGAGTGAGTGATTAGAACTGTAGATTAGAGTGAGTGATTAGAAATGTAAATAAGAGTGAGTGATTAGAACTGTAAATTAGAGTGAGTGATTAGAACTGTAAATTAGAGTGAGTGATTAGAACAGTAAATGAGAGTGAGTGATTAGAAATGTAAATGAGAGTGAGTGATTAGAAATGTAGATGAGAGGAAGTGATTAGAACTGTAGATGAGAGGGAGTGAATAAAACATTAGATCAGTCGTAGTGTTAGTAGTATAGTAGACTATAATAGTGTGTTAATAGAATTCGGAAAAAATCTCCGATCCCTCCACATTGCACAAAGGAAGTATGAACTAATCGCTCGTATTTCATGGGTTTCTCAAACAAACACACAAACAAACACCAGAATAGCAGATGATTAGAGAGAGGAAATAGAACAGTAAATGAGAGGAAGAGAATATAAAAATATACAAGTAGTGCATATAGCAGTAGATGAGAGGGAGGCAATGGAATAGTAGATTAAATGTAGTGAATAGAACAGTAGATGGGAAATAAGGATACACATGTGTAGAACAGTAGATCTGAGTTCTTCTTCTTCAGCATTCATTCTCAAACTCCCGCTATATCTCATATAAGAGATGACAGAGAGAGGTATTGGATAGTAATCTCACAATATATATGTCTTTCTTCTCAGAAGCTATCTGTCTTTCTGTTGTTGTTGTTGTTCGTCCATCACAAGTGATGATGACCATTTGTTACATCCACTTTTGAAAATTCAATTTTAGTTATTTCCTTGATTATGAGTTCGTAGATGGCTAATGAGCCCTATTCGAGCTGTAAATGTCCTTGGACAGTTCGGACATTGAATGTCGAAAGTAGACGGATCTTGGTCTATCCGTGAATTTCTAGCTTCTCTCCGCTATTGAGCTGCTGCATTTTTCCTCTTTTCACAAGATGATGCGCTCTTATTGATTTTAGAACGCAATGCAGATCTATTTTGTGCAAGTTCTTTCCATGTATCGTGGTCTATTTCAAAGCCTTTTAAAGTATTTTAAAGTTATTTTAGTGAGTCTTTGTAGCACTACTTTTGGCCACCTTGAGATCGTGTGCTTATGTCCAGCTCACCACAGAGAAGTATCTTTGGCAGACGATAGACTGGCATACACCCCAAATGACCTGCCCAACGAATCTGTGTCTGCATCAGGATCGTATCAATGCTGGGGATACCAGCTTTATCAAGGACAGTGGCATCAGGAATCTTGTCCTGCCATCTGATGTTCATAACTTTTTTCTGCCCTCCACTTGAACGCTACCTTCGCACAACTCCCCTTAGAATAATCTCTTTGGAAGGCGCTTGTCTGGCATACGGACGATGTGACCAGTCCAGCGGAGTTAGGACCTAGTCAGCATTGCATGGATGCTTTGCATACGTGACTTCTGAAGAATTTCCGTATCTGGTACACGATCCTGCCAACGTACTCCCATGAGGTTTCGTAAGCACCGAAGATAAAAGGAGTTAATCTGTCGAGCGTGTCCATAGACAGTCCATGATGACGCAGCATAAAGCAGTGTTAGTAGAACCACTGCACGGTACACGTCCAACTTAGTTATCTGACTGAGACCACTTCTGATCAGACGTTGGCACGAAGGCTCCCGAATGCTGCACTGGCACGAGCAATACGCAGGACAACATCCTCATCAATTGTCGCAGTTTGTGATAGTGTGCTGCCGAGATATACAAACTTATTGGTAGTATTAAGTTGTGGTCCCTTTACTGTGATCATTGGCTCTGTGTAGGGGACACCTGGCGCTGTCTGATACATTACTAAAGTCTTCGCGGTGCTGATGGTGAGACTGAACGCATCACAGGACAAAGAAAAGAGGTCCATGCTGTCTTGCATGTCTTTCAGACTGGTAGCATTTAATGCACAATCGTCGGCGAACAAGAGGTCGCGAACAATGTCTGTCTTAGTTTTGGTCTTGGCCTTTAATTTACTAAGATTGAATAGTCCTCCGTCAGCTCGATAGCGAAAACAAATTCCTGCACCGTTATTCCGGAAGGCATCATTTAACATGACAGAGAACACCACGCTGAAGAGCGCCGGAGCCAGGACACTTCTCTGTTTGACGCCGTTGGTCACTTGAAAGGGGTTTGAGTGTGCGCCGTCATCTTGCACACATGCTGTCATACCATCATGGAACTGGCGAAACATGTTTGTAAATCTTTCGGGACATCCAAATTTGGCCATGATCTTCCATAGTCCTTCGCGATTTACAGTGTCGAATACCTTAGTTAGGTCGACAAATGTGGTGTAGATACCAATGTTCTGTTTACGACACTTTTCCTGTAGTTTTCTGGCAGTGAAAATCATACCAACAGTACCTCTGCCCTGTCGGAAGCCAGATTGGCTCTCTGGAAGGAGATCTGTCTCAAGATGGGCTTGCAGTCTATTTAACAGGACCCTAGCCAGAATCTTGCCTGCTATAGGGAGGAAAGATATGCCTCGATGGTTGTCGCAAGGTAGGAGATTTCCTTTTCTTCTATATAGATGTATGATGGAAGCATCCTTAAAGTCTTGTGGTATAGATTCCAGGTTCCACATTGCCTGGAAGAGCTCTGTAAGTTTGGTAGACAATACAGGGCAACTAACAGCGTAAACTTCAGCTGAGTCTGAGGAATGGAGTCTGAGCCTGGCGCTTTTCTTACGGACATATTTAAGATTGCTTTCTCCACTTCCTCAATGCAAGGGGGATCCGATAATGAGTTATTGATTGGTATTTGCGTAATGCACGCAATCGCTTCCTCTTTGATGATGGAGGGGCAGTTTAGGACATTTTGAAAATGTGCAACCCAACGTTTGAGAATTTCCTCTCTGTCAGTGATAGTATGCTTTCTATCTGCGGAGACTTGCCTGAAGTTTGAGGGCCATAAATTGCCTTTAACGCTGAATAAAATTTCTGCATATTATTGCTGTCAGCATAATATAGTATCTCTTTGGCTTTGGTGCTAAACCAAGAGTCTTGCATCCTCCTTAGTTCTTTTTTCTCGTTTTTCTTTAAGTTTTCGTACATCGTCTTTTTGCTGGTTGATGTGATGTCGTTTAGATAAACTTTGTACTGTTTGTGCTTGTTGTCCAGGAGAGCTTTGATCTGTACATCGTTTTGGTCAAACCAGTCTTGATGTTTGCGAACAGAAACGCCCACTACTTCTTCTGTAGTTCTGTAGATAGTGTCACTGATATTTTTCCAGCTTTTTTGAATGTATATGTGATCGATTGTCAATGGTGCAATTTTGGTTTCCATTGAGCTGCGCATAAGCTGTTTATAAAGTTGATCTTTTAGTTTTGAGATGTTTTGATTGTTTGCTATTGTTAGGTCGCCGGAGATGCAATGTATGGAGATTCATTTTGGAGATTATCAATCGGTGGTCCGTCCAGCAGTCGGCACCACACATGGATTTGATGACTCTCACATACTGCTTATCGCGTTGTCTCATGATGATATAATCGATTTGATGCCACTGTTTTGATCGTGGGTGCATCCATGTAGTCTTATTACGGTGAGGTAGTTGAAAGACAGTGTTGGAGATGAGTAGGTTGAATGATGCGCATGTTTCGAGCAGTCGCTGTCCATTGTTATTGCATTTGCCAATGCCATGCTTCCCCAGAACACCATCCCAGGACGTCCAGTCTGAACCCACTCGTACGTTGAAGTCACCAAGGATGATGAATTTGTCGGATTTGGGGGTCTCCTGTATGATTCTTTTCAGGTCATCATAGAACTTTTCTTTCTGTTCATCAGGGTTCGTCATAGTCGGGACATATACGCTAACAAATGTTGCATGCCGCTTTAAAAAAAAAAAATCAGCCGGTCACTTTGACCCCTTTGGAGGTCCAGTCAACTTTATGGCTAGGTTGGATTTACTTGCAAAGCCAACTCTAGCTTCGCGTTTAACTTCTTTATTTCTGCCAATCCAGAAGAAGGAATAACCAGCACCTTGTTTCACAAGTTCACCCTCCTCAGACAGTCGTGTCTCGCTGAGTGCAGCGATGTCAATTTTGTACCTTGCTAGCTCTTTTGCTACAAGTGCGGTACGTCTTTCTGGCCGTGCGACCTCCACACGGTCCAGTAGGGTGCGCAAATTCCATGCGACAATTACGAGTGGTCTCACCTTCGTTTTTCTTGTTTTCTTGATATTTCTACCGCTGAATAAGGATCCCCGCCAGCACGGTATGCTGGCCTGGGTCATGGTAAGGCAGGCAATGTTTAGGGAACCTTTTCTAGCCCCTTCCTCTGGCTAAGGAGGTGCTTTCCTGAAAAGGGCTGCTCAATCGCCCAGACTGCTGCCGGACTCCAGAGGTGCCTCAATGTCTCTGTAGAACGACCACATGGCCTGAGCCGCCTACTTGCATCTTTGTGACTATGGCTGCCAGTGTATCCACACCTACTACTTTGCCACTCGCCCATCGCCGCGGGACTTTTTTGATGATTAATGAGATGAAAGCCATGATTTGCGCTCTGATTATTGGATTAAAGTGAGGGAGAGTTGCGCACTGTCGTCAACCTCACTCTCTCTCCCCTACACATATGGTCTCAGTGGAGAGACGAGTCAAGACGACTGAGTGTGTGTCGGGGACAAGTAGATGACCAGGGTGCCTTACTGTCTCACCGTGCTCTTTGACGCTCTACGTCGCTAGCTGAATGACGCTTTTCTGCCCAGTTGTCCAGAATCGGTAGTTCTAATCTTACCATAAGCTGCCTGTCTTTCTAATCTTCTCACAATGTATCTTTCTTTCTTCTCACAAGCAACCAGTCTTTCTAATCATCTTATAATGTTTGTGTAGTTCTGTTATTCTCATAATAAATGTGTCTTTCCTCTCATAAACTATCCGTCTTCCCAATCTTCTCACAAGATACCCGTCTTTACAACCTTCTCCTAATATTATTTTCCTCGTTATTTTCCTCATTAATTTATTCAATTTTCTCATTATATTCCTCAATATTTTTCTCAATATTTTAATCATTAATATTCTCACTAATTTTCCTTTTAGCTGTCCTCATTTTTTCTCAGTGATTTCTCATTATTTTTCTCAGTACTTTAATAATAATTTATCTCTTTATTTTTTTTCTCATTATTTTCATCATTTTTTGTCATGAATATAATCCTCACTATTTTTATAATGTTTTTCTCATTATTCACCTCAGTATTTTCCTCTCTCGCTCACTCTCGTATCTTTCATTTGCTTCATTACCTTTCATTCTCAAGCTTCGTCAGATTCGCATGCTGGGTTTATAACTGAAGTTGATAAATTATATATGTACTTTTCGGACTGACATATCCAACTTCAGCATTGCTTTTATGCCAATGGCATATTCTGTCAAATGTGTCAGTCATCCGATTCATCCAAACCTGCTTAGTCAGCTTTCATGACATATATGACATGTGACATTGATGATATTCTTTGCGTGAGTTTCTGATGTCTGTAACACACTGGATTAAATATAACTGATATCTGGTCAGAAATATGTGGTAGGTAACAAATCTGCTTCTTCTTCTTCTTCTGCGTTTGTATTCAATCTCATGAGTATTAGCATAATGTAGTCCGAAGACATGATTCGTTGTGTTATAGTTTACAGCTTGACTGTGATATCTGTGTCTCAGTGCACTTCACATCAGACTGCAGTATGACTTTATGGTCACTATAACCCTCTGTAGACTAGGACATCGATCTCCACTTCAGATCTTCTTTAGTTGTCCCATACGACATGTACGACAAGTAAAAGTGTCCTATTTTTTTCTTTCCATTCGGTTCACAATAATTCAAAGAGAAATCAACTCATGATTCCTTGGTTATGAGCTGACATCAAGTATCCAATTGATAATATCGAAGTGTATGCATGCTGATGGTCTCCTTGACACACTGATTAAATACAGTTCTCATTCTGTTCCTCACACTACCTGACTATCTCTCTAAAATTAGAAGGGTACAGTACAAGTAGACGCCACCACGTGTTTAATTATTTCCAGTGTCTATGTTTGTAGATTTCATATTCATCATTCAATAATTTGCATATTTATTAATTCAGGGTTGCGGTTAGAGTTAATTATGTAAAGCAGAACTATCCTAAACCTAACCCTAAAATAAATTAATATTTCAATTATTAAATGATGAACATAAATTTACAAACATAGAAACGAAAAATAACTCGACTATGTGGTTGTTTCTGCTTGTACTGCACAAATATAAATGCAAACCTGGTACTGCTTCCTTCACCACTCTATCTAACATAAATTTATTTTGCTGCTGAGTTGATAGTTCCGCTAGTACCGCTCCAAAATTATTGCACTGATCCTAGTGAAGGTAAAATATACATAAACAATTGGACGGTGGAAGCGTAAATAAAATCAAACTTTGGACTAATTGAGATAAGAAACGCAATAAATCTAGATTAACTGATATTAAGGGAGAAGAACACAATCAGGCCAATTACTATCACTATGTCAATAGAGTTGAGCAGGTTATTATCTTCCGTCTCAGAACAAAACAAAACAGACTTGATAGTGACTTAAACAGAGTAAGACTGGTTCCAACAGCTCTGTGTCCATGTGGGCAGGCAACACAGACTGGGATACAAATCGTGCATGACTGCAATACACTAAACCAGTTAAGGTAAGAGCACTGGCCCACAGAGATGGATATCTACCTAGGAGCATTTACATACAGCAGTACATTATTTCTTAAGAAAACTGAAATTGATGTGTAAGCAAGTCAACTGTAAACGAGAAGAAGAAGAATTGAGAAAATAAAGTAGAAAGACTAGAATGATTGAGATAGAAAGAAGAACAAAACTATACTATTTTATACAAGAAAAAAAGGAGAATAAAAATAGACTAATTGAAACAAGGAATACACAATTATACCAACTGAAGCAAGAAATAATAACAACACTAGATTTATTTATAGAAAGGAGAACAAAACTTGACCAATTGAAACAAGACATAAGAATGAAACCAAACACAGAAATGTATAAAACAAAATGAAACTAGAGAGAAAACACAGAACAGAATGAAACTGGAGAGAAAACTAGTTTATCGAAATCTAACTATATTATGAAAACACACAGACCACAATGAAACTAGAAAGCAAACATATAGCACAAAATGAATAAAACAAACAACATTGAAATACATTAAACTAGACAAAGATACAGAACAAACATTAAACTAGACAGACAAAACTTATAGAACAAAATGAAACTAGAGAAAACATTGATAGAACAAAAGAGACTAGACAGAAAACGTATAGAAGAAAATTAAACTACACAGAAAACCATAAAATGTATAGAACAAAGAGAAACTAGGCTGAAAAAAATATGTAGACGAAAATGAAAGTCGACTAAGAAACGTATATTATAAAAAGATAATAGACAGAAAACGTAAAGAATAAAATGATTCTAAACAGAGGAAACGTATCTAGGTAACAAAATGTCAATATATAGATAATTATATCACGGAAATAAGTTATAGAAAAATCTGCGATATTTCACATTTACAATACGATGCACATATAGTGTGTGTGGTAATCCTTGCCTAACGAGAATGGCTTCACCGTGATGTGTTGGGCTTACAGGATTGACGTAGCATACGAAGTCCATGTATTTTAACTGTTCAGCCTATGTCTCCTGTAGCAATATGATGTCGAAACATTACAGGAGTCGTTCCAGAACTGGACAGCTCCTTAAATATTATGGGAGCGACCATTTGCCATGCGTCACACGTTTCTCGAAAGGGCGGCAAGCCGGATTGATAAAAATTCACTATCCTTATAGATATGTTAATAAAAATTAACTACCCTTATAGATACGTACGTATGAAAGAATCAATGCTTAGCAACTTGAGTTAAAATACTTGACAACGCAAGTGGGTGAGATCTAAGAATAAACAGCCCCCAAGGTGGACTACAGAGACAGAGGCAATATGGCTACTAAAGAAGCTAGCGATCCAGGATTGGCAGCGTATTATAAAACAGGTAGACATAACAATCAGTAATAGACGGGAGACATAGAAAACAGGTAGACATCACACTCAGTGATAGACGGGAGACATAGAAAACAGGTAGACATCACACTCAGTGATAGACGGGAGACATAGAAAACAGGTAGACATCACACTCAGTGATAGACGGGAGACATAGAAAACAGGTAGACATCACACTCAGTGATAGACGGGAGACAGAGAAAACAGGTAGACATCACACTCAGTGATAGACGGGAGACACAGAAAACAGGTAGACATCACACTCAGTGATAGACGGGAGACATAGAAAACAGGTAGACATCACACTCAGTGATAGACGGGAGACATAGAAAACAGGTAGACATCACACTCAGTGATAGACAGGAGACATAGAATGCAACGAAGAAGACAATAGAGTCTTTTAAACAAGTTGCCCAAGTAGCAAAGAAAATGTGTTGGAAAAAATGTACTGAGGAAGTCACGACGGACAACGTATTACACAGGTGTTGGAAGCTACATAGGTCAATGAAGAGAAGAACAGGAACGAAACCCAGTACAAGCGTGAGGGACGACATACGGCAGATACTGACATCAGATGAGATGAAAGGCAGAACCTTCTTTGATAAATATCTTCAACAAACTAATCAGGGTGACTTAGATCAGCGCAAAGAAATGCTGCATACCCTGATATCCGTCACGGATTTTAGGGCGAAAGAAGATCAGCTTGCAGATATTGAAGAAGTGCAACTCGCTATTAAGAATGCATCCAATGTCACTCCAGGTCCGGATAGAATCAGATACAGCTCACGCAAGGACAATGGGGAGAATATGATAGTTAAGATGGTAGACGATTATTATGCAAGTCTGAAAGCAGGAGTAGTACTAGAAGAGTGGCTACATAACTATCTTGTACCCGTGTCAAAACTAGGCAAAGATTCTATGGACATAAAAGGTTATCGCATTATCACACTGGACGGTAAGATTCTGGAAATAATTGTTGATGAACGTATAGCCAGGGAACTAGAGATCAAAGGCGTTCTCTATAATAACCAAATAACCTAAGTGCTTACAGACCCAGAAGAGACACAGTCAGAAATGCAGCAGTTCTTACATATGAAGTTTATGAAGGTTTTCAGAATAAAGAAGAATCTGCAGTTGCAGCGACAGACATAGAAGAGGCGTAAATAGAGTTAGTTACACACATCTTGTCAACATGCTAACGGAACGTGATATCAATCCCTGGATCATACGCTCGATATAATCTGCAGAAAAGTTGCTCTGAGCTGTGGATCCTGGACGTCTGAAATCAGAACAATATTACCTGGTCTGCCACAAGGATCTCCTTTGTCCACAGTGCTGTTTAATGTGTATACGTTGAAAATTTGTGCAAATTTGCAAACCCCAAGCAATTGTCGGGTTATAACATGCGATGATGATATCCTACTATGCAACATGGGCAGTAATAGAACAGATATCGCTGACAGTGTAGAGTGTGGATTGGATCAATTGGCGGTATATGGTGCAGAACATACAACGCTGTGATAAATCCCACGAAAGCAAAGGTCGTTTGGTACTCCTTAAATAATAATCTGGTCAAGGATACACTGCCAACTGTTAGTTGCGTGGACTTATTGAAATAAAACAAGACCTAGAATATTTTGGGATAACCTTTGATAGAAGTCTCTTATTTAACAAACACATCATAAATATGATTCACAAGGCTAAAAGAGTGATCAGTTTTATTAAAGCTATGTCGACCTTCGATAAGCAGCATTGGGTAATTTTTCTGCTTCTGTAAGTGATGGTAATATCTGTCATAGATTATGGCCTCGGCCTACTAACACTGTCAACATACATAGATTGGAAAAAGTTCAAAATGAGACAATGAAAGCGGTACTGGCGTGTACTAGAGATGCACCAATCACTGATATGAGATTTCTGCTTGATCTCCCAAGCATTAGAGTGCGTCATCAGGTAGTACAAGTTAGGTCGTACCTTAAGGTGATAGAATACAATCACCACCCGTTACACCAACGTCTAGATGAGTCAAAGGGAAAATAAATCAATCGTGGCAGATAATGGATGACAGAGGATGAAGACACACTGTGAAGAGTATGTGAATTAGAAGAAATAGGAAAGGACAGTGAATGGGTGGAAGTAGACACTGAAAAGAAATCACTGACTAAAGTAATAATACAACTAGATAAAGCAAATCGAAAGAGGACGGGTGTCAGGGCCCAGGTTCCAGTGCGTGAACTCGCCAGCTACACTCGAACCCACAAGACATAAATATACACACAGATGCCTCAGTTAACAGAAAAACTAATAAAAGTGCTTGGTTATTTTTTTTTCCTACAGAAGAGGTGTGAAGTTGGTTGAGAAATCTTCAACATATTCTATTGTCATATCTAGCATGAGGTTGAAGACAGAGGGAGTTACAGCAGAACTTAATTGGTTGATAACTGATACATCAGCACACTCGGTAATACTCACACTCAAAGTATGAATAAGTACACGCCGAGAAAATAATGGTGAGACTTGTTGAGCAACTCATTGTCCAGAGCATTACATGGATATACTACCCTGGTCATGCTGGGGTCAGAGGAAACAAGAGAGCCGACTTATTGGCAGGCAATGCCGCGATAGACGGCATAATGCTGAGAAGAGATAAAGCAGACTTGATCAAGGCAGTAATAAATTCATTTCAAGATGAAGATGACATCAATAGGGCTGAGTACGTACACATACAGAGATGATCAGAAATGGGAGTATCTAGAGGTGAGGAAGGAAAAGGAATTTAATTTTGAAAAATTCCGAAGATCATGCTACACTGGGATGGCTGCTGGAACGGAGGACGCAGCACTTATCGGAATGCAGCGCGTGCTGTGAAGTTAGTGTCTATTCAATAATCAAGAAAGGATCAAGAATATGATATCTAAAACACTATTCTAGAAATTATATTCAGAATATTGTTTCAAACGTGCACATTTTCTAGCAGCTTATCGAATGTGTCAGCGTTATAATTCTTATCTACGAGTTTAATTATTCAGAGAAATATAGTTACCTGTGCGCGCCACCATGAATACGACGTCTTGTCAAACCAATAACACATGTTATTAAATAAATTGAATGCCCAATTATTGTCACATTGGCTCTCTATGAACACATTTAAAGAAAATTCCAGTTAATGTTATTCAACAAATGTACTGTTTCACACCAATATCTCGTAATACGACATAGTGTCAAGAAATGTCATGTTTAACACTAATGTAATGATGATGGTGTTCCTTCTTCGCAAGCAAATATGAGAATGACATGATAAACATTAAATTCGATGGAAAAAAAAAATTAAATTGGTAATTAACTAATTTGGTTTGTGAGTTCGTAGATGCCCGATGAGTTCGATTCGTGCACGGAAAGTTCTATTGCAGTGCATGCAGAATTACTGAAGGTTCAGGGTAGAAGAAATTTCGGATTTGTCTTTCCGCTTCTTGCGCTTGTGGATTGCGCGCAGTGTTCTTTCTTTTTCAAATTTCGTGATGCCAGCAGTGATCTGGGTGTGCCAGACTGAGCGATCAAGTGCTGTAGTCTCCCAGGAGCTAGTATCGATGCTGCAGTGCTTGAGAAAGCTTTTTACGTGATCCTTGAAGCGCTTTTTCTGTCCTCCACTATAACGTTTACCTTAGCATAGCTCCCCATAGAGTAATCTCGTTGGAAGGCGCTTGTCTGGCATACGGACGATGTGGCCAGTTCAGCGGAGTCGGGACCTAGTCAGCATTGCAGTGGGACCTAGTCAGCATTGCAGTGGGACCTAGTCAGCATTGCATGAAGAATTTCCGTATCTGGAACACGATCCTGCCAACGTACCCCCATAAGGTTTCGTATGCACCAAAGATGAAAAGAGTTAAGCTGTCGAGCGTGTCTCGCATAGACAGTCAATGATGACGCAGCATAAAGCAGTGTTGGTAGAACCACTGCGCGGTACACGTCCAACTTCGAGATGATGATGAAAGCCATGATTATCGCTATGAAAATTGGATTAAAGTGTGGAAGAGTTGCGAACTGTCGTCAAACTCACTCTCTCGCCCCTACACATGTGGTCTCAGTGGCAAGACGAGTCAAGACGGCTGAGTGTGTGTCGGGGTGCGGTAGATGACCAGAGTGCCTTACTGCCTCACCGTTCTCTTTGACGCTCTACGACGCTAGCTGAATGACGCCTTTCTGCCCAGTGGCCGATGTTTTTTGAGCTCCTTGGCGCAGTACGCAGCATCCAGACTTTACATGCTGGGCAGACATGGACCCATACATCAGAGGCTATGATCCATTATGATCCCTTCATGAAGGCTAGATAGAAGAATAGTTGAAGGAGGTAGAGTTTGGGACTATAGCACCTGAAGACGCCCGTATTCTGCTCAAGTGATCACTATGGCCGTTAAACAGTCTAAACAGCCGTTAAATTAATGTAATACGACATTGTGTCAAGAAATCCCATGTTTCACAATAATGTAATACGACATAGTATCAAGAAATACCATGTTTCATATAAATCTAGTATCATATAGTGTAAACACATGATATTTTTACATCACTCTAGTGCGATCAAATGTCATGTCTTACATCACTCTAGTGTGATCAAATGTCGTGTTTTACATCACTCTAGTGTGTTCAAATATTATGTTTTACATCACTCTAATACGATCAAATATCATGTTTTATGTTGCTCTAATGTGATCAAAAATTGTGTTTGTTTTACATCATTCTAACGTGATTAAATTGTGATTTTGCCATATCACTCTAATCCCATCTATTGTCACTAAGTCTCATATTTCACATCAATCTTATAGTAACTACTGTCGATAAATGTCATAAATAATAGTATCCTATATATATATATATATATATATATATATATATATATATATATGTATATATTTATATTGAGAGAGAGAGAGAGCGCGAGAGCTGTTGAAGTTATGAGAGATGGAATAATCTCTCCGACGAAATGAGTCGTTCTATTTCAAAGGTAGGAAACCAGAGAAGCGGATTCCTCTGGGTCGTCGAGTTATCTGAGTGACGATAAATCAGAAGTATAGAGAGTGCTAATCCTCTCCATCATGCAATTCGAAATAGTTGATAATTTGGGTCAGGGAGAGTGGCATATGTCTCTAACGGAAGTATGTACAGTATACGGAATTGTGCCTCGCAAATCCTTACACATGTCAAGTATTGTTTTATGCAGTCCTTGGAGTATGTTTACATATGTCAGTCCAATATTACAATATCAAATTAAATATGCAAAAGAATAAGTTCATTTCATATGAAGTGCTACGGAAAGATTCCACGAATATCATGGACAAATAAAAAGAAGAACATTGGAGTCTTGAAATTACAGAAACTAAATGAATGATAGCTTGTAAATACCATCACAAGCACAAGAAGGAAACTACAGTATTTTTAACACTGTAAGCGACATAATGGTATCGAAATGCTGATTCTAGATAGCAGTGTACCAGGCAAAGAGGAAGAGGATGCTCAAGGAAACGATGGACCACATCGAAGTATGTATGCAAATGGTTCTGGTCAATGCTGACCTGCTTGCCCGGAACAGAGAGGTGTTGAGAGTAATCCATGACGAAGCATTGTTTACCAGAGATACCTGTGTGAAAATGTATGCCATCTTGTGAAGTCGTCAACTGATGCAAGTCAGCACGAAAGTCTAATCGATACCTCGCTGTTTACTTTGGAAGATCATGACTGATGTCGCAACATGTTGAAGATCTATAGAAGAACTACACCGGAACATCTTGAGGGAACCTCACACGTTGAGAGCAGAGGAAGACCAGTCTAGGATTTTAAGACATAGATTACCAAGTAAGTGGGCAATCAAATATATGTTTATATAGACAGCGAACTATACTTTATCAAGGTGACATCTCATGCACATTATTTTTAATTTCCTAGCAACTGGCTAGGCTAAGTGTAAAACTGTGAACCTTACATTATCAAGGTCACACCCATCAATAGTCTCCGCCCTTTTCAAATTAGGTGAACAAATAGTCGAACTTAGTCAAGATCTAAGAAACTGTTGTTTCTCTACAAACTATAAAAGACAATTAGACGATTGCAGAATAATTTTGTTAGTTATCCAGATGACGGATAGTTAGAATTGATATCTGTTTTACAGGAAATTGTAGGCGGGTCGCCTAATTTCCAGGAATGCAATTGAGTATCATTTTTGAACGTATGTGAACAATTTTAAGTCTTATAATTTTTTGGATAGTGCATTTTAAATTCATTCTTTCATCTTTCATGTTGTAAGAAACGTCGTAATTAAACATTAGCAATAATTGTTATGACAGGTTTTTCCTTCCCTTTGTTGAGTTAAAGTTTTCAGGTGGGGCCAGTCATCCTAAGTTTATAGAAATACACAAAAGAACACAAGACGTACCAGGAAGAACAAGAAAGAGAAGACACTATACGGAACCAGAATTTGAGAGGAGAATCTCTGAGAAACAATTGTGTAAGTCAACAATAATTTTAAAGATGATTAGGAGTCAGAAGTCAGATCACATAAATCAGTGCACAGAAGAAAGATTAAAATGATTACATGAGTTTTGTGAAAGAGATGTCTGTGTTCCAGAGCCAGATGTGTTGCTCTCGTTGAGGTGTAGTCATATTTATTCAGGATGTTCTTAATGTTGTTTATCCATATTTTCCCCAATGTCTGGACTTGATTGTGTATCCTGATTGTGTATCCTGATATATTGTTGTGTTATTTCCATCTTGTTATATGGGAAGTTTATCGTTCATTCTCAAAAGATGTCCAAACCATTTTATCTGTTGGCTCTTTATATATTCGATGCATAATGTTATACCTATTATCTTTCTGATGTTCTTACTGCGCATTTTGTTGAATCTGGTGACTCCAATAGCATCCCTTAGACATGGCATGAATGTTGCTAATTCCGGTATTTTGTCCCCTAACCCGTACACGTTTATGATTGATTTGTTAGACATGTCTTTATTTACCTCTGTTCTTCTTTATAATGCATGAGCAGTGTAAACACGAGTTGGCTTGCCAAGCCTGTCACAGCCGAAGTTGGTTTTCACTGATTAGTTGTCACATCAGGAGAGAGTGTTATTCACACGAAAATGTGGCTACCTCTTCCATACTCCCTTCAGCTTATACCATCCATGACATGTTACGCTTAAATCTTCCTCCCTTTACGTCTTTGATATTCTTGTGGAGTGGCTGTCTCCTGTCTGCAGTGACACGCATTTATTCTTTAGTTTGAGCAAGCGCATACAGAGAACGTGGAGCTAAAGCAGAGCTAAAAATAAGGCTGGAGATGGCTTTAGCGTCCTTGTCAAGGCTAACTGTGATTTGGAAAAGCAACATCAGTGTTGGAGTGAAAATCAAACTGTATAGGTCGCTGGTGCTTTCTGTTGTGTTGTATGGTTGTGAGAGTTGGACACTCACTGCGGACATGGAGAGAAGATTACAGGCTTTCGAGAATAAATGCTACAGAAGAATTCTACGAATTTCCTATAGGGAACATAAGACCAATGTGTACGTAAGAAATAAAGTAGAGATGTGTGCAGGTGTCCAGGAGCCATTGCTTTCAATAGTGAAACGACGAAAACTAGCATGGTTCGGACATGTATGCAGGCACGTTTCCTTGTCAAAGACAATACTGCAGGGAACTGTCGAGGGTGGAAGAAGCAGAGGAGGACAAATAAATGCATGGACAGACAACATCAAGGAATGGACAGGGCTAGATATTTCCACACTTATCCGCATCGCTGAGGATAGAATTCGCTGGAGGACTCTGTGTGCTGAAGCATCCAATGTGGTACCCCTACGACCCTGAAGGGTTATGGGTTTATTGATATATATTGATATACAGAGAACTTAGTGCGAGAAGTTCAAACATACGCTTCGTTTTTACCATTAGGGTTCCCCTGGTGCAGCCGAGGATTATACACATTCCTTCATTCTGCAATTATTCACAACGATCAATGTTTTGCCCATCAAAAGAGGATCTTGATAGGTCAACTTTCACTATACAATTGTTCCAGGATCAACATAGCATTTCAGATTTTTCTGAGTTTACCAGGTAACTTGATTCCGTACATAAGGTCGATAATGCATCTAATATCTCCTTGCTATCTCCTAGATGTTTTGGGCCATATTCATTTTGTAGAAGCTGGGCCTATAGGCAATGAAGTCATACACAATTTTCAATGTACGTCCCTATTGAAAAATGCAATACTAATAACGAAATTTAATCTGATAAAATATATTTAATTAACTAATGTAGTAGTTACAGAAAGTAAAGAGAAAGACTTCTTCCTAAATATCAAGAAAACAGAAGTTATGTTTATTTCAAAGAAACAAAATTTCACCTTGCATGATCAAAGTGAATGATATAGTATTAAAACAGGTCCACCAATTCAAATATTTAGGTACAACGATTACAGTAAATGGACGTAGTTCAACAGAAATAAGATACAGAATAGGACAGGCAAAAACAACATTCACAAAAATGAAATATATATTGTGTAATATGACCTTGTCATTAGAGATAAAGAAGAAAGTAGTTGTGCAGTGTTATGTAACTCGTATACTAACATGTGGATGCTAGTCTTTGATAATAAACAAACTGGAAAGTGTTAAATTAGAGGCAATAGAAATGTGGTCTCTGCAGGAGAATGTTGAGAATATCATGGACTGCCATGAAAACTAATGTGGAGGTGTTGAAAGAGTCAAATGCAAGACTTAAATTAAACAATAATATATCAGAAAAAAGGCAATATTAATTGTTTGGCTACTTCATGAAACAGGGAGGTTTGGAGAATATAGTCACAACAGGCAATATTTAAAACAACAGAGACATAGGGCGACTGAAAAAAATTATTAGTTTGACAACAGGGCACGACAGGTAAACAACAACGATCTTGATACGTAATGCTGGAGATAGAGAGCTGTGGAGAGCCATGATCACTTACGCCAACCAGCATGGCAATTGATCAAAATGATGAAGATATTTATACACACACAAATCTTGTAATACCAAGTAGGATTACATCATATGCTTCTAGTTACATTTTTATTGGACATAATCTATAATTCCGTCTTCTTCTTCAACGTTCATTCTCAAACTCCCGCTTGGTCCATCTTGTAGCTAACCTGGTCATTCTGGCACAATTAAGAATAGTTATATAAGGATTGAATTAATCAGAGCAATCATGGATACCCTACGAGAAGACGAGGAGGAAGTCGAACGTGACAATGTACATATTCAGAGAATGGTAGGAATGAGAGTGACTAGAGATGATAGGAGAAACTGCTCCCTCTCCGGAAAGATCAGAAGAACACGCACTCAGCAACTGACCGGGACACTGAGCTTATACACATTTAGATGACTGACGGAACGCCAAGCAGAGCATATATTGGAATGCCCCCAGTGTTGTGACGCTTGTTCCTAATCAAGAATCAAGAACCAACATGTAGAAGGACCATGGTCCTATTAGATTTCCAGCAGAATGTAGTCCAGAGAATGGAAATGTGTTGCGTCGCAGTTTTATTTCGTCCAATGGCCCGATACATCCATCTTCGGCGAAGATAATTACGTCTACCACAGCTTTTGCGTCATATATATATATATATATATATATATATATATATATATATATATATATATATATGGTAATTTTTAAAAAAAACTATAATTAAACTGGAGCGAATAAACATTTTTTTAAATATAATTTTCGTTTTCAGCACTCCACAACTTGTTCAGATCAGCTTTTCTCTTTGCTAGTACAGTTTGGATGTTGATTAGTGTTATCTATTGTATTCTGATTTATTCTTTGTTATAATCGTTTCCTTATAGTCGTCTTTGTGGCAATGGTACTTTAGACTAGGATATATGTTCTGATGTCTGTTGCGATAGTTCCTGATAATAATGCGAATATATTTACTTAATAATTCTACTTGTGATACAAATGTGATGACGTGATACGGAGGTGATGACCTGTAATAGTTAGAGGAAGTGATGACTGGTGTTGGCACGTATATAATATTCCTACCTGATGACTTGATCAACGCGAAGAAAGTAAAGGTAATCAGCACAATTATCTTGCTACTGTAAATACACAACATCTATGGACAAAATTAAATTACGATTCGTTGACACGGGTCGACAACTTTTTTGGGGTGTGTTTTTCTGTTTTGGAAAAGGAGGTGGGGTGTCCTTGATTGTTATACCTTATTATTTGTTCATCTGACATGTTCATTTCCAGACTTAGTACACGTTTTAACAGGTGCATGCATATATATATATATAAACGTGTATAAGTTTATCGTAACATGTTCATTTCTCTTGAGGTTGTAATTTGTTGTGCTGAGAATGTTTTTTTTCTGTTTATATTTGCGACAATAAAGTCACAGATAATGTTTTAGTAAAGAAACTATGGCATCTTCCCTGAAACTATGGTTTATGTGGGACTGAGGGCAGATAAAAAGCGTTTATGCTTCCCTGAAATTATGATTTATGTTGGACTGATGGAAGATACCTCCCTTCTTTGCTTCCCTGAAACTATGATTTATGTGGGACTAAGGGAAGATACAAATCGTCTTTGCCAATTCGCCCGCTTTTTTCTTGCCTGAGATGTAACAGTTAGCGCTGCAACTAGTGTTTTCTTGAATAATTCAGAGAGGTTTTGTCTGATGTTGTGAATGAGTTATTCTTGTCTGTAGTGTTGGATTGCTTGTGAAACTGAATCACTGAAGATTGTGCTATTTTTGGGTATGAACTCTCGATTGTTGAACATGTGAACAGTTGTGAGTATGGTTGGTGCTTCAATGAAATGTGTACATTGTGTTTCTGTGACAAGAGGTTGTTCGTTTGTAGCATCGTCTGGGAATCTGCATATTTCATTGATGTCAATTGTCGTGTCTATTATTGTTGTCTACCCGTTCTTGAACACTTGAGTGCAATATATCATATTTCATTGATGTCAATTGCCGTGTCTATTATTGCTGTCTACCCGTTCTTGAACACTTGAGTGCAATATATCATTTTTTTGGGTAATATTTCGTGTTTTTTTTTTACAGCTAAACATTATTTGTTCTACTTTTAACACGTGAAATATCTTTGGTCTGTTTTTGTGATAAATGGACATACACTTGAAGAAGACGATCTTCATGGTGCAATTGATACGTTGTTTGCATTGTGCACACTTAGACCAAGGTTTGAATCCGACTCGCAAAATCGTGGTATCACAGTGAATTTTTGGGAAATACTAAAAAGTTTAATTAGAGGGGATAAAATACTAAAACATCTGCATATAGCAGTGATAGTCAGACCAAGAAGACGATGGACTGACGACATTAAAGATAACATGAATACATCGCTAGAAAATGCAAGACAGAGAGAGGTTCAGAGAGTTGATTGGGAAGACAACGTTCTGGTTGGAATACGTCACATGACACAGTCTGAAGTACAGTTAAATGGAGTTCCAAAAATGACGTTAAATGACGTTGCTTTTTACTTCAATGTAAAACAGTCGCATGTCACTAAATGACCACCTTGTATCATATTAGTGATAACATGGCATAGAGAAAAATTTTAAAACCGAAATAAAAATAAAGTTGGAGATTGTCTTGACTGCTGGTTAGTTGATTGGTTGCTGATGCACATTGGCTCATGCACTTTGAACAAATGACATTGTGTGATGCATGAATGTGTTTGTGAGATGGTGTATTATTCCATTTAAGGTATTCCATTTATCTGGTTTTGGGCGGAGAAATATTTTTTCTGAACTCATCCAGCGCTGGAATTTAAAAAAGAGTGTGTCAACAGTTTCATAGGGATGAATGCACATCCGGCACCCTGGAGTGTGTTGTGGTTGTATTCTATTCAGGAGGTTATTAAGCTGTACATGTTGTGTGCGAAGTCGGAAAAGGATGCTCTGGTCTTTCCTTCCCATGAGTTAGATATTGTCTTTAGGATTTGGGATGGTCATGAGTGGAGCGCATGACCATGTTGTTAGGTTGCCGTTTTAAGACTTATTTCATCTGGGGTTCAATCCACGGTTGGGCAGGATTTTTTTTCTTTCGGAGGTCTAATAAAAACCGGTACAATACAAAAATCAGTGGAGAGGTTTCCACGGAGCAAATAGCAAACATAATTAAATGGAACAAAATTACGATACAATCGTAATGCGATGAGAGCCCCTGACCACTAAACATGCGTGATGCATACTGAGTGGAAGGTAGATGGAATAGTATATGAAATTTAAAAGTTGGTATGTTGTCCCGTGATTTGTCCAATGATTCTTGTATTGACCCTAATTAAAAACCTTCCTGTAGGCGTCTGTTCTTGCAGAGCGACCTTTATTTCCACAGTCCATTTAAAGCCCCCCCCCCCCCACACCCGTACTCCTTCACAGGAAAAGATGCAATAACGAAAGTTTATACGTTTATAGATTTCCCTCTCAGTGTTTCCCATATGTCAACTATTTATCCAATTCTCTTTGTTCAAAGATTTCAAAATTATTTTATTTTATGCCTGACCAAATGTGTATATGCTGTTCTTGTGCTCTCTTTTCTTTGTTACTCTACTCCGTCTACTCTTGTCATTGCAATGCGTTTTTGGGTGGCCAAGACTCCACTGCATAAAAACACTCAGGTTTACAATGCCCATCACATTCTATTGCTTGAGGATTCAACATAGAGTCGGTAAAAATGACAGCGTTTTGGACCTTTGGTGGAAATCCCGGACAAATTGTTGATCAGTGCCAAAGTCATTTTACCAATTTTACTTAGATCTAAAATAACGCATACTTGTGCCCGTTTTACATCCTACGTCTTCTTCACTATCATTTTACTTTAGCAAAGGTTTAGTTGAAACGTATTTTTACGCTATCATATCACGTTTATGTTATCATATGTAAAAGTTGTGACAAGAAGTATATAGGTGAAACGGATTTACGATTGAGTGACCCTTCTGCATGCCATAAAACACAGACAACCTACCCCTGTCGCCATTCATTTCAATGGTGATGGTCATCATGGTGCCCTCCATATGCACCACGTCACTTCCCTCAGATCCTGTACTACGAATGAGACTGGCCTTAGACTGAGCGACCGCCTCTGCAACCACTTGCATGCTATCAAACACAGAACACCCACTCCTGTGGCCAGTCACTTCAATGGCGATGGCCACCGTGGTGTCCTTGACATTCAGGTCACTGCTATCAGATCCTGCACCACCGATGATAGATCTAGGTACGCCCTCGAAAATCGTCTCATTTTCGAGTTGGGTAGCATCAAGCCATTTGGACTCAATTCCGACCACTCTTTAGCTTAGTTCTCGGTCGTATTGGTCTTTGTTACGTCCTCGTTTTGTTCCTCTCGTTCCACCTGTATTATCGTCTTTGTGTACCTGTTCGTATGCTTCCGGTATCTATCTTAGCACCACATTTCACTCGCATACGCATTCATTTTTACTTGTGGTTTTTTTATGTTTGTATGTTATGTCCGTATCTTGAAAAAGGCCTATTGGTCCGAAACGTCGACTTTGTCCTGTGTATTGTCATCTGTAGATTATATTCTGTGTTTTGTTTTGTTATATGTACCATATTTACATCCGTTAGTGATAGTGTGTAGTGTTTTAGTCATCATTCAGTAGGACTTCATTACATGTTTTACACGTGAGTATTATTTTCCATTATGTTCTACTAGCAGTACCACCTTCTACTACGAATGACAGACCTAGGTACGCTCTTGAAAATCGATTTATTCTTGAGTTTAGTACTCTCAAACCTTGTGGACGTAACTCCTCAACATTCACATGTTGATGTGTGTTGGTGTGATACTTATTGTATTACTATCTATGTTGTATACGGTAATAATTTGTTATATCTGTTGTCATTTCCGTACATTTTTCAACCAATCCAGCTTCCATGACTGCATGTGTCCACATACCTTGAACTTTCTATTGTTTACATGTTAATATAGTATATAGTGCCTCTGTATTGGTAACATAGTTTTTACAGTTTTCATTGTTTTTCATTGATTGTTTTGTATATTCTTGAGAAAAACCTACTGGTTCGAAACGTTAAAAATGTCTTGTGTATTGCCATTTGTCTGTTTTAATGTTCAAACCTCATAACCTCTTTTAGCGATAGCACGTCTTGTTCTAATGACGTATTCAAAAACCTGTATTTTACGTAAGTACCTTAACAGAAAGCACCAGCGACTTATACAGTTTGACTTTCACTCGAACACTGATGTTACTTTTCCAAATAATCGTTAGCCTTGACATAGACGCTATAGCCATCTCGTCTTATTGTAAATTCTGTTTTGCATTTTCCATTGATGCTTTTTCCATCTACGCAAGCTTTCATAAGCTAGATTCAATACAAATGTCGTGTCATCTACTAAATTTTGTTGTTGCATGGGTGCTTTGTCTAGTGGGCTGTTGGTGGGAGCCACAGACTTAACCACGTGCAAGTTGTGGCTGCTGTGTTAAGACTAAATCTATTATGCAAAAAAAGAGCATAGTGTTGGAGTGAAGATCATACTTTATTAGTTGTCGGTCATTTATATTGTGTTGTATGGTTGTGAGGGTGGAACTCACCTCCGACATGAAGAGACGGATACAGGACTTCCAATAGAAATGTTACGAACTCTGAAGTTCTATAGAGAGATGTATACACTTTCAATATCGGGAAACAATACAAAGTACTAAATGTGTGACGGCTCCTATAGAAAACATAAAGATTTATATGTAGGTAAGAAATAAAGTCGAGAAGCTGGAATGTTGACAAGAATCACTCTTGTCTATTGTAAGACGACCAACCTTGCATGGTTTGGACATTTATGTCACCTTGATTCCAGAGAAAAAAAAGCGATCACACGGGAAACCGTTACATTTGAAAAAGCAGAGAATGTAAGAGAAAATCATGGACATAGACAGCTAACATCAATGACTGGACCTGCGAAAGATTTTCCATAACCTATCTGCGTCGCTGAAGATAGAAATCGTTGTAGTGATGATTCTTGATGCCTCCAATGTTGTACTTCTACAATCCTGGAGGTTTATTGATGTAAGGGTAGACGTAGTTTTGGAAGATAACGTCATAAGTCCGGTTTGTAGTTGTGGAAGTTACGGCGTTAGAATCGAGCTAGAGACAATTGTCCATCCGATCAATTGAGAAAGAAATAGCAAACTACTAGACGTATTTTATGTCCTAGAATATTACTACAATTAAAAAAGTATGGGTTTGATAGCTGCATCCTGAATACGACAAGCTACCAATCTAACGGACATACTTTTCATCAATCATCATGTTAACACAACTAAGAGATACAAATCTAGTGTCGAGAAAACAAGATACTGAAAATGAAAGGGCTGGGGTAACACAAGACACATGTAAAAATAAACGCAAATAGGTGCACGTATTACAAATATTAGTATATACAACGTACTAGCAACGAGACACAGCGACAGACGACATTTCGATTAAAAAACTTAATCAGGACGAAAGACAACAAACTAAACAAGCAATATACTAGACATAAGAAAGTACATTTAGTGTGAGAATGATAGGATGAAGAGAATAACGTGTGGTATGAAACATGTCATGGGGAAAAGCTTAAAGCTGGAAGGAACCAGCAAGGTAAGAGAAGACATGCATCGCATAACGAGTGGATATGGTGGATAAGAAAGTGATAGAACAAACAGTAAACTTGTCTTGTTCTCATGATGGCTAGATAATGTTAGAAGGTGAAGTCATTTTAAAGTTTGACTTTTCTAGAAGAGGTTATACATTTGATGGCGGACTGCTTGTGTGTGGTGTATATAGGTATACGATATAAATGTACCAGTGGACTGCCAGAGGCATGTTCTGGCTTCACGCTCGACTGACAGTCTGTTAGGTAGTCATATAGTAGGTGATGCCATGCTGAGACTGTCTCATAAAGCATACCGGTCATGTCTAACCGCTACAAGTAAAGTCTGATATTCGTAGAATGTACGCGTATAAGGCACGATAGTTTATCAGTCCACCTGATAATGTAGGTAAACACCAGCACTGCTGTATGGACCACCACATTGGTTATGGTAAGACAAGAAGACAACCATATCCATCCACTGCATTGTATTTCAATTACAGTAGTCTTGATTCGTATTGCCACTGGTTTCTAATGAGGTCCGACTAGAGAGTGAGGTCCACTCTTTGCACAACTTTTCCTCACTTTAATTAACGTCCACTGTGCAGATCATTTTCACATGCAAGGAAATTCACCCGAAGGTAAAAGGTTTTCCCTCTTATATATATATATATATATATAATAGGAAGTACAATACATGTTGACAGATTTGTGTGTATGCCTAGCACAAACATTTATAGAAACAATTCATACCTTGTCAAATCTCCAGTGTTCACTTTCTGTAAGTCCAACTCAAACTGACACGAGTACCTGTATTATATATACTATCAGATCACGTGATCATACCATGTGATATTTAAATTTTCTTACAGAAACTTGACGTGTATAATCATTGGTTCGTTGCAGTTATAACACGTCACAACTTATTACCATAAAGTGTAAAAGATACTAAAAATATACTATTTCTTGAGAACAAAGTTATACTGGAAAGGATCCAGGAAGGAATCAACAGTCTCAATGCATTAAAGAAGGACAATGAAGAACTCAAACGAATAGAAACTGAGAGACAACTAGAAAATGAGGAAAGGAGACAAAGGAAGGACCAACATGAAAAGGAAGAAGAGTGGAAGGATATGATCACAAAGGAACTAAAAGAAGTTAGGAACTTACTAAAACTAATAGTAGAGAACCACCAGGAAGAGGAACAACGGACAGGCAGAAGAATAACTAGAACACTGGCTCGGGCAGCAACCTCCAAACGCACTCCTACTAAAACCACCAAACACCAATAAGTAAACTTAAATTACAGAGCCCAATAACAATTAGCAATAAACCATATTGGATAAAAATCAAATAAAGATCATCCAGTGGAATGTTACCAGTGTGAGACAGAATATAGCTCCTCTAATGACTAAATATCAGTCTGAGAGAGTAATCTATGCTCTACAGGAAACAAACCTAAATATTAACCAAAAATTAAACTTCCCAGGCCATAAAATAGTAAGAAACGATCGCAACTCCAAAGGTGGAGGGGTGCCTTCATTATTAACGAATCTTATAAAATAGTAGACTGGGAAAGATTTAACTCAACTAACATAGAAGGAATAAGTGTAACCATAGACAGCAAACCAGTAGGAACTAAAATAATTAACATATATAACCCTAAAGGAATACTAACCAGCAACGATATAGAAGTGTTAATATCAAAACTAACTAGGTGAACCCTTATTGTCGGTGATTTCAATGCCCACCACACAATGTGGGGCAGTCATAAGTCAAACAAGACAGGGGAACTTATAGCAGATTTTTGTGATAATAATAACCTAGTCATCTTAAATGATGGTTCTATAATCAGAATTAATCCAATAGCAAATGGCAAAGACTCAGCCTTAGACTTGAGCATTGTAACAACTAACCTATTCACAACCAGGTGGCAGACACTAAATGCTAGTGGATCTGACATCTACCAATTGAGATTAATATTATAGCTAAATGTAATCTCAGTGAAGTAAACAAAAAACCAACATTTAACTATAGAAAAGCCAACTGGGAGGCACTAACAACAGAGCTAATGACAGTAGGAATAAATAATATTAATACCAACAATGTAGAAGAATTTGCTGAGGATCTCACAAATGAACTACTCAAAGTAGCAGTAAAATATATACCAAATGAAAACATGCCTAATAATATTAAGCCAGTAAATATAACAAGAACTAATAGACATAAACCTAAAAACCCAGTACCATGGTGGAACCCTAAACTGGATGAGCAGATTAAAATTAGAGATAAAGCACTAAAACTAGCTAGATATAAGAGATCAGAAGAGAATATACTAAACTATAAAGAAATAAGAAATCAAACAAATAAACTAATCTTTAAAGCTAAACAACTCCACTGGAGAGCTTTCTGTGAAACCATAAGCTTCAGAACGCCATCATCAGAAGTATGGAATAAACTGAAAGCTATCAGTGGAGGCAAATCCAAACGTAGCATAATGCCAGCATTAAATAAAGCACAAACTGATAAAGAGAAGGCTAATGCACTGGCCGAATACTTTTACTCAGTTAGTGCTAATAACAACCTAAACCTAAATGAGATAAATAGACGGCAGACAATTCTGCAGGAACTAAACACTAAACCAATAAATAATGCAGAATCATCATCAATCAATCAATAAAACCCATAACCCTTCAGGGTCGTAGGGGTACCACATTGGAAGCTTCAGCACACAGAGTCCTCCAGAGAATTCTATCCTCAGCGATGCGGATGAGTGTGGAAATATCTAGCCCTGTCCATTCCTTGATGTTGTCTGTCCATGTCTTTATTTGTTCTCCTCTGCTTCTTCCACCCTCGACAGTTCCCTGCAGTATTGTTTTTGACAAGGAATCGTGCCTGCATACATGTCCGAACCATGCTAGTTTTCGTCGTTTCACTATTGAAAGCAATGGCTCCTGGACACCTGCACACATCTCTACTTTATTTCTTACGTACACATTGGTCTTATGTTCCCTATAGGAAATTCGTAGAATTATTCTGTAGCATTTATACTCGAAAGCCTGTAATCTTCTCTCCATGTCCGCAGTGAGTGTCCAACTCTCACAACCATACAACACAACGGAAAGCACCAGCGACCTATACAGTTTGATTTTCACTCCAACACTGATGTTGCTTTTCCAAATCACAGTTAGCCGTGACAAGGACGCTAAAGCCATCCCCAGCCTTAATTTTAGTTCTGCTTTGCATTTACCATCGCTGCATATACTGAATCCGAGGTATTTGAAGGTATTCACCTCTTCAAGCTTATGTCCATTCATCATGATATTAGTCTGGTTTTCTGTGTCTCTGCTGTTTACCAAGATTTTGCTCTTATCTGAATTGATTTCCATTCCGTACTTGCTGGTAACTTTTTCTAAATTTGATGTTAATTCTTGCAATGATTGTTCTGACCCAGCTATAAGATCAATATCATCAGCGAAACGCAAGTTGCAAATAGGGCGACCTCCGATCGATATAGACGTGTTGTAGTCATGCAATGTCTCTTGTATGATGTGCTCTAAGTATATGTTAAAAAGTACTGGGGACATTATGCATCCCTGTCGAACTCCCACAGTTGTTTTGAAGAACTCTCCAATTGTATTGTGTGACAAGACAGCATTATTTGCATTTTCGTACAGAGCTTCAATAATGTCTATAATTGTGGTGTCAAAATTAAATTTCCTTAGCATATGCCACAGACCATCATGCCAAACACGATCAAAGGCCTTTGTAAAGTCAATGAAATTGTGGTATAGATCACGTTGGTGCTGAATATGTTTTTCGATTAGTGTTCGGATGTTAAATATTTGTTCAACAGTGCTTCTGTTTGCTCTGAAGCCAGCTTGTTCTTCTGCAATTATTTCTTCTGACTTGTGTTTTATTCTGTTAAGTAGTATTTTGAGCATCACTTTACTGGGGTGTGTTATAAGACTAATTGTTCTGTAATTTGTACACACTTTCAAATTTCCTTTCTTGGGAATTGGTATTATTAGTGATTGTGTCCACTAGTGGGCCATTGTTTTGTGTTCCATATATTTTGGCATATTTTGGTCATAATATTTACCACATTAATGCCCCCGTATTTCAACAATTCTGCTGGAATGTTGTCTACACCAGGTGACTTCCCTCCTTTCAATGTTCGTATGGCCTCTTTTATTTCATCTACTAGAATTTCTGCATTTCCTATTTCTCTGTTGTTTAGTTCAGAATTCTGTAATATCGTGTAGTCAGGATTACACTTGCAGTTATACAGCTCCTTGCAATACTCTGTCCATCTTTTCACTATATCTGTTGTTTCATTGAGTATCTTTCCGTGTTTGTCTTGTATTGTAGATATCTTTGGTCTAATTGGCTGTGTTATCTTTCTTAGAGTGTCGTATGCTACCTTGCTGTTTCCGCGTTTAATACCTTCATTGATGGTTTCGCATTTTCCTCTAGCCACACTTCTTGTGCTTGTTTCATTTTCCTTCTGATGTTTTTGTTTATTTTGCTATATTGTCCTGACATTTCAGGGGCCTCTTTCTTAATCTTTTTCATTTCCCTCCGTTCCTCACACAATTTTAGGATGTCATCTGTTACCCAAGGTTTGTGTGTTATTCTTCTTGTACCTAGTATTTCTGTTGCTGATTCTAATAAAGTTCCTTTCATGGTTTCTGTGAGAGAGTTAACATCTTCATTTGCAAGGTTTAGAGCTGCAAATTTTCCTCCCAATGTTGCCTCAAATATCTCTGCTATTTCTGGATCTTTCAATTTTTCTAAATTAAATCTTAATCGTGTGCATTTGTTTTGCTTATGATTCTTTTTTAGCTTAATTTTGATCGTCAATAGAACCATATCATGGTCACTACCGATGTCTGCTCCTGGAAAAGTTCTTGTTTGTGATTTGTTTATGCTGGACTTGAATTTTCTCGGTGTAAGAATGAAATCAATTTGATTATGTATGTCTGCTTTTGGAGCATGCCACGTTGTTCTTCTGGAAAGCTTAAAAACAAGAATACATGAAATTTGTATTGCTAAAATTTAAATTAGTCACTAAAAAAAACAAAAAAATCTAGAATCAATTGCAAAATTTCATTGCGATATTTGAAATAAAAATGTCACAATCAATAAGTAATAATGTATTTAATTTCTAGCACAAAAAATATTTGAAAAATTGGTTGACTAGTGTTATCTTGTTGACTAGTGTTATCTTGTTGACTAGTGTTATCTTGTTGACTAGTGTTATCTTGTTGACTAGTGTTATCTTCTTGACTAGTGTTATCTTGTTGACTAGTGTTATCTTGTTGACTAGTGTTATCTTTTTGACTTGTGTTATCTTGTTGACTAGTGTTATCTTGTTGACTAGTGTTATCTTGTTGACTAGTGTTATCTTGTTGACTAGTGTTATCTTGTTGACTAGTGTTATCTTGTTGACTAGTGTTATCTTTTTGACTTGTGTTATCTTGTTGACTAGTGTTATGCTGTTGACTAGTGTTATCTTGTTGACTAGTGTTATCTAAAGATCGGGCATGTAGAGACAACAATGAGAATGTAGACAACAAGTTTATTGGAACGTCACATTCATGAAAGTAACAATAGCTGAAAGGTGATAGACTCCTGGCTTACCAGAATGAACAAAATTATATTGTGATATGAGAATTGAATACACAGAGTCCCATCACCAGATCAGGGGAAAATACCATGGTATCCTAACGTGGTGCATCCAAGATACAATAATTCTGTCTATTGTAATTTCCTGGGGAAAAGCTGATTCACATCATACATATTTACTGTTAAGTGAAGTGGTGGAAGCTGTAAGTTTCTGCTCAAGACCAGATGTGACTCCTAAGACGTGCTGAGTCATTGCTTGTGGGGGTGTTTCTTAAATCTATTCATCTCTTTCTTGGTCTACCCTGACCGTATCCATATGATCGTTTGTTATAATCTCTCAATGGTATTTAGCATGTGTCTATTCTCACTTGGTGACCAAACCGCTTTTTCTGCTGCTGTTTTATATATTCAATAGGAGACATTATTCCTACTCTTCTTCCGATATCGTCATTTCTTATTGTCTAGATTGATGACCAAATCAGCTTTTCTCAAACACGTCATCTTACATGTGATGATTTGTATCTGATGTGAGGTTGTTAAAGACCATGTTTGACACTGACAACAAAATGTTAGTATGAAAATTGTAGATATTACTTATTTCTTTATGTCCATATTGATGTTTGGATGTAGGTAAATGTTGAAAGTTGATATGTCACTGCGTTTGTTTTCTAGCATCTTGATTATATTTCTCTGGTACAATCATTTTGACGAACGTGATCCACATTCGCTTCAAAACTGACGTACTTTGTCACCATCAGCAGCCAGCGTAGCAGCTGCAAAGTAAGTTCCTGTGTCACACAGACATATTACATAATATTACCCACATCCACGTTCACAGTTAAAGCGAGCCTTACATGTGTGATTTATGACATCAATTACACACGTTGTGCAGTGACCTTTGTGGGATACGTGTAAGATGCGCGTTTGGCCACGTCGTCAAGCCTCAAACTTCCGCATGACAATGGCAGTATAATTCATGTAACACTTGGAACATCCAAGATGTTCAGTAACGTGGTCCAATATTTTCATAATACGCATCTTTCGATCATCAGCATCATGCGCAATGACTTATATAGGGAATACGTGTAAGAGACTAGGAGACCAAGTATGTCGACATCTTTACTTTTCTCTGTCGATTTTCTCTATCGTTTTCCTCTGTCATATTATTTCCATTACAACCTCTACTATTTCTTGCAAAATAATTTTAGTAAGCGTTTCGTGTCTCGTTGCATGTCCTAACCAAACACGTTTACACCGTTTGACCACTGTCACAAGTGATTCTTGATAATCTGCAAGTCTGTTCATTTACTGCCAGACAAATATATTTTTCGTGTGTTCTATATAGATAATTCTTAACATCCGTCTGTAGCAAATGTATTCAAAAACTGAGTCTTTCTTTCCTGGTCTGCATTGAGTGTCAAACGTTCCAATTCTTATAAAAGTATACTTAACACAAACAATTGTATTAGATTGATCTTTAATATAAAATTGATTTCACTTCTCCAAATCATATACAACCTCACCATAGCATTCATCGCATAATTCAGATAGAGAATTTATGTATATAAAAGCATATGTACCTAGGAAAACAGTTACAAGAAAGAACAATAATTTGTCTTACTGCCGTGGAAAAAAAAACATTACAAGAAAGCATCATTTTTAACCAGTATTTACGCAGTATATTTAATTATACATATAGCATAAATCAACATACACCATATGGCACACGTCAACATACAAAATATAACACACGTCACCATACACCATATGGCAAAAGTCAACATACAAAATATAACACAAGTCAACATACACCATATGACACACGGCAAATTACAACATATAACACAAGTAAACATATACCATATGACACAAGTAAACATACAACATATAACATAAGTGAACATATAAAATATGACACAAGTCAACATATAACATATAACACAAGTCAACATATACCATATGGACCAAGTCAACATACAACATATAACACAAGTCAACATATACCATATGTCACAACTCAACATACAACAAAAGTCAACATATAACACATGACACAACTCAACATACAACAAAAGTCAACATATACCATATGACACAAGTCAACATATAACAAAAGTCATCATATAACATATCTTGCCAACAATATTTTATCTTAACATTTTCTAGATAACTTTGCTAATATTGCAGCTAGTACAGTTATTTCGGGTGTATTTTGTCGGCAAGTAATTAAACTATCAATACAGACTTAACATGAAATATTAAGCGTAATTATATTTACTGGAATGGCCCAGACATAAAATATGTACTAAACCATTAAAAATCTCACATTATTGCAGTATTTACGTTCAGACTGACCGTTTAGTCAATATTTATTGATTGCTGGATTTGACTCGCATCTACTTAGATAAGATTAGATCTAATTAAAGTAATTAATTGTATTACAATAGTCACATCATTAACTGTGTTCAAATGTTAGATTACATGCTTATTTTTCTTCTTCTACGCTCCATCTCAGTTAATAACTAGTTGAAGTCCGACATATTTACGTTATTCGTGAATTTACCCAACACATCAAATATCGGCGTGCCTTCAATTTGGGTTTCCTTCCATAGCATGTGACAGCCTTCCTATCCGTAGTCAGCCAGTGAGAGTGTAATTTCTCTTAGCCGTAATGGTTTATAAGCCACTGTGTACTTCGATTTTACATACCAAAACACGTTTCTATAGAATATTTTCTGACGTGGGAAATGGTAAGAAGGGATTTGAACTTGAGGTATCTACGTCTGTCTCACACAAATTGTTCCACTGTCAGAAAACAGGTCTTGTGTATTTCTAAGGCATGTTGCCCATATCTTTCGTATACTTCAACAAAAATAATATGTGAAATTAGTCTAGGAAACACTCAACAGTAGAGCAGGAACAAGGCTGATGCCCCGTCTTAGATGAGAAGACACTCCCTAACACAAACACATCGTCCAAATCTGAGAGTTTACACATATTATTCAGTGGAGCAGGACAATGTGACTTCCTGTTTATAACTTCTCCAGGCCACATGATTCCACATGAAAATTACTAAGTAATTCTTTGCAAGCATCTCAACACGTCTTTTACAAGTATTTACAAGTCTTTTGTTATGAATTACCGTTTTTGTAATTTCATAGTCTCAAAGAAGAAAAATAGTTACCTTCACTGTGAAAATATATGTTGTAGGCGTCAATGCTGACTCATTTAAAAGAGGTTGAATAAATGGTATGTGACTTCTTCTTCTTTCGTTCACTTGAAACATGTCTATATCTGTAATTCTGTCTCTTTAATTCTGTCTCTTTAACTCACTGTCTTTTGTAGTTCATACAGTGTTCCATAGAGCTTTGATTCCAGTGTTGTTTCCTCTGGCCAATATGTCTGCCTCAGCGTTTCATGCTCATAACACTCTTGAAGTATAGGTTTGAAACTCTGTGCTGCCTGTCCACATGTACACATGGCCGTGTTGCCAATCTTGAACTGTGTATACATGTGACTGCGGAGTCGGTTGTGTACTGTTCTGATAACTTGTTCTGATCTGTTCATAATGTGATAGTCATCTTGTGTTCGTGTTTGTGGCTTTCTTATTGACTTGATTATCTGGTTTATCTGATGGTAGGTGATTGGTATATCTCGTTGGTCTTCGGCAGCACCTTCCTTAGCCAGTTGGTCTTCTTTTGCATTTCCTAGTATTCCACAGTGAGAGGGTATCCACTGCATGGTTACCCTATAGTGGTACGACAATTCGCTAAGTAGTTTTGTTCAAGTCTGTTAGTTTTCCAGACAGGAGAGATTGAAGCACTGACCTTGCATCTGTCAGGAATACCACAGGCTGTAAGCCAGAGTTGGAGTTCAGCAGTATTTTAGCTGCCATACTAATTGCCTGGATTTCTGTATCATACTTATTGCAGAATTTTCCTGTCGGTGTTCTGATTGTATCTCTAGGCTTGTGTGGATATTCTATATATACACCAGCACCTCCATTCCTCACATCATTCTGTGCTGACCCATATGTCGTGTATACTCTGACACATATCTTGTGGATATTCCTCATCCAGGAAACTGAGGGTGACTGTGCTTCGCTGCACACCGTTCTGTTCGTCCTTGCTTAGTATTCCTTTCACATGGGTCTGAATGTATATTGACATTCCATGCCTTTCACTCCACGTGGTTTGTTCTGGTACAGACATTAAGGGGCTGTCAACTTTAGGTAGGTCTGTAAGTTGTCTACGGAGCCGTTTAGCTTGATGGATAAAGCTGCTTCTTTTCAGTCGCCCCATTGTTAGATTTTGGAATATTTCCTTCATTGGATGACTTGGCATACACTGAATATTTTCTGCTTGAATTAGTACTGTTGTGTCTCTGCGTTCGCCAAGTGTTTGCATTCTTCCCATTTTCTGCATCTCTGCTATGGGTGTTGATTTCATTACTCCCAACATTATTCTAAGTCTCAAGATATACAAAAATAGGTTGGTGTGTTACCAAAATAAAATATAAAACAACTTAACAACAAGATACAGCGACAGACGACGTTTCGACTCTAAAGCCATCATCAGGACAAACAAATGACCACAATAAAACAAATCTTACATGGAGACAAATAGGGTTATAATGAGGAGGACAATAGCAGATAGGTAATGAGGGAAGACAAGATGTGGAAGCATGACAGGTGAGATAAACGTATGAGGAGAAGTTAGTTTTAAGTAGGGAGGAGAAAGTAGACTGAAGAAAGTGAGATGAACAAAGGGAAAGATATGGTTGCAAGTAAATTAAAAGCACATTAAAAATACATACCTCAGAAGTGGCAAGAGAATGACTACGACAGACAAGCAATCATGATATAAAGGAAGAGCAAAATGAGATGGTACGAGAGATAAGGTGGGAGAGAGAGAAACGGAAGAGAGAAAAAGGACAAAAAAGACAGGAACAGAAGAGAAAGAGCGAACAGCAGGAAGATAATATGAGCAGATAATGGTGATATATGAGAATAAAATAGTAAAGTAACTTAACTGATGCAGCGACTGATCTACGTTCCTTCCAAATGAATGAGCACACATATAATGGCAACAAAGTAAAAGATGGACAGTGAAAGCCATATTTTTATCAAAGGTCATGATAGCACGTATTTGTACAGGTATGCCACAGTAATAGACGGTACCCGAGACGCCAAAGTGAAAAGAAAATACAGCAGCGAAAGGGAGAACAATGCAAAAGACAATAGCCTGATTGGAAAAATGAGCCACAGCGAATACCAACTGATGAGAGTACAGGGGCGTAAGTCGAACAACTAAGAGGGAGGGGGATTGGTTGTGAACCATGACTACACCCAAATAGCCATAGAGAAAGATGGCAGTATATGAAAAATGCAGAGGTAGAAAATAAAAGAGGGAAAAGAAAAAGAAGAAAAAGAAAAGGAGGAAGAAAGAGACAACAAAAAAAAGATACGTCATGCAAGAAAGTAAAGTTCGGGTGGGAGGGAGTCCAGAGGGCACAAGAAGGGTACTTCAGGTAAGGGTAAGGGACTATCGCGGGGATGCATGTCGTGAGATGGTATCGGGCTGATTAGCGAGACATAAGAAGAGGGTACCGGATAGAAGGGCACCAGAGAAGATAGGGACTAAGGAGACAGGAAAAGAAAACCATAGCGAGAGGAGGCAGACCCGGAGCTACAGCCAATGCATGTGAGGAAGTGGAGGGTCGTAGCGTCGTAGGTGACGAAGTAAGAGTCATCTGTCCACAATGTCGTAGTAAGAGGAGATCGGTGTAGCAGAGGTCCCAATAAAATGTGACGGAAGATGAACCAAGATCACAACTGCAACGACAAGTGCCTTTTAGGCCAGGTGTTGGGAAAAGAGACCGGTCGCATAAACCGAAGATGATAAAGGGATGAGTTAGCCGCACGTCGCAACCCCAATGTGGGTATTGCTCGCACTATACACTAGCTCATCTATGGGAACAACGATCAAAGGACAGAGACTCTGGCCACGATACACGATCCCTTGGTTTGGGGCATGCACCGTGGGGAGGGAAGTGTCCCATGAAACGAGGTTCGCATCTGTATGAGACCAACCGTACGTTGCATCCCGTATGGGGGCGTTGCCCGTACTGCACGCTGGCTCCATAAATATATATGGGACAGCCACTGCATCCGAGCCATCTACGTCGTGTGATGCAGGAAGCCTGTTGACGCTGCAAAGTCTATTTTAAAAAAAATAATTTTGTCAGTCATAAGACATTCACCACATGCCACATGCTACGTAACTGTATGGGTAGTCGCCCAAATAGAGCACGAAAAAGGGGAAGCCAGATAGTGGCCAGAAGAAATATGATAATAGGTACGTGGTGTCGCCAACGGTCCACTGAGAATGGCACACAAGAAAGAGTGGACATAGCCCTAATCAATGGAAATGGAGAAAGTAGACAGAGTAGGACGAAGAATCTAAAGGAGAAGAGGACGATGAAGCATGGGTGAAACAACCCGTAGAAAGAGAGTAGAGTGTGGTAGCGAGGGATACAGATCAACCATCAAACCGATGTGCCCAACCCAATAGGCCCACCTCAGATGAAGCTGCACCGGACCCATTCCCAAGGCGTAACAACCCACCAACACACTAAACACAACGTGGCATGTCACCGTAGCCCCCAAACCCTATGTGGTGGCCCTAGCCGAGCCACCACAATTTTTTTAATAGACTTTACAGCGCCAACATGCTTCCTGCTTCACACGACATGGATGCAGTGGTTCCCCCATATAAATTTATGGAGCCAGCGTGCAGTACGGGCAACACCTCCATACGGGTTGCAACGTGCAGTTGGTCTCACACAGATGCGAACCTCGTTTAATCGGACACTTCCCTCCCCACGGTGCATGCCCCAAACCAAGGGATCGTGTATCGTGGCCAGAGTCTCTGTCCTTTGATCGTTGTTCCCATAGATGAGCTAGTGTATAGTGCGAGCAATACCCACATTGGGGTTGCGACGTGCGGCTAACTCATCCCTTTATCATCTTCGGTTTATGCGACCGGTCTCTTTTCCCAACACCTGGCCTAAAAGGCACTTGTCGTTGCAGTTGTGATCTTGGTTCATCTTCCGTCACATTTTATTGGGACCTCTGCTACACCGATCTCCTCTTACTACGACATTGTGGACAGATGACTCTTACTTCGTCACCTACGACGCTACGACCCTCCACTTCCTCACATGCATTGGCTGTAGCTCCGGGTCTGCCTCCTCTCGCTATGGCCTTCTTTTCCTGTCTTTAGTCCCTATCTTCTCTGGTGCCCTTTTCTCCGGCACCCTCTTCCTATGTCTCACTATATCAGCCTGATACCATCTCACGACATGCTTCCCCGCGATAGTCCCTTACCCTCCCCTGCTGTACCCTCCCTGTGTCCTCTGGGCTCCCTCCCATCCGCACTTTACTTTCTTGCGTGTCGTATCTCCGTCTAGGGGCTTTCGTCGATCCATCACGTACTTTTGTTTGTGTGACTCTTTCTTCCTCCTTTTCTTTTTCTTCTTTTTCTTTCCCTCTTTTATTTTCTACCTCTGCATTTTTCCTATACTCTATCATCTTTCTCTATGGCTATTTAGGTGTAGTCATGGTTCACAATCAACCAGCCCTCCCTCTTAGTTGTTCGACTTACGCCCATGCACTCTCATCAGTTGGTATTCTCTGTGTCTCATTTTTTCCATCCAGGCTATTGTATTTTACTATTTTATTCTCATATATCACCATTATCTGCTCATTCCCTTCTTGCTGTTCGCTCTTTCTCTTCTGTTCCTGCCTTTTTGGCCTCTTTCTCTCTCCCCTTTCTCTCTCTCCCACATTATCCCTCGTACCATCTCATTTTGCTCTTCCCTTACATCATGATTGCTTGTCTGTAGCATTCATTCTCTGTTGCCACTTTTGAGGTGAGTATTTTTACTGTACTTTTAATTTACTTGCTACCATATCTTTTCCTTTGTTCATCTCACATTCTTTGGTCTATTTCTCCTCCCTACTTACTACTAACTTCCCCCCATACGTTTTTCTCACCTGTCATGCTTGTACATCTTTTCTTCCCTCATTACCTATCTGCTATTGTCCTCCTCAATATAACCTTATTTGTCTCCATGTAAGATTTGTTTTATTGTGGTCATTTGTTTGTCCTGATGAAGGCTTAATAGTCGAAACGTCGTCTGTCTCTGTATCTCGTTGTTGAGTTGTTTTATGTTTTATTTTGGTGACACACCTACCTATTTTTGTATATCTTGACATTTTGCACAGTGTTAACAAAAGCCACCTACTTCCTGTTTAGGGTTGTTACCCTACACTGGAATATTTATCTTTTGATTATTCTAAGTGCCTGGTTTTGCACTTTATCTAGATCTTGTAATGTGGTGTTTGATGCAGGACACCACGCAGCTGAACCATAATTCAGGTTTTGTCTTATGCCTTGCTGGTAAACTTTACTGAGTATATTCGCACTGGCTCCCCATGTGGTTCCACTTAGTTTTCTCAGGATAGCTAACTTCCTCCTGGCTTTTGTTTTGCTTTGTTTATGTGCTGCTTCCATGTCAGCTTATCATCAAAAGTAACTCCGAGGTATGTGGGTTGTTTGTCTTTTTTTCAAGAACTCTCCATCTATCTTGATATGTCCGGCGTTTTGTTATGGTGAGAAGGTAAAGAGTGTAGTGCTGCACTTATCTGTGTTAATGCTGACGCAACATCTATTTGCCAATTAGGTTAGGGCATCGATAAATATTTGTATTTGTTTAGTGGCCACTGTTGCATGTTATTCGGTGCACCAGAATACCAGGTCGTCAGCAACTAGGTCATTGATGTAAACCAAGAAAAGTGTGGGTGACAGAACTCCTCCCTGGGGGACTTCATGACGCAGTAGGACTTTCTTTCTTGCTTTTGCCACCATCTAATTGTACCCTGGCTCTTCTATTATGCAGGTATGTTTTTACATTCTTGAGCTAACACTGCAATTTCGCAATTTCTTTAGGAGCCCTTCTTTCCAGACCTTATCAAATGCTTTCCTGAGGTCTATCCATGTTGCTAGTACCATTTTCTTATCTTGGAAGGTATTCTCAATATCTTTGGAGAGGTAGGTTGCCTGATCTTCAGTAGAGTAGCATTGTCTCAAACCTGCTTGCTGTGATACCAGAAGTTTTTCACTTTCAATGTGCCACTGTATCTTAAGATTGATAATGCGTTCCATTGTTTTGCATAGACAGCGTTTGAGGCTGATGGGTCTGTAGTTGGAGACTGTAATGCCATCTTTTCCTGATTTAAGGAGTGGTACCATTATTGCTTCTCTCCACGCCTGTTGTACATTACCTGTGGACAAGCTTGTGTTAAAGATCGGCAGTAGCTTTGCTCTTGCTGTAATTCCCAGGTTTTTAATCATTTCATTGGACACTCCATCAGCTCCAGGGGACATATTGCATGCTCCAGTTCTCTCATTGTGATTGGTGTCTCCATGACTTCAGGTAAAGGTTCGCCTTGTCCAATGTTTTGCTGGTTCTCTCGAACCTCTTGTTGTTTTTCTGGGCTGACTTTGACGTTATTGTCTTCTGCAAAGGAATCTAAAAAGTAATCAGTTGCATGTTTACCTGTTAAAATGTTTCTGTCTTTATAAAGTGCGATTCTGGTATTTCTCCCTGTACCTTCATCATTTAGTTGTTTTACAAGTTTCCATAATTTCCTAGTATCTCTTTCTGGGTTCATCGACTCTGTTTATTCTTTTCAGCTGCTCCGCCTGGCTTGTAACTTACCTCTTTGAAATTTAGCCTTTGTTTGCTGATATTTGTTGTGATGTTCTTGACTAGGTCTGTTCTCAGCCTGCTGTCTAGATGTTTCCATCTCATTTTGCAGCTTTTCCAGTTCATCATTCCAGTAGGGTTTGTAGTTTTTGCGTGCCCCCCTGGGCAGGAGATGTAATTCTGCACTGTCTGTTTTTAGGTGGAGCATCTGGTATTCTGCCCCTTCCATATATACTTCAAGCTGACATGCTCTGATATTGTTTTTAACAAGTTTCAGAAATCCTGTCCTTTCAGTCAGACCGATGGCACTGGTAGCCTCTGATTTTGAAGGCTATGTGGCTGCTGATGTGTGTTTCTTGCATACAGCATATATTAACTTGTTCTTCACTGAGGACATTTTCAAGTTCCAATTTTTTGCTGTATCCATCGCTTTTATTGTTGACAACCTCAGCACTCCAGTGCATTATTTGTATTGGTCGTTTGTTTGTTTTACCAGTAGCTCTATTCCCTTGCCTCCTGGCTCCTCGGGACTTCCAGTAACTGAGGTTGGGCCCTTTCGAGGTATAGGGCCCGGCACCGTCCCTGCCTGAACGTTCGCCACAGGGCAGGCACCATAACTGTTTATAGATGCAGACATGTTTCCATTGTGTATTATGCGTGGCATCCTGATTATCTGTGCGCCTTTTGGCTGGTTGCCTGCGTCTTCAGCACTCTGCTTACTTGGGCCGGACTATGTTCCTGCTCGAGTTGGAGTGCCCGACCAGTCTTAGTTTCTAGCCCCTGATGGCTGAACTAAGCCCCATCACCACTTCAAGGTGCTGGCCTCGATGGGGATGTTATGTGACAAACTGCATGCACTTCTAAATGTGTGGTCATCTTGCTACCGGTCATTTGGCAATAAGAAGAAGCAACAGTGAGAATTTATGTGTTTTACTCGATGTCAGATTAAATCGGATGTTCCTCCTGAAAGCAACGGCACACTACAGGAGTAGTGTGCCAAGAAATTTTCTATGGATGAAAGATGCAGGGCAACTTGCTCAAGACCGCGGAGAATTCAAGAGATCCATAGGAAAGACTACGTTCTGAAAAGAATATATCACTTGATGATGATGAAGAAGAAACCTGTTGAATATTTTCTCAAGAAAGTCACAACAATGTAAGATTATTGTTTGAATCTTTCTCCTTGTTTCTTTAATATCTTTAAACATATTATTTATGAACAATGTTACTCCCGCACACAGGTTAACGTTCCTAATACTTATAATATTATTTAATTTTGGAACTTTCAGTACTATGTTCGATACTGACAATATCTCTTGAAATGTTGCAATTTGAAAATATAGAGAGGCGAATGCACCAGAGTATTTCAGGTCATGTGGTATATGACTGAGTTACCGTAAGACATAGGTTGGTGCAATCTGTTTCTGTTAACGCCTTAAGTCAGGCTGCAGCGTCTACATATCCTGAAAACCAGCGTTGTGCCAATGTTCTCGGGAGGAGGAACACGTGTGGGAGCATACACGCCATATCCTAGGACGGAGAAATTCAGCCTAAGACCAAATGGTGTGGCAGGGCGGACCTAGCCCATAGCCTTCGTTGGTAGCTGAGCTAGGTTCGGGACACAGATAGGACGACATATAGAGAACATCTCTTCTGATCCAGTAGCTCCTGCTGCAAGCATTGTTATAGATGCATTAGTTAGTTGTCTGATCTAAAACGGCTGTAATAGATGCTGAAGTAAATTGTCTTAACAAAGACATTACTGGGCCTGCAGGATCTCGTTATGGATGGTTTATTTCAAGAAAGTAACTATACCTTTTTTAGAACAGCATAGGAAAAGACGAAACATATAATGATGCTGTGTACTATGCTGTTAAGAACTCACTGTTAGATGCTATTGAGAGCCCAATGTATGGAAAGAAAAAACGAAACACATCATGATGGAGTGGGCTATGCTGTTAAGAACTCACTGTTAGATGCTATTGAGAGCCCAATGTATTGAAAGAAAAGACGAATCACATCATGATGGAGTGTGCTATGCTGTTAATAACTCACTGTTAGATGCTATTGAGAGCCCAATGTATGGAAAGAAAAGACGAAACACGTCATGATGGAGTGTGCTATGCTGTTAAGAACTCACTGTTAGATGCTATTGAGAGCCAAATGTGTGGAAAGAAAAGAATGTTAGCTCTAAGATTGTTGATTTCTAGTGGATGATTGTTCTACTTATCACAACATATGCACCAACACGCACATCACCAGAAGGTGTGAATGATGAGGAGCTGGACAATGATGTGAAAAAGATTCAAAATTTAGATTTTATTTTCATACTAGGTGATCTTAACACACGAGTAGGGTCATTCTCAAAATCAAGGCCGTTCTGTCTTGTGAAAAGAATGTTGGTAGCATGAATGAAAGTCGGCAAAGTATGCTGGAATTTTGCACCAGTCCTGACATCTGCATTACCAACTCTTTCTTTGCAACGAATGATCTTCACAAAAGTGTCAATAGAGAAATCCAAGATCTGACCACTGGCTTCAGCTTAACTTTATTATCACCAGTAGACAAGATTTAAACAACTTACACAACTAACACGCAGCTTCCGCAGTGCTGAATGTGATACTAACACGCAGCTTCCGCAGTGCTGAATGTGATACTAACACGCAGCTTCCGCAGTGCTGAATGTGATACTAACACCCAGCTTCCGCAGCGCTGAATGTGATACTAACACCCAGCTTCCGCAGTGCTGAATGTGATACTAACACCCAGCTTCCGCAGTGCTGAATGTGATACTAACACCCAGCTTCCGCAGTGCTGAATGTGATACTAACACCCAGCTTCCGCAGCGCTGAATGTGATACTAACACCCAGCTTCCGCAGTGCTGAATGTGATACTAACACGCAACTTCCGCAGTGCTGAATGTGATACTAACACGCAACTTCCGCAGTGCTGAATGTGATACTAACACGCAGCTTCCGCAGTGCTGAATGTGATACTAACACGCTCTGGTATTCGTCTTCTTCTTCTGCGTTGATTCTCAAACTCCTTCTGAATTCTCTTGTAGCAGGACAATGGTCTTACTAGATTTCCAGCAAGATGTAGTCCAGAGAATGGAAATGTGTTGTGTCGCCGTTTTATTGGCGCCAATGGCCCGACACATTCGTCTTCGGTAGGAATTCTGGTATAAAAGTGCATATGTGAAATGTTTAAATGTTGTCCTGCATCTCGTCGTTATCAGTGGTGGTTATTTGATGAAAGATAATAGTGATAACTGATACTAGTGTTAAATGATAATAGTGATAAAAGATAATAGTCATAAAAGATAATAGTGATAAAAGATGATAGTGATAAATGATAAAAGAAATTAGTGATAAAATATAAAAGATAAAAGACAAAAGTGATAAAAGATAAAATGCAATAGTGATAAAATATAGAACACAATAGTGGTAAAATATAAAAGATAAAAGACAATAGTGAGAAACTAAGACGCTATGAAAATTATGATTTTTTTCACAGATGACGCGTTGCCAACCTATCCCCCTACTTTCCTTAGTCCGCTCCTACAACATGCATGAAAAAGACAATATCCTTATTCAGTGCACATTGAACGAGTTGTCCTGACTCATGTTTTCATACATGAGATTTCCAGCAAATATCGTGTTAATATTTGTGACAGTACTGTACGTTCTTCGGCAGAAATCGTGTTAATATTTGTGACAGTACTGTACGTTCTTCGGCGGAAATCGTGTTAATATTTGTGACAGTACTGTACGTTCTTCGGCAGAAATCGTGTTAATATTTGTGACAGTACTGTACGTTCTTCGGCAGAAATCGTGTTAATATTTGTGACAGTACTGTACGTTCTTCGGCAGAAATCGTGTTAATACGTCTGACAGTCTAGTAGCTCTTTAGGTACATCAAGGAACAAGATAATGAAGTTTTGCCAATCACCCAAGACACACAAAATAACAGACATATCGACTTTTCGCCCAAAATCGCTTAATCAAGACACAAAGTGAAAGAAACATTAAACATATAACATAAAACAGACATTAAGAATTATTGAAAGTTCACATTGGCATGTGTACTGTAGATGAAACGACACCGGAAAAGGAATATATAAAAATGACTACATATACATTGACACGAAACAAACAGAAATGTTAATATGTGTGACAAGCATATAGTTCTTTAGTAGATAACATGTTAAAATGAGTGACACTCTTGTAGTTCTACAGTAAATACCATGGTAATATGTAACTGTCTTATAGTTCTTCAGTAGGTGTGTTAATATGTGTGAACTCTTGTAGATATACAGTTAATATATGTAACAGTCATGTAGTTCTTCATTAGGTATCATATTAATATGTGTAATAGTCATGTAGTTTCTCAGTTAATATAGTGTTAACATACGGTGCAGGTATGGAAATAAATACTAGAAAACAATTTATTATTTTAAACATTAAAAGACATGACATATTTACGACAATACTTTAGATAGTGTTGAGGGGGTATAGGCGAGCAAGAGGTAAATACAGATACATGTATAAAGGAAACACAAGATAGGCACCTTACATACTAGCAGAGGGCACCAAAAACATATGAAGTAAAGACACTGCACATGATGTTGATTATTCTATGACAATAGCCACAATAAGAATGTTCTTATGTTTGTATGTTCTTATGACATTACTCACAAAAAAGAATATTGTTTGTTCTCATGAAACTAGTCACAATAAGAATGCTATATGTTGTTTGTGACATTAGTCACAATAAGAATGTTATATCTTGTAGTGACATTAGTCACAATAAGAATGTTATATGTTGTTTGTGACATTAGTCACAATAAGAATGTTATATGTTGTGGTGACATTAGTCACAATAAGAATGTAATATAACCATTTGATACTAGTCACAGTAAGAATTGTGTATGTTGTGGTTACACTAGTCACAATATGAATGGTGTATGTTTCTATGAGAGTAATGATAATAATAAACGTGTATGTTCCTATGACACTAGTCATAATAAGAATATTGTATGTTCCTATGACACTAGTCATAAAAAGAATATTGTATGTTCCTATGACACTAGTCATAAAAAGAATATTGTATGTTCCTATGACACTAGTCACAATACGAATGGTGTATGTTTGGTGACGTTAGTCACAAAAAGAATGTAATATAACCGTATGACACTAGTCACAATATGAATGAAATATAACCGTATGGCACTAGTCATAATAAGTATGTCATATGTTCCGACGATACTATTCACAATACGAATGGTGTATGTCCCTATGACACTAGTTGCAATAAAAATATTGTATGTTCTTATGACACTAGTTACAATAAGATTATTGTATGTTCCTATGACATTAGTAACAAACAAGAACTTGCATAAAATAGCGTTACATGGCTCTCAGTAGTCAAAAAAAGGTGTAACATTTTGTGAAAGATGGGAAATGCAGCAGCGCAACATCGGAGAGTAGCTAGAAAGTCACGGGTAGAACACAAACTATCAACATTGGTCATCTCATGCCCGAAGTGTCTCTGGACATTTGCGACCAGAATATGACTTATTAGTCATCTACACATTCATGAAACGGACTAGATAAAAACAGACTGCTTCAGCAAAGCCCTTATGTGGACACCTTAGGGGAAAAGAAATAGAGAAAGACCCAAAATTACCATAAAAGTCACCATAATCAATAGATTGCAAGTCCATACAAAATTATAAGTACATGCAGCGGATCACAGCACATGAAGAATCTAAAGCTCATCCCTATTTTCCGCCTGTCTATGTTCCACCTGTCTATGTTACGCCTGTCTATGTTGCACCTGTCTATGCTCCGCCTGTCTATGTTCCACCTGTCTATGTTCCACATGTGGCACGAAAGGAACTAACTAAATGAACTCAGAATTACGGACATAACCCAAACAAAATTTCAAAAGTGGATGTAACAAATGTTCATCGAAAGATGTGACGGATGAACAGCAACAGTCAAAATAAAAAATAATGAATGTTCTTATATTATTAGTCACACAGAGAATGTTGTATGTTGATATGATAATAGGAAAATACAAGAATGTTGTATGTTGATATGATACTAGGAAAATACAAGAATGTTGTATGTTGATATGATAATAGGAAAATACAAGAATGTTGTATGTTGATATGATACTAGGAAAATACAAGAATGTTGTATGTTGATATGATAATAGGAAAATGCAAGAATGTTGTATGTTGATATGATAATAGGAAAATACAAGAATGTTGTATGTTAATATGATAATAGGAAAATACAAGAATGTTGTATGTTGATATGATAATAGGAAAATACACAAATGTTGTATGTTGATATGATAATAGGAAAATACAAGAATGTTGTATGTTGATATGATACTAGGAGAATGCAAGAATGTTGTATGTTTATATGTTACTAGGAAAATACAAGAATGTTGTATGTTGATATGATAATAGGAAAATACAAGAATGTTGTATGTTGATATGATAATAGGAAAATACAAGAATGTTGTATGTTGATATGATACTAGGAGAATACAAGAATGTTGTATGTTGATATGATAATAGGAAAATACAAGAATGTTGTATGTTAATATGATAATAGGAAAATACAAGAATGTTGTATGTTGATATGATAATAGGAAAATACAAGAATGTTGTATGTTTATATGATACTAGGAAAATACAAGAATGTTGTATGTTGATATGATAATAGGAACATACAAGAATGTTGTATGTTGATATGATAATAGGAAAATACAAGAATGTTGTATGTTGATATGATAATAGGAAAATACAAGAATGTTGTATGTTGATATGATAATAGGAAAATACAAGAATGTTGTATGTTGATATGATAATAGGAAAATACAAGAATGTTGTATGTTGATATGATAATAGGAAAATACAAGAATGTTGTATGTTGATATGATACTAGGAAAATGCAAGAATGTTGTATGTTGATATGATACTAGGAAAATACAAGAATGTTGTATGTTGATATGATACTAGGAGAATACAAGAATGTTGTATGTTTATATGATACTAGGAAAATACAAGAATGTTGTATGTTGATATGATACTAGGAAAATACAAGAATGTTGTATGTTGATATGATAATAGGAAAATACAAGAATGTTGTATGTTGATATGATACTAGGAAAATACAAGAATGTTGTATGTTTATATGATAATAGGAAAACACAAGAATGTTGTATGTTGATATGATAATATTAGAATACAAGAATGTTGTATGTTGATATGATAATAGGAAAATACAAGAATGTTGTATGTTGATATGATACTAGGAGAATACAAGAATGTTGTATGTTTATATGATACTAGGAAAACACAAGAATGTTGTATGTTGATATGATAATAGGAACATACAAGAATGTTGTATGTTGATATGATACTAGGAAAATACAAGAATGTTGTATGTTGATATGATACTAGGAAAATGCAAGAATGTTGTATGTTGATATGATACTAGGAGAATACAAGAATGTTGTATGTTTATATGATACTAGGAAAATACAAGAATGTTGTATGTTGATATGATAATAGGAAAACACAAGAATGTTGTATGTTGATATGATACTAGGAAAATACAAGAATGTTGTATGTTGATATGATACTAGGAAAATACAAGAATGTTGTATGTTGATATGATAATAGGAAAATACAAGAATGTTTTATGTTGATATGATAATAGGAAAATACAAGAATGTTGTATGTTGATATGATAATAGGAAAATACAAGAATGTTGTATGTTAATATGATAATAGGAAAATACAAGAATGTTGTATGTTGATATGATACTAGGAAAATACAAGAAGGTTGTATGTTGATATGATAATAGGAAAATACAAGAATGTTGTATGTTGATATGATAATAGGAAAATACAAGAATGTTGTATGTTAATATGATAATAGGAAAATACAAGAATGTTGTATGTTGATATGATACTAGGAAAATACAAGAAGGTTGTATGTTGATATGATAATAGGAAAATACAAGAATGTTTTATGTTGATATGATAATAGGAAAATACAAGAATGTTGTATGTTGATATGATAATAGGAAAATACAAGAATGTTGTATGTTAATATGATAATAGGAAAATACAAGAATGTTGTATGTTCATATGATAATAGGAAAATACAAGAATGTTGTATGTTCATATGATACTAGGAGAATACAAGAATGTTGTATGTTTATATGATACTTGGAAAATACAAGAATGTTGTATGTTGATATGATAATAGGAAAATACAAGAATATTGTATGTTGATATGATAATAGGAAAATACAAGAATGTTTTATGTTGATATGATAATAGGAAAATACAAGAATGGTGTATGTTGATATGATAATAGGAAAATACAAGAAGGTTGTATGTTGATATGATAATAGGAAAATACAAGAATGTTTTATGTTGATATGATAATAGGAAAATACAAGAATGTTGTATGTTGATATGATAATAGGAAAATACAAGAATGTTGTATGTTGATATGATAATAGGAAAATACAAGAATGTTGTATGTTGATATGATAATAGGAAAATACAAGAATGTTGTATGTTGATATGATACTAGGAGAATACAAGAATGGTGTATGTTGATATGATACTAGAAAAATACAAGAATTTTGTATGTTGATATGATAATAGGAAAATACAAGAATGTTGTATGTTGATATGATACTAGGAGAATACAAGAATGTTGTATGTTGATATGATACTAGAAAAATACAAGAATGGTGTATGTTGATATGATAATAGGAAAATACAAGAAGGTTGTATGTTGATATGATAATAGGAAAATACAAGAATGTTTTATGTTGATATGATAATAGGAAAATACAAGAATGTTGTATGTTGATATGATAATAGGAAAATACAAGAATGTTGTATGTTGATATGATAATAGGAAAATACAAGAATGTTGTATGTTGATATGATAATAGGAAAATACAAGAATGTTGTATGTTGATATGATACTAGGAGAATACAAGAATGGTGTATGTTGATATGATACTAGAAAAATACAAGAATTTTGTATGTTGATATGATAATAGGAAAATACAAGAATGTTGTATGTTGATATGATACTAGGAGAATACAAGAATGTTGTATGTTGATATGATACTAGAAAAATACAAGAATGGTGTATGTTGATATGATACTAGGAAAATACAAGAATTTTGTATGTTGATATGATAATAGGAAAATACAAGAATGTTGTATGTTGATATGATAATAGGAAAATACAAGAATGTTGTAAACATGAAGAGTCAATTCTGTACATGTTTCACATTTTTAGCTCTTAATTTTTATATTTAATCACGTTGAGTTTGTATTCACTAGTTATGTCAAACATTGGTATCAGTGCACATGTACAACTTTCATAAAGGAAGATTATTGGCACTGTCAGACTGTCATTATCACAACTTTTGTTATCATTTCGACAATATCAAACAATACAAAAACACATCATTCTTAGACAGCATTATCGGGCACATTTAATATCACACATATGATACACCTCAATATATAACATATACAACAAGTCACCACATAACATATGACTCAAGTCAACATATAACATATGACTCAAGTCAACATATAACATATGACTCAAGTCAACATATAACATATGACTCAAGTCAACATATGACTCAAGTCAACATATAACATATGACTCTAGTCAACATATAACATATGACTCAAGTCAAAATTTAACATATAACTCAAGCCAACATATAACATATGACTCAAGTCAACATATAACATATGACTCAAGTCAACATATAACATATGACTCAATTCAACATATAACATATGACTCAAGTCAACATATAACATATGATAATAGACAATATGTGATACATGAACAGTCAAACTGAACCATGTGCTCTAGTTTTGATGGCACAAATATCTATCCCTGATCCCATGTTTTAACATCTCGTCTTGACCTAAAATATGAACACAGAGAAAATATCACAAACTATAAGATACATTTATTGCATGTATACACATCATATTTATATCTACACAATGCCATTTTTCTGGGGTAGTGGATATACGCCACACCCAGCTTGTTAAACCTAAACGTTGTTTTCTTGGTACTTTGTTTTATGATACCTCATGTCTATGGGAAAAATTATTATAATGTAGAAAACTCAACAATCAATTTTATGATCAATTTTTTGGGGTAAAGAGTTGTTGATATTCTTACATCTCAAATAAAAGTCCTTCTCATCAAATTTTTGGTAAGGGTTTGTTATCTTAAATCTCATTTCGAAGTCTAGACAATGTGATACAATATATCTGGTGTTCAATTGTATTGCAGATTCCAAGAACTTTCACGCAGATCATAAAAAATAATCCCACGAAAGATTATGTTAGTTATCAGAGAGTGAACATCTCATTGTCATCTCATTTGTACCTGAGCCCATCAGGTACTGAACCCTTTCTCTCTGCAAGTGTATGTCCGTTATAGGAAATCTTGACAGTAGAGTTGGACCAGGGCTGCCATCGTTGTCCCTTTTCTGCCTAAGCCCATCAGGTACTGAACCCTTTCTCTCTGCAAGTATATGTCCGTTATAGGAAATCTTGACAGTAGAGTTGTACCAGGGCTGCCATTGTTGTCCCTTTTCTTCCTAAGCCCATCAGGTACTGAACCCTTTCTCTCTGCAAGTGTATGTCCGTTATAGGAAATCTTGACAGTAGAGTTGGACCAGGGCTGCCATCGTTGTCCCTTTTCTGCCTAAGCCCATCGGGTACGGATCCCTTTCTCTTCTCGAGCATATTTCCGGTATAGGAAGGCTCGACGTTAGAGTTGTGTTAGGTCTTCTTGCTTTTCCGAACGCCCATGATTGGGTCTGGGTCTCTGCCTATAAGGAGCACATGTAGCTAGAAGCCCGTCTCGAGCTAATAGAGATTGGAGCTCCCCCTTCCTAGAAACTTTTTCCTTTCTATTTGCAGTTCTCGCTGCACTCTTGCGCTGTTCTGCCTTTCATTGTGTCATTGTACTCAGTATGACATCTATTAGTCTCTCGACATGCCATCTATCTATACGTACCTTTTACATTGGCTGCCCCTCCAATGTTCAGCGTCACTGTATGTCGACAGTGTCACTGTATATGGTGATGCAAATGGTGTCGAGATGGTGTCTGTCTCTTATGCAGTCAAATCTCTTTCCATCTGCTACCTCCACATTCTCTGACACAATCCCCAAATGATTTGGCTAGAACCAGCTCGAGCTCATGAATTTCTGTTTCCAGGGTGCACCGCGTGGAGGTACATTTGGGGTCTTGGTTATATGCAAACCCTGGGCCCGCCAAGAACAATTCTTTCCATCTGCTACCTCCACATTCTCTGACACAATCCCCAAATGATTTGGCTAGAACCAGCTCGAGCTCATGAATTTCTGTTTCCAGGGTGCACCGCGTGGAGGTACATTTGGGGTCTTGGTTATATGCAAACCCTGGGCCCGCCAAGAACAATGCGTTCCCTTTGCACCCCATCTCATTGTCATATACTATTCTTCTCATAGAGTTACTGCTTGTCTTATTGTCATATACTATTCTTCTCATAGAGTTACTGCTTGTCTTATTGTCATATGCCATTCTTCTCATAGAGTTACTGCTTATCTTATTGTCATATGCCATTCTTCTCATAGAGTTACTGCTGATCTTATTGTCATATGCCATTCTTCTCATAGAGTTACTGCTTATCTTATTGTCATATGCCATTCTTCTCATAGAGTTACTGCTTATATCATTATATCACAGCGTTGGTATAATAATTGTTTTGAATAGTGTTATTTTGGTGTTTAAATGTACATTTTTTGTTTCTGATTATTGGTGTCATTTATCCTAGTACTTGGTATGCTTTGCTACATCTATTGCGTATTTCTATGCGTAGTACTGTATGTCACTGTTGCTGGAGTACCGGAATCAGTTCATGAAGAGTTGCAGGTAATAGCTTATGTTGTTTAACTAGTCACCAAAGCTGGATCCAAAGATGTTCTATGGGATTCATGTCAAGAATGTTTCCAGGTCAATCTATTTTATTGATATCCGATTGGTTAAGGAAATCATTTACTGAATGCAAACGATGTAGTCTTGCACTAACATCTTGAAGAAATGCATTGTGTTCAATTTGTTGCATTGAAGGGATGGCAAGAGACATCAGAATCTTGTCACGGTAGGGATCACCATTCAGATTTCCAATCACGTGGTAAAGAAGAGAGGTTTCTGTGGGGTACACACTTTCCTACTCAAACTTTCACTGGTGCATACTGGTATACACTGTTTATAACAATATTACTTTACGTAGAACACATAATTGTGACGTTTCACTTGAATACAACAGACAGACTATCACTAAGACTAAGCGGTGAAACATCTAAAACATGTGTTCTGCGTAAGTACTATTGTTGTTCCGTTTCACTGCAATATCGCCTTATATTGATTGCAATGTTTATACAGCGGTTATGTTGCTTATAAAGACTACTTTGTGAGTACAGCGCAAGATCAACACTCATCATCATCATGTGACATATTTTTCCAGAACGTGGTCTTTCTTATGGATTCTCTGAACATTCCATGATTCTCGGCGAGTTGACCTGTCGCAGCTGGACAGATGTTTAAACAATCTGACATATCACTACACCATCGTCGTTTAGGACGCCCTCTTTCCCTGTTGACTTTAACTCAGATATTAATCTTCCCATAATATTATATATTTTTATGACCAGATGATCTCAACTTTCTTGTTATGATGTTGCTAAGAAACCTACCCTCTTCGACTTCGACGTTTATTCATCTTAACACTTCTTGATTTCTCTTTTTAGATGTCCATTTTTACGTACACTTCTTCTATAGCATCTTATTTCGAAAGCATTGATTCTCTTTGCTGTTGTTTTATTTAATGTCCATTCCTCACAGCCGTATATTACCAATGGAAATACGCATTTCTGATCACACATACTTTGGCTAAGCTCTGGTACATTGCCTAAGAATTTCCAATTGGGGAAGTTTCAATGTCGCCATTTCAATTCTTCTCTTTCATAACACAGTCTCCTGAGCTATTTATGTTTATACTTAAATATTGGAAATTTGTTACGTCCTCTAGTGCGAAATTTTCACTTATTATTTTTGGTTTCACTTTCATTATTTTCCTTTTTTTATACTTTTTATTTTCATATTTAAGAACAAGTTTTGGGCTTCCTTGTATTTTTTTTCTATGACAGTAACATTTGCTTTAGATCAGTGCTTACCCACGCCCCACAAGGGGCAATATGATTGTTCAGTGGGGCAATTTGAACTAGTTGTAATTAGACTTCATTAGGATATAGTTCAATTATGGAATATAAAAAAATATGTGTTTGTTACAGGGGGGGGGATATGAATTTTAGAAGACTTAGGTGGGGCATGATACAAAAAAGGTTGGGAAAAACTGTTTTAGACCATCTCCGTTTGTTATTAAAAGAACTGTGTTGTCAGCTTATCTGAGATTAACACTATAGCCTCCCAATTACATTAAGTTTTTCTTTGAATAACAGGTTTTGTTTTATGTACAGACATCATTAAAATCACCAAATTGTTCGCGTCTTAGCTGCACTTTTTCAGAATACATGCAGTTTTATCACTAGTTACACGCAGGTGGTCCGCGGAAACAGGTGTTGAATGTTTATTGCTTTAGGAGATCTGTTTCAGATTAATTCATTATGGAATATCCTGTATTATTCCTTTTTTATTGGTTCATTTCCAGCTTGTTCGTAACTCTTTTTTGAAAGATATATACATACTTTTTTGAAGGTTATATGCATATATCGCCCGTGTGTTGCCGGGGCTCTAATGGAGAGCAAAGATTAGCAACACTATTTAGCGTAAAGGAGCAGATACCGCAGCAATACTATAAATCATGATACAATATATTCCGTTCTCCTAACTACATAGTGATAATCTGCAGTAGTTTGAGAACAAACGCAGAAGGAAAAGATGAAGAACAAATATATATATATATATATATATATATATATATATATATATATATATATATATATATATATATATATATATATATATATATATATATATATATATATATATATATATATATATATATATATATATATATATATATATATATATATATATATGGTGGAATACCGTTATAACAATTGTATTCCGACCGAACAAAAAATAGTATTGAATAGCAGAAATTCGTTAAATAAAGGGAGAAAACATGTATACTGTTCACTAAAAGAAACACAACCTTATGTTAAACGTGTGCCAAAATTGTATTTTGCGGGATTAATGTTTCAAACTTGGCATGAAGAAACTTTCAGATTTTAACTAAACCAAACCCGTCTCCAGTCATTCCCAACGGTCCATTAACGATGCTGGTTTATCCACTGTAGTGGGTTCTGACGATTTTGTTTTGACCTTGACCTATTGCATGACCTCACCAATAATGAGGTGAGTATAATTCAGGTAGCCACTAGAAGTTAATGACAAGGTAGACACAGTCGTTAGGTTGAATGATATCCAATCAGCGAATATCTTTTATAAAAGTAACTCGTTTATTTTTCGTTTTTATTAACAGCATATATATATATATATATATATATAATTTGGATTTATAACAGTGTTGTTGTACAAAGAAATTTGTTATAAAACAATGCGCAATAGAGGGATTCCATTGTATATATATATATATATATAGATGGTATATCAATAGACGAAAGATATATTTTATATCAATTGTCCGTATTGTTTACTGATCACGTATGCCAAATCATTGACTTACGATGTCTCTATTCTTCACAGTGGAACATTGCCTCGTCAGAACTAAGACTAGAGGTTGGAATGACAAACCTTACTTTACCACATACAATTTTGCGGTAAGTATTTATTGCATATATCCTCGTGTATGTATGTGAGAAAATGTATATATTCATATAACTTTCTACCATCAAACATTGCTGCGAAACGTAACCGAGAAATCAAAAATGAGCACTTCATATAATGAAGTTTTGTGAATCCTTAGAAAGAAACGGGAAAACTGACGATAAAAATAGAAGAAGAATTGGGTTTCTTGTGTTCTTATGAACTCGTACATTTTATAGACATATGTGTTCACATTTCATATCACAATAACACAAACGGTATCCCAATAACAAGAACGGTATCATAACAACAACAAAGGTATCACAAGAATAGTATCAAAACAACAAGAACAGTTAGTATCGCAATAACATGAACAGTATCACAATAACATGAACAGTATCACAATAACATGAACATTATCACAATACTAAAAACAGTATCACAATAACAAAAACAGTATCACAATAACACAAACAGTATCACAATAACAAGAACTGTATCACAATAACAAAAACAGTATCACAATAGTACTAACAGTATCACAATAACAAGAACAGTATCACAATAACACGAACAGTAACACAATAACACGAACAGTAACAAAATAGCAAGAACAGTACCACAATAATAAGAACAGTACCACCCTAACAAAACAGTATCACAATAACAAGAACAGTATTACTATAACAAGAACAGTATCACAATAACAAAAACAGTATCACAATAGCACTAACAATATCACAATAACAAGAACAGTATCACAATAATACGAACAGTATCACAATAACACGAACAGTATCACAATAACAAAAACAGTATCACAATAGCACTAACAGTATCACAATAACAGGAACAGTATCACAATAACACGAACAGTACCACAATAACAAGAACAGTATCACAATAACAAGAACAGTATCACAATAACAAAAACAGTATCACAATATTACTAACAGTATCACAATAACAAGAACAGTATCCCAATAACAAAAACAGTATCACAATAGTACTAACAGTATCAAAATAACAAGAACAGTATCACAATAACAAGAACAGTACCACAATAATAAGAACAGTACCACAATTAAAACAAACAGTATCACAATAGCACTAACAGTATCACAATAACAAGAACAGTATCACAATAACAAAAACAGTACCACAATAACAAGAACAGTATCACAATAACAAGAACAGTATCACAATAACACGAACAGTATCACAATTAACAACAACGGTATCACAACCACAACAACGGTATCACAACAACAGCAACGGTATCACAACAACAGCAACGTTATCACAACAACACTAACGATATCACAACAACAACGGTATCACAAGAACAGTACCACAATACGAAGAAAGGCATCATAATAGAAAAGACGATATGATAATAACACGAAAGATATCATAAATCAAGACAGGTCAAGGAAAGTGTAACAATAACATGACATATTTCAGAGAACAATAATGTGAGCACAAAAACAAGAAATGTAACACAATGTCAAGGAAGGTGTAACAATAGCATGAGATATTTCAGAAGAACAATAATGTGAGGACAAAAACAAGAAATGTAACACAATGTCAAGGAAGGTGTAACAATAACATGACATATTTCAGAGAACAATAATGTGAGCACAAAAACAAGAAATGTAACACAATGTCAAGGAAGGTGTAACAATAGCATGAGATATTTCAGAAGAACAATAATGTGAGGACAAAAACAAGAAATGTAACACAATGTCAAGGAAGGTGTAACAATAGCATGAGATATTTCAGAAGAACAATAATGTGAGCACAAAAACAAGAAATGTAACACAATGTCAAGGAAGGTGTAACAATAACATGACATATTTCAGAGAACAATAATGTGAGGACAAAAACAAGAAATGTAACACAATGTCAAGGAAGGTGTAACAATAGCATGAGATATTTCAGAAGAACAATAATGTGAGGACAAAAACAAGAAATGTAACACAATGTCAAGGAAGGTGTAACAATAACATGACATATTTCAGAAGAACAATAATGTGAGGACAAAAACAAGAAATGTAACACAATGTCAAGGAAGGTGTAACAATAGCATGAGATATTTCAGAAGAACAATAATGTGAGGACAAAAACAAGAAATGTAACACAATGTCAAGGAAGGTGTAACAATAACATGACATATTTCAGAAGAACAATAATGTGAGGACAAAAACAAGAAATGTAACACAATGTCAAGGAAGGTGTAACAATAGCATGAGATATTTCAGAAGAACAATAATGTGAGGACAAAAACAAGAAATGTAACACAATGTCAAGGAAGGTGTAACAATAGCATGAGATATTTCAGAAGAACAATAATGTGAGGACAAAAACAAGAAATGTAACACAATGTCAAGGAAGGTGTAACAATAACATGACATATTTCAGAAGAACAATAATGTTAGCACAAAAACAAGAAATGTAACACAATGTCAAGGAAGGTGTAACAATAACATGACATATTTCAGAAGAACAATAATGTTAGCACAAAAACAATTGCGATATAAAATTAATAAGAAACGCATGTATCACAATGAGAAGAATGGTAACAAAGGAGATATCACACTAACACGAAAATGTACGAGAAAGAGAACAAAGAATTATCCTGAAAAAATTGTTATTACTGTGAGATGAATGTTATCACAATGTGAATAACTTTTCACATTTTTACAACATTAACATAATTATAACAAATGTAGATATCTTAAAATGTGATGTAGATGTACACACGTGATGTAGATATATACAAATGTGATGTAGATATACACTAATGTTATGTTACAATGTACAATTGTGATTTATATATATACGAATGTTAGTAACAATGTACAATTGTGATTTATATATATACGAATGTTAGTAACAATGTACAATTGTGATTTATATATATACGAATGTTAGTAACAATGTACAATTGTGATTTGTATATATACGAATGTTAGTAACAATGTACAATTGTGATTTATATATATACGAATGTTAGTAACAATGTACAATTGTGATTTATATATATATATACGAATGTTAGTAACAATGTACAAATGTGATTTAGACATATAAAATTATAAGAGTATATGAAAACACATTATAAAAGTATATGTGAATGATACTTATTTTAATATATTCTGTGTGTTTACATTTCTCCAGGAGATATTCTTGAAATGGCTAAAGGAGATCATGTGAACCAGAGACATGTGCCAGCAAGAACATTGACCAGTTTTTATTACTCATGTTTCATACGTTGAATTATGTCACATGTTAAAATGCTAAATTTTAACATGTGTCATATGTTGACTTATATCATGTGTTGACTTGTGTCATATGTTATATGTTGACTTGTGTCAAATGTTGACTTGTGTCATATGTTATATGTTGACTTGTGTCATGTGTTGACTTGTGTCATATGTTATATGTTGACTTGTGTCATATGTTATATGTTGACTTGTGTCAAATGTTGACTTATATCATGTGTTGACTTGTGTCATATGTTATATGTTGACTTGTGTCAAATGTTGACTTGTGTCATATGTTATATGTTGACTTGTGTCATGTGTTATATGTTGACTTGTGTCATGTGTTGACTTGTGTCATATGTTATATGTTGATTTGTGTCATATGTTATATGTTGACTTGTGTCATATTTTATATGTTGACTTGTGTCATATGTTATATGTTGATTTGTGTCATATTTTATATGTTGGCCTGTGTCATATGTTTTATGTTGACTTGTGTCATATTTTATATGTTGTTTTGTGTCATATGTTATATGTTGACTTGTGTCAAATTTTATATGTTGACTTGTGTCATTTGTTATATGTTGACTTGTGTCATATGTTATATGTTGACTTGTGTCATTTAGTATATGTTGATTTGTGTCATATGTTATATGTTGATTTGTGTCATATGATATATGTTGATTTGTGTCGTATGGTATATGTTGTCTTGTGTCGTTTGTTATATGTTTACTTGTGTTATATCGTGACTTGTGTCATATGTTATATGTTGACTTGTGTAATTTTTTATATGTTGACCTTTGTCATATGTTATATGTTGACCTGTGTTGTATGTTAGATGTTGACATGTGTTTAATGATTACTTGTCATATGTTATATGTTGATGTGTGTCGTATGTTATATGTTTAATTGTGTTATATGTTTACTTGTCATATGTTATATACTGATTTGTCGGAGCGTAAATGTAAAAATCACCCTGCACAAGACTGCAAGACAGCAAGATCATGCGGCATTTATAAGACAGCTACAAAATCCCTCCCTCCAACTCATTAACGGGAAATATGCAATATTTGACAGCTTGACAGTTATATGTTCCTTTGTGTCATATGGCATCAAAGTTGCCTTCTTTTGCTAGCTAAATCTGCCGCTATCTTATTTGAGGTTGTCATGATAACAATGAAAGCTACTAACATGACAGTCTGATAGTAGGACTGAGCTCCTGGCTAGGACGAACATTGTGGATATCTGATACATACACAACAATGGTTATCATTGCATGTACGCGTAACTTTGGACACTGAAGAATAGAATAGAATAGAATAGAATAGAATAGAATAGAATAGAATAGAATAGAATAGAATAGAATAGAATAGAATAGAATAGAATAGAATAGAATGCACTTTTCAGATCATGCTCAGGTCAGGGAAAACGAAAGAGCCGATGTTTTGGCTGCTAAAGCCTTGTTGAACGACACAGAGATACGAAGAGACAGGATTGAATTGATTATAATAGTCATGGATATTTTACGAGGAGATAATGAGGAGATAATGAGGAGTTAAACGAGACAATGTACATATTCAAAGAATGATAGAAATTGGAAGGACTAGAGATGATGGGAGAAAGTGCTCCCTCTCCGGAAAGATCAGAACGCGTAACCAGTAACTGACTGGGACACTGAACTTATACACTTTTATATGGCTGAGGTAACGGCAGGCACAGCATATATAGGAATACCCCCAGTGGTGTGACCAGGACCTGATTTACGTATAAGTTAAATAAGTTATATCATAGGACCACAACGTTTTGGAGGCCCCCAAAAACTTATATTGGGCACTGACATATAATATCTGGAATTATGAAAGGCCCCGCATATCTCAAATAGCTTAGGGCCTTATCAAGTCTAAATACAGCGCTGGATGTGACGCTTGTTCCTAATCAAGAAGAGTATGATTTGAAGAGAGAATCAATCAATTAAGTAATCAAATCAGTGGCGTAGGCGATCATGCTTCTCCACAACTCTCTGTCTCTTGCGTTGGTAATAAGTTCAGTTGGTGACTTTTTTTTTGTCACAGTGACAACCCATCCAGAAATTTCTCTCTTTATCTTCCTTTATCTCTTCCCCCCTTGATCTTTCCGGTGGTTACTAAATGTTCAAGTTTTATTTTTTTCATCACATGCCCAAAAAATCTTGATTGCCTCTTTAATATTTGCTAGAATTTGTCGTTTTACCCCAGCATCTCTGAGAACTTCTACATTAATTTATCGTGGCTGTCCATGGAATTTTCATGATTCTTAAAAACAACATCTCCATCTTAACTTGGGCGCTTTTGATTGCTGACCATGATTAGCATCCATAAAGAAGGATTGGTTCAATATAACATCCTAGCACTCGAACTAGTGTGTGCATTGATATTACTTCATTGCATAAAACGTTTCTTAATAAAAGATTAACGAAATAATACAATTTTGAATTAGTGATTATGAAATAAACTGAATTCTTCTGCTTCAACTATTCTGAAGAAGTACACGCCCTAAACACTTCTGCAGAAATAATTAAAACAAAAGCCAATGTCAACAGGCGGTGTTTCTTACTGATGCAATATCTGACATACATGTCCTTAACATCGATAAACCACCAGACTTAAAGGAAGCCATACCAGAAGAGAGCACTCAAAGAAAGGTAGTACTACAGTAGATAATATACAACTGTAACATACCAAGAAATCAAGAGACGGATAAAAGATGGAGCAACAAAGGAAAACGAAGACCAAAAAATCACCTACCAATTAAAGAGATTAAGAAAAAAGCAACATCCAAGAAAGCTGGCTTTTAAACACCATATTGAAAAAGTAGTTGGTTTTTCTCCGCCATGTGAAGAGATATGATAGTGATAGCATGGAAAGAATGTTGTTGGAAGGGGGCGATAGAAGGTAGAAGAGGCAACGGTCGGCAAAGGCATCGCTGGACAAGAGATATTAATATATGCATGTACATGTTGCTGGAGGAGGTGGGACAACGCGCCAGAGACCGCAGGGATTTCATGAGATTCATTAGGAAGACTATTTTCTGGAAAGCATACGTCACATGACAACTCTTCTAAGCTAGCAGGACAGTTGACTAGCAAAAAGACAACAATCAATATCTTGACAGAGCTGAGCAAGTTATCATATTCCGCAAGAGAACATAACACAACAGACTAAACAGCTACTTAAATAGACTAAGACTGGCTCCATCACCTCTGTGTCCAGATGGGCAGCCAGAACAGACCACTAAACATATCATGTAAGACGTTAAACAAGTTAAGATTGGAACACTGGCCCACAGAGACAGATATCGACAGAAAGTTGATTGGAAGCAACAAGGAGGTTTCAAATATAGCAGCATTCATTAAGAAAACCGGACTTTCTGTGTAGAAATGTCAAACTGTGAACGAGAAGAAGAAGTGATTATGAAATGTTATCTAGGGAATGAGAGCGTGTATGTAAAATAGAGTGTAAAGGAATACATTTTGGCAAGCATTAACAGTATTACAAAAATGAAATATGAAAGCTCTTGGCCAAATATATATATATTCATATGTTGTGTGTCCGTAGAAGACTACGATGACCATTCAGTTCAAATGGGATGATGATGATGCCCGCGATGTGCCCGACTGTGACTAATAAGTCCTATGCGTGCTTAAAATTGTCTGCCACACTCTGAACATGTGTGGGAGGAGTCTGTGGTACATTGAGCAGTTCTTGCCTTTCTTTAAGCGCCATTTCAAGGGGAGCAACGTATGGCAACATCGTTTATATTGTATGCATTTGGTAAGGGGAGCAACATTTAACAACCCCGTTTATATTGTATGCATATCGTAAGGACCGTGCGGTACATTTCCTCAGTATGATGCAAGTCTTCGAAGTGCCGCCTCCCTTAAATTGCTTTTCTTTGAAATGCCTTCTTCGACAATGTATTTTGATTTGTGTCGCCTGATACGGCCGTATCTCTGCATCACAGCACAACACAACACTTAGGCCCTGAGTGTCGTAACAGTTGACTAAGTAGGTTATGGAGTAAAGTTTCCTGTCCCATCCCATATATAATCAAAGTGACCCAGAGACCATGTCGAATAAGGATATGCCAGGGATAAAAGTGTAAATGTCAGATCAAAAAATGTCTCTAAGCCGTTACTCAATTTATTCCGTTCTCATGACTAGATCCTTCTAATCTTCAGGAATTAAGAATGGAAGTAGACAAAACAGAAAACATGTTAACGGATTTGTGTAGAAAAATAATTATCACCAATTTAAAGTCATTACCAGTGGAAAACAAAATAATTATCACCAATTTGAAATCATTACCAGTGGGAAACATACGAAAATAAACATTTTTTTTTCTGCTGGGACAACCAGCTCTCACCGTAGATTTATTCCTACCTACTTGAAAGATATTTCGGAAAATCAGGTAACATATTCTTTCCAGAACGTAATCTTCTTTGTGGTCTTCTGAACTGCTGCCCTTTTAGGGAGAGTTCACTTGCCCCAGCAGGGGGTCATGATTAAACAATCTGAGATATCGCTTATCCACCATCGTCTTATGATGCTCTCATTCCTGCTACAAGCTACCATACCTTCCATTGATTAATGTGTCCATGTTGTTATGTATGTTTATCATCAGCTAGTGCCGTCTCCATACGAACTTTGACTGCTACGGACCTCCAACATTTTTTTCTTGTTGTGGTAGTTAATTTTGCTAGAATGTAAACTGTCCGTTTCTTTCGTTTTGTTTTTGTTTTTTTACAGAGTCGAAAAAGATCTCAGGATCGACATCAACTTCGGTACAAAGACGTATGCAAACGGGATATGCCTCATGCAACAATTTATATGGAATCATGGAAACAGGATGACATGGATCGTGTTGAATGGAGGGAAAAGATCAAGAATTGTATAACAACAACGGAGAACGTGATAGCAATTAGCTCAAGGGCTGCACATATGGGAAGACACACAACATCACACGATGGTACAGTATTCCTTGTACATACTGTGGAAGACACACAACATCACACGATGGTACAGTATTCCTTGTACATACTGTGGAAGACACACAACATCACACGATGGTACAGTATTCCTTGTACATACTGTGAAAGACACACAACATCACACGATGGTACAGTATTCCTTGTACATACTGTGGAAGACACACAACATCACACGATGGTACAGTATTCCTTGTACATACTGTGGAAGACACACAACATCACACGATGGTACAGTATTCCTTGTACATACTGTGAAAGACACACAACATCACACGATGGTACAGTATTCCTTGTACATACTGTGAAAGACACACAACATCACACGATGGTACAGTATTCCTTGTACATACTGTGAAAGACACACAACATCACACGATGGTACAGTATTCCTTGTACATACTGTGAAAGACACACAACATCACACGATGGTACAGTATTCCTTGTACATACTGTGGAAGACACACAACATCACACGATGGTACAGTATTCCTTGTACATACTGTGGAAGACACACAACATCACACGATGGTACAGTATTCCTTGTACATACTGTGGAAGACACACAACATCACACGATGGTACAGTATTCCTTGTACATACTGTGAAAGACACACAACATCACACGATGGTACAGTATTCCTTGAACATACTGTGGAAGACCCTGGCCCTGACTTGTCTTATGGCTCATATTCATCATCTTTATCGGTGGTAGATTACACAGTAGAATCCCTCTATAGCGCATTCTTTTATAACACATTTCCCTACTTAGCAACACTTTTCACAATATCAAATTATATTTATTATTGATTGTTTATACTCTATATAGGACAGGTAAAAGCAACATTCTGAAAAAAATGTAACATATATTGTGTAATATTACCTTGTCATTAAAGAGTTCTGCAGTGTTATATAACTCCTATACTAACATATGGATGCGAGTATTGGACAATAAACAAACAGTAAAGTGAGAAATTAGAAGCAGTAGAGATATGGTTCTACAGAAAAATTCTGCTGAGAAAACTAATATGGAGGTGTTGAGTCAAATACGAAACAGATCTTAGTCAATAATATACGAAAAAGACCATCTTCATTTTTTTACTATTTTATGAGACAAGGAAATTGGGAGAACTTAGTCACAATGGGCAAGATTAAAGGCAACAGAGACAGAGGCGGCAACCTGAGAAAATATTAGACATTCACAACCTTTCACGGCAGGAAAACAACAACGGTCTTGATACATAATACTAGAGATAAAGAGCTAGCTGTGGAGAGCCATGGTCGCCTACACCAGCAGACTTGGTGATAATGATTCCATATATTTCTTTGGTAATGACTAAATTGTTATATTGAGATTCCATCACATCTCTTATAGGACAACAATTAATTCTACCGTTTAGTAAGACCGAAATTTGCCTACAAGTAGGTCTCTTCTTTCCATTCAGTTGTTGTCCGTACTATTCTTAACATTCAAATAAACGAGCATGTCAAGAAAGTTTGCCTCAATCTGCAAGAATTACAAGCTAAGAATCTCTTGTTATTGAAAACGTGATGTTCAAATTAAGAATCGAGTAAATGACAAGGGAAATAAATAATGAACAGCTAGTTATCTATCTAATTTATGTTAGATGATTTCCCTTGATACCAAATCTTGTCATACACTCTCAGAATTTGTTCACATCGATCATTTCTATCTGGTCATTCTTCTATGTTCGCTCGCAAACTTCTTCCGTTTAATTAAATTTGGCCCAGGAAATAGAATATGATGTGTTATTTTATTTACAGATTCATATCTGCGCCTTTTGACCTGACACATCTGATTTCAGCATGACTTCGGATCACTTTGAACCTTTATGGTATGTGACAGCCAATTCCACCCCCAAAAACATCGTTAGCTGCCTCCTACAATATGTATGTTATGTTCCTCCAGGACCTTAGGCGGCGCATAGGGCAGAAACCAAAGCTTTCTTTTTCTGTCTTTGTGTTGCAGGTCTTTCAGTTCGTGGATGTTGTTTAGGTTCATTGCCTTCTCTATTAATGGTTCTTCGTAGAATTTCTCTAGGTATCCCTCTTCTTCTTACTCCCAGCGGCATCCAATTTAGTGACTGATGGGGAATTCTTAGCCTATTCATTCTGAGAGCATGGCCGATGTAAGTCCATCGCCTTTGTCTAATGAAGGAAGATATATCAGTTTGTTTGCTTTCCTCTCGTATAGCAGTGTTACAACATGTATGGCAGCTAGCAATGTTGCTATTCTATGTTTCTCTTTCGTGCTCTGGTAACACGCAATCGACTAACAACTACAGTGAAATCCTTCTATAACGCATGCTCTTATAGCAACTTATCCTATATAACAACACTTTTCAACATTATAATATTTAGTTTCTATTCTTTGTTCTATATATCTTCTTCAGTGTTCATTCTCAATATCCCGCTAGATCTCTCTTGTAGCAGGACAATGTTCCAACTAATTTCCGACAGGGTGTACCGCACATAATTGAAATGGGATGTGTCGCCGTTTTATTTGCGCCAATGGTCCGACACATCCGTCATTAGTGGGATTCTGTATATAATGTATGTTATTACATACATATTTTGAGGGTTCGGACCATTTTGTTATAACCGGATTCCACTGTATTTGTTTAATTTTTATGTCAGCTGTTCCTTACATCCACTGAATTTTGAAATTAAAACTAATTAATAACTTGATCAATATTATCCAGCTCATGGTCATTCTTGTCCTTTGTATGGTTTACTTGACACTGGTAACTTGACAATGTATTTCCTTTGTATATTTCCTTAACACTGGTAACTTGACAGTTCCTTTTTTGTATATGTCCTTAAAACTGGTAACTTGACAATTCCTTTCCTTTGTATATTTCCTTAACACTGGTAACTTGACCATCCATTTTCTTTATATAATTCTTTGACACCGGTAACTTGACAATCATCGTCCGTGTATCTGCCATCCATGAAAAACCTAGTTGCAGTCTTCAACTGTTAATATCAGATAAGATACATTACAAAGTGTCATCCCACCTGGAAGAAGAAAATGTCATCCCACCTGGATGAAGAAAGTGTCATCCCACCTGGAGGAAGAAAGTGTCATCCCACCTGGAGGAAGAAAGTGTCATCCCAGATTGAGAAAGAAAGTATCATCCCACCTGGAGGAAGAAAGTGTCATCCCACCTAGAGGAAGAAAATGTCATCCCACCTGGAGGAAGAAAGTGTCATCCCACCTGGAGGAAGAAAGTGTCATCCCACCTGAAGGAAGAAAGTGTCATCCCACATTGAGAAAGAAAGTGTCATCCCACCTGGAGGAAGAAAGTGTCATCCCACCTAGAGGAAGAAAGTGTCATCCCACCTGGAGGAAGAAAGTGTCATCACACCTGGAGGAAGAAAGTGTCATCCCACCTGGAGGAAGAAAGTGTCATCCCACCTGGAGGAAGAAAGTGTCATCCCACCTGGAGGAAGAAAGTGTCATCCCACCTGGAGGAAGAAAGTGTCATCCCACCTGGAGGAAGAAAGTGTCATCCCACCTGGAGGAAGAAAATGTCATCCCACCTGGAGGAAGAAAGTGTCTTACCACCTGGAGGAAGAAAGGATAGTGATCATCCCACCTGGAGGAAGAAAGTGTCATCCCACCTGGAGGAAGAAAGTGTCATCCCACCTGGAGGAAGAAAGGATAGTGATCATCCCACCTGGCGGAAGAAAGGATAGTGATCATCCCACCTGGAGGAAGAAAGTGTCATCCCACCTGGAGGAAGAAAGTGTCATCTCACCTGGAGGAAGAAAGTGTCATCCCACCTGGAGGAAGAAAGTGTCATCCCACCTGTAGGAAGAAAATGTCATCCCACCTGGAGGAAGAAAATGTCATCCCACCTGGAGGAAGATAGTGATCATCCCACCTGGAGGAAGAAAGTGTCATCCCACCTGGAGGAAGAAAGTGTCATCCCACCTGGAGGAAGAAAGTGTCATCCCACCTGGAGGAAGAAAGTGTCATCCCACCTGGAGGAAGAAAGTGTCATCCCACCTGTAGGAAGAAAATGTCATCCCACCTGGAGGAAGAAAGTGTCTTCCCACCTGGAGGAAGAAAGGATAGTGATCATCCCACCTGGAGGAAGAAAGTGTCATCCCACCTGGAAGAAGAAAATGTCATCCCACCTGGAGGAAGAAAGTGTCATCCCACCTGGAGGAAGAAAGTGTCATCCCAGATTGAGAAAGAAAGTATCATCCCACCTAGAGGAAGAAAATGTCATCCCACCTGGAGGAAGAAAATGTCATCCCACCTGGAGGAAGAAAGTGTCATCCCACCTGGAGGAAGAAAGTTTCATCCCACCTGGAGGAAGAAAGTGTCATCCCACATTGAGAAAGAAAGTGTCATCCCACCTGGAGGAAGAAAGTGTCATCCCACCTAGAGGAAGAAAGTGTCATCCCACCTGGAGGAAGAAAGTGTCATCACACCTGGAGGAAGAAAGTGTCATCCCACCTGGAGGAAGAAAGTGTCATCCCACCTGGAGGAAGAAAGTGTCATCCCACCTGGAGGAAGAAAGTGTCATCCCACCTGGAGGAAGAAAGTGTCATCCCACCTGGAGGAAGAAAATGTCATCCCACCTGGAGGAAGAAAGTGTCTTACCACCTGGAGGAAGAAAGGATAGTGATCATCCCACCTGGAGGAAGAAAGTGTCATCCCACCTGGAGGAAGAAAGTGTCATCCCACCTGGAGGAAGAAAGGATAGTGATCATCCCACCTGGCGGAAGAAAGGATAGTGATCATCCCACCTGGAGGAAGAAAGTGTCATCCCACCTGGAGGAAGAAAGTGTCATCTCACCTGGAGGAAGAAAGTGTCATCCCACCTGGAGGAAGAAAGTGTCATCCCACCTGTAGGAAGAAAGTGTCATCCCACCTGGAGGAAGAAAATGTCATCCCACCTGGAGGAAGATAGTGATCATCCCACCTGTAGGAAGAAAGTGTCATCCCACCTGGAGGAAGAAAGTGTCATCCCACCTGGAGGAAGAAAGTGTCATCCCACCTGGAGGAAGAAAGTGTCATCCCACCTGGAGGAAGAAAGTGTCATCCCACCTGTAGGAAGAAAATGTCATCCCACCTGGAGGAAGAAAGTGTCTTCCCACCTGGAGGAAGAAAGGATAGTGATCATCCCACCTGGAGGAAGAAAGTGTCATCCCACCTGGAAGAAGAAAATGTCATCCCACCTGGAGGAAGAAAGTGTCATCCCACCTGGAGGAAGAAAGTGTCATCCCAGATTGAGAAAGAAAGTATCATCCCACCTAGAGGAAGAAAATGTCATCCCACCTGGAGGAAGAAAATGTCATCCCACCTGGAGGAAGAAAGTGTCATCCCACCTGGAGGAAGAAAGTGTCATCCCACCTGGAGGAAGAAAGTGGCATCCCACATTGAGAAAGAAAGTGTCATCCCACCTGGAGGAAGAAAGTGTCATCCCACCTAGAGGAAGAAAGTGTCATCCCACCTGGAGGAAGAAAGTGTCATCACACCTGGAGGAAGAAAGTGTCATCCCACCTGGAGGAAGAAAGTGTCATCCCACCTGGAGGAAGAAAGTGTCATCCCACCTGGAGGAAGAAAGTGTCATCCCACCTGGAGGAAGAAAGTGTCATCCCACCTGGAGGAAGAAAGTGTCATCCCACCTGGAGGAAGAAAGTGTCATCCCACCTGGAGGAAGAAAATGTCATCCCACCTGGAGGAAGAAAGTGTCTTACCACCTGGATGAAGAAAGGATAGTGATCATCCCACCTGGAGGAAGAAAGTGTCATCCCACCTGGAGGAAGAAAGTGTCATCCCACCTGGAGGAAGAAAGGATAGTGATCATCCCACCTGGAGGAAGAAAGTGTCATCCCACCTGGAGGAAGAAAGTGTCATCCCACCTGGAGGAAGAAAGGATAGTGATCATCCCACCTGGAGGAAGAAAGGATAGTGATCATCCCACCTGGAGGAAGAAAGTGTCATCCCACCTGGAGGAAGAAAGTGTCATCCCACCTGGAGGAAGAAAGGATAGTGATCATCCCACCTGGAGGAAGAAAGTGTCATCCCACCTGGAGGAAGAAAGTGTCATCCCACCTGGAGGAAGAAAGTGTCATCTCACCTGGAGGAAGAAAGTGTCATCCCACCTGGAGGAAGAAAGTGTCATCCCACCTGTAGGAAGAAAATGTCATCCCACCTGGAGGAAGAAAGTGTCTTCCCACCTGGAGGAAGAAAGGATAGTGATCATCCCACCTGGAGGAAGAAAGTGTCATCCCACCTGGAGGAAGAAAGTGTCATCCCACCTGGAGGAAGAAAGTGTTATCCCACCTGGAGGAAGAAAGTGTCATCCCACCTGGAGGAAGAAAGTGTCATCCCACCTGGAGGAAGAAAGTGTCATCCCACCTGGAGGAAGAAAGTGTCATCCCACCTGGAGGAAGAAAGTGTCATCCCACCTGGAGGAAGAAAATGTCATCCCACCTGGAGGAAGAAAGTGTCTTACCACCTGGATGAAGAAAGGATAGTGATCATCCCACCTGGAGGAAGAAAGTGTCATCCCATCTGGAGGAAGAAAGTGTCATCCCACCTGGAGGAAGAAAGGATAGTGATCATCCCACCTGGAGGAAGAAAGTGTCATCCCACCTGGAGGAAGAAAGTGTCATCCCACCTGGAGGAAGAAAGTGTCATCCCACCTGGAGGAAGAAAGGATAGTGATCATCCCACCTGGAGGAAGAAAGGATAGTGATCATCCCACCTGGAGGAAGAAAGTGTCATCCCACCTGGAGGAAGAAAGTGTCATCCCACCTGGAGGAAGAAAAGATAGTGATCATCCCACCTGGAGGAAGAAAGGATAGTGATCATCCCACCTGGAGGAAGAAAGTGTCATCCCACCTGGAGGAAGAAAGTGTCATCCCACCTGGAGGAAGAAAGTGTCATCCCACCTGGAGGAAGAAAGTGTCATCCCACCTGTAGGAAGAAAGGATAGCGATCCTGACCGATGCAAAATAATCTGCTTTGCTGGCAGATTCTCCAGAACCTAAATACATTCCACATAACAACTTAAAAATCACCATTATCATAACTTGTTGTTGTTCGTCCATCACAAGTGATGATGACCATTTGTTACATCCACTTTTGAAAATTCAATTTTAGTTATGTCCTTGATTATGAGTTTGTAGATGACTAATGAGCCCTATTCGAGCTGTAAATGTCCTTGGACAGTTTGGACATGGAATGACGACTGTAGACGAATCTTGGTCTATCCGTGACTTTCTAGCTGCTCTCCGCTGTTGAGCTGCTGCATTTATTTTCTTTTCACAAGATGATGCGCTCTTTTTTATTTTAGAACGCCATGTAGATCTATATTGTGCAAGTTCTTCCCATGTGTCGTGGTCTATTTCAAAGGCTTTCAGTGAGTTCTTTAACGAGTCCTTGTAGCGCTTCCTTTGGCCACATTGAGATCGTATACACTTCTCTAGCTCACCATAGTGAAGTATCTTTGGCAGACGATGGTCTGGCATACGCACCAAATGACCTGCCCAACGAATCTGTGTCTGCATCAGGATCGTGTCAATGCTTGGGATACCATCTCTAGAGTCAGTGTGAAAAGCTTTTCCCTTCGGGTGAATTTTCGTGAGTGTGAAAATGACTTGCACTGGGGATTTTGATTAAAGTGAGGAAGAGTTGTGCAAAACGTCGCCCTCACTCTCTTGTCGGACCTCATTTGAAACCAGTGGCAAGACGAATCGAGACGACTGGAAGTGAAGTACGATGCAGTGGATGACCATGGTTTTCTACGTGTCTCACCATGCCCGATGCGGTCCACACCGCGTTGCTGGAGTTCGCCTACATTACCCGGTGGGCCGATAAAGCATCGTACCTCGTACGCGTAAATTCGCCGAATATCAGACTTTACGTGTTTAGGTTGACACGACCGTTATGCTTTTTGAGATAGTCTCAGCACAATATCACCTACTTTATGACTGCCTAACAGGCTGTCAGTCGAGTGTGAAGCCAGAACAAGCCCCAGGCAGTCCACTGGTGCTGTGTTCACACGACACGTCATTATCATAACTAAACAACCAAGAAATAGAAATGTTTCTCCAGAAGATTCCAGTTCACTTACAAATCAGATGAAATAAGATTGCAGACCAGTTAGCATAAACTAGAAGCAATTGCCAACAATAGATAGAAGATTCAGTATTATTTCCCAAAATTAAGTCTGTCATCAAATACTCCAAAACACAGAAACGTCCTTTATTGACGATGAAAGGCAGTAAAGGGTTTCACAAATAAATATATCAAATACTCCATTAACACAGAATAGGACTCGCTATACTCACGCAGCCAAAAATACGATGATATTTATAGGCATTGAAGAAAGAAACATTGGCATTTTTAGATTGAGAACAGGTCACACCATATTTGTACGTCTTATGTACGGAAGGTTTGGAGTTGATGAAATCAATATGTGAACGCAAAGGACAATATTTAAAAAATATAATTTACATAAGTGTCCATTGTACGACACCACATGATATGGCCATCTGAAACATCACTGGCAGACAAGCTCTACAGCCATGTCTCCGGGACAGTTTATTGATGAAATCCATATCAGAGTCTGACTTCAACTAGAGAACGAGAAAGACTATAAGTTTCAAAGCAGAGGTTACATTTTATCATTGATAACTCTCGTATCCTTTTTGACCCGAGTCAATACATTTAAATAAAAACCTATCACAACATGTGTCTAATCATTACAATAGTGGTAGGCAGTATCACCTGTGCATCGAAGGACTATACATATGCCCTCATTTTTAATGATGATGATGATGATGATGTTCCTCCTTCGCAAGCGAAGATGAGCATGGCATGAAAAACATTAAATGCTATGGGGGAAAAAATTAAAATTGGTAATTAACTAATTTGGTTTGTGAGTTGGTAGATGCCCGATGATTCCGATTCGTGCACGGAAAGTTCTATTGCAGTGCATGCAGGAGTGCTGAAGGTTCGGGGTAGGAGTATTTTCGGATTTGTCCTTCGTTTTCTTGCGCTTGTGGATTGTCCGCAGTGTTCTTTCTTTTTCAAATTTCGTGATGCCAGCAGTGATCTTGGTGTGCCAGGCTGAGAGATCAAGTGACGAAGTCTCCCAGGAGCTAGGATCGATGCTGTAGAGCTTGGAAGAACTTTTTTTAGGTGATCCTTGAAGCTCTCCACTGCCCTCCACTTGAACGTTTACCTTCGCACAGCTCCCCATAGAATAATCTCTTTGGAAGGCGCTTGTCTGGCATACGGACGATGTGGCCATACAGACCATCTACTTAATACATGCACCTGTCTGATACCTCAATCTCCAATCTACTTTGTACACTCACCTAATTCTCTAATCTACCTAGTACATCCATCTATCTTATACCTCCTTCATATTGGTACCTACATCTGCCATCTACCTGATACCAACATCTTTCATCTACAGAATATGACCATCTCATTTAATTTCTCTATCACCTAATTCATCCAACTACCTAATACGCCCATCTACTTGATACATCCAGCTATCTGATACACCCATCAACCTGATACACCAATATACCTGTACATCCACTTATCTGATGCAACCATCTACCTGATACATCCACCATTCTGATGTCCCGATCCACCTGATACACCAACATACTTGATATATTCAACAATCATATACCTGATACACCAATATATCTAATATATTCAACTACCTGATACACCCACCTATATAATACACTCACCTACCTGATACACCCACATATCTAATACACTCAACTACCTGATACACCCACATATCTAATACACTCAACTACCTGATACACCCACCTATCTAATACACTCAACTACCTGATACAACCACCTATCTAATATACTCAGCTACCTGATACACCCACATATCTAATACACTCAACTATATACATATACATATATTCACACATATGATACACATATATTCACCCACAGAGAGAACACTCTTGGGAATAACAAGCGACGGAATCGGAAGATTAAATCCAAAAAACCTCCTACTCGGGACCATCTGAACTCCTGAACGCACTGCAATATAACTTTCCTCGCACAGAGCCGACTCATCCGGCATCTACGAACTCACTAACCCAAATCAAATTAGGCAGTTACAAATGGTTGCTATTTTTTTCTACTTCTTCAGCACGTTGTTATTGTTTTTTATGTCATGCTCATTTTCGATTGCGAAGAAGGAACATTATCATTACCCCCATATACTTGATACATTCAACGTTCATCTACCTGATATACCAACCACCTAATACACTCACCCACATGATACAAATACCACCTAATACACTCACCCACATGATACAAACACCACCTAATACACTCACCCACCTGATACACCAACCACCTAATACACTCACCCACATGATACAAACACCACCTAATACACTCACCCACATGATACACACACCACCTAATACACTCACCCACATGATACAAACACCACCTAATACACTCACCCACCTGATACACCAACCACCTAATACACTCACCTATCTAATATACCCACCACCTATTACACTCACCCACCTGATAAACAAGCCACCTAATACACTCACCTAACTAATACACACACCATCTAATACACTCACTTAACTAATACACACAGCACCTAATACACTCACCTAATACACTCATACACTCATCTACACACACCACCTAATACACTCACCTACATGATACAACCATCACCAAATACACTCGCCTATCTGATATAAGCACAACCTAATACACTCACCTACCTGATACACACCACCTAATACACTCACCTACCTGATACACACCACCTAATACACCCACCTACCTAATATATTCACCTAACTGAAACACTCACCTACCTGATACAACAATCACCAAATACACTCAATTAACTGATATACCCACAACCTAATACACTCACGTACCTAATACACACACTGCCTAATACACTCACCTACCTGATACACACACCACCTTATACACTCACCTACCTGATACAACTATCACCTAATACACCCACCTACCTGATACACCCACAACCTAATACACTCACCTACCTGATACACCTATCACCTAAAACACCCACCTACCTGATACACCCACAACCTAATACACTCACCTAACTAATACGCACTCCATCTAATACACTCACCTAACTAATACACACTCCATCTAATACAGTCACCCACCTGATAAACAAGCCACCTCATACACTCACCTAACTAATACACACAACACATAATACACTCACCTAATACACTCATGCACTCATACACTCATCTTCACACACTACCTAATACACTCACCTACCTGATACAAGCATCACCAAATACACTCGCCTATCTGATATACCAACAACCTAATATACTGACCTACCTGATACACACACCACCTAATACACTCACCTACCTGATACACACAACACCTAATACACCCACCTACCTGATACACTCACCTACCTGATACAACAATCACCAAATACACTCAATTACCTGATATACGCACAACCTAATACACCCACCTACCTTTTACACCCACAAACTAATACACACACCTACCTGATACAACAATCACCAAATACACTCAATTACCTTATATACCCACAACCTAATACACTCACCTACCTGATACACACACCACCTTATACACTCACCTACCTGATACACCTATCACATAATACACCCACCTACCTGATACACCCACAACCTAATACACTCACCTACCTGATACACACACCACCTAATACACCCACCTACCTATACACCAATCACCTAATACACCCACCTACCTGATACACCTACCACATAATACACCCACCTACCTGATACACCTACCACCTAATACACCCACCTACCTGATACACCCGAATACTTGATACATTCCACTTTCATCTACCTGATATATCCTCCTACCTGTTTTCTATATCTCTCGTCTGATGCTTTTCACTCCACTTCTATTAAATACTCCAAAACTCTCATTAAAACCTGAAACCGTGTGCTTATATCTGATGTCCGATGTACGTAGATCCAGGAGTGTACCTCTAACATACGATATCATGTGCCATTTTAATCTTCAAACATTAAAAATGAATCAGCCACAACTATTTCTAGAAATATCTTTGATATAATCATAACTTCTGTAAATAAATTTCTTCACTTGTAATCTGCTAGATAACCTCCCTTGGCCTTGTAAAATGACGTGGGAACAGCATCTCACAATTTGATGGCTAGCATTTCTTGTCAGAAATGAATTTTGAATGACATCCCCAGCTTTTCGTCAGATCTGTTGAAGTGTGGAATGTAGGATGCTTCTAGCCTCTGTGTTATTCAAAAAAGATTTGGAAGGCAGAATTTATGATCCAAGAAAGTTTCACTGTTGTAGAGATGCGCCAGGAGCATAGGTTATGACTTGAAAACATTGAATCAGTACTACGAACGATTCCGTCTTTCCAGACGATAGTGTTGCTTATTGACGTAATGGTTCAGCCGTTCCATTAATGTTCAAGGGGCCGTGGTTCGAATCCCTCACGCGACGTCTTGTTTATGAAGTGGATTTTCCTGGAGATAGTTGCTTGAAGCTACGAAGTTAGTGCTATGGTACTCTCTGCAAGAGATGTGACGCTTATTTAAGAGGGATGAAGTATATTTGAACGTTTAATTGGGAGGGATGAAGTATATTTGAACGTTTAATTGGGAGGGATGAAGTATATTTGGACGTTTAATTGGGAGGGATGAAGTATATTTGGACGTTTAGTTGAGACTGATGGAGCACATTTGGACGTTTAGTTGAGAGCGATGGAGTATATTTGGACGTTTAGTTGGGAGGGATGGAGTATATTTGGACGTTTAGTTGAGAGGGATGGAGTATATTTGGACGTTTAGTTGAGACTGATGGAGCACATTTGAACGTTTAATTGAGAGCGATGAAGTATATTTGAACGTTTAATTGGGAGGGATGAAGTATATTTGGACGTTTAGTTGAGACTGATGGAGCACATTTGGACGTTTAGTTGAGAGCGATGGAGTATATTTGGACGTTTAGTTGGGAGGGATGGAGTATATTTGGACGTTTAGTTGAGAGGGATGGAGTATATTTGGACGTTTAGTTGAGAGGAGTTGAATACATTTGGACGTATAGTTGAGAGGGATTGATTACATTTGGAATTTAGTTGAGAGGCACGGAGTATATTTGGACGTTTAGTTGAGAGGGATGAAGTATATCTGTACGTTTATTACTTTAACGTAATGTATTATTACATTGTTCTCGTATCTATATTTACATCTATTGCATTGTTCTTTTACCTATGTTTACATCTGATCAACAACGCTTCTGTTTATAGGTTATTCATTATTTGAAGGCCTAATTGTCCTTGCAGTACGAGTGCCTAGTGGTACATACTTGTGTTAAATATTTGTGATCCTGGATTAATGTACATACTTGTACAATGTGTGTATATGTGTTTCTGTCTCTCTCTCTCTCTCTCTCTCTCTCGATCGACCAGTCCATATAACAAGTAACTTGAGAACATTTAAGTCGTATTTCTTGACTAAAATTATATATATATATATATATTTTTAGGGATGTGCTTTGGGAATATTTGGAAATAATGGTACAAATTCGTATACTACTATTAGTGTATATCAGAGTAAGGATAAGTACAGAATAGAACAACAAAGTAGACACAAATTCGTATACTACCTAACAGTGTGTATCAGAGTAAGGATAAATACAGAATAGAACAACAAAGTAGACACAAATTCGTATACTACATGTTTATCCGATTTTGGATAAATACAGAATAGAAAAACAAGGTAGGCACTAGACTCACAGATAGTTTACACGACGTGGAGGATTGACTTCATTGTAACGCCTACAAAGAATATTCCATATGTATGCTGTCTCTTCCGAATAAGCGGCACGCCGCCTGCCGCGAGTACCACACGTTGCACGCAACTATACAGCTTCAAATGATAATTCATGGGATCTCATAAAAATGTAACTTTATAGAGGAATCCGCCACTTCTTGAACACCAAGCGAATGGTTTAACCAAGTCGTTGCACACTGATGTTGTGCATACATCCTTCTTCTTCTTCTTCTTTCTGTCCCCATGTACCTTTTGGTGTTGAGGGGAGAGTGAAAGTACGGTCTTTTGCCCTTCAATTTGCCTCTTCCGCTGTTATATTTCCAAGTGTGTGCATACATCTTTGTATTGCAACTTTGGAATACTCCTCCTTCTACCACACACGTGTCTCGTTGTTAGTTTGTTTCATTGACTAATATTGATAACATGTGTGCCTATTTCCGATCATTTTAATATTTGCCTTCTGTTACCTCAGTTCCCCACCCTACCTCCCATCTTTAGTTTCGCGTTGTTTCCCGACAGTATAGTTTTATATCTTGATTACCACGTGATAGTTCTCAATAAAAGATAATTTTACTGTGAAACTGAATAACAATAGTACTTACATAGAACAAAGGTTTTGGAGTTTCACTCGACAACTGACAGACTATCATTACACTGCTATGCGGTGTAAACACGAAAAAAATATATAAATGATAATACACAAGACATTTTGAACTTTACAAAGACCTAACGGTTCGAAACGTTGAAAATGTCTTGCGGATTATTATTTGTATTATTTTAGTTTTTACACGCCACATCCCTCTAGTGATAGTCTGTCAGTTGTCACGTGTAACTCCAAAATATGTGTTCTACGTAAGTACTTTCTCCATACAGTGTATGTTTTAGGTTATGGTTGTTGTCCATTTTCTGAACATGACCATACACCTGGGCCTTCTGTGACTGAGTGTGGATATTATTGTTGGAAGCTTGCATCTGTTCAGGAATGTAGCATTGGTAACTAAATCCTGCACATTAATGTTGACATGTTTAAACCATACGCCCATCGACCAGCTGACGTTATTGTGATGCGGACTGGTATATATGTGAATAAAAGAACATTTTTTAGAAATGCAGTTTTTTTGTTTTTAAAAAAAAAATGTATTATATATATCGATTGATATACCAGTTGTATTTTTTTCCAGAACGTTGTCTTCGTCGTGGATACTCTGAACGCCTGTCTGTCCCCGACAAGCAGACCTACATTGGCCAGAGACATGTGCATACATTCTTCGATGTTGCTGGTCCATCGTCTTCTTGGTCTTCCTCTTCTTCTTTCTCCGGATACTCTGCCATCCAAAAGCAGCCTTTAAATACCATCATGTTGCTTTAAGGGTCCAAAATAATGTAGCTTCCTTCTTATGATGGTATTTAGAAGCCACCCTTCACCTAGTTTCAGTAATTTCAAAATTTCAATGTAAATTTATTAGGAATACCCAAACTGCAGTCAAATCCCTGTACACAGGTGGATCAGGACATGTTAGGACACATACAATTCATTAGAAATACCCAAGCTGCCTTCAAAACTCTGTACACAGGTGGATTAGGGCATGTTAGTACACATGATTTTGTTTATACATTTGTTTATGTAAAAACATAAATTAACTCTAGATGTATCAAATGTCGGGAAACAACCTTTTGCGCAAGAAGTGTGAGGTCTGGGGTAGCCCTGTCTCACTCGAACTATGATGTCTTGGTAGCGCGTATCTCGCAGGAAGTGTGAGGTCTGGGGTAGCCCTGTCTCGCTGGATCTATGATGTCTTGGTAGCGCGTATCTCACTGGAAGTGTGAGGTCTGGAGTTAGCACCCAGCGCTCTGGAATTGTGAGGTCTGGGATTAGCACCCGGCGCGCTGGAAGTGTGAGGTCTGTGACAGCACATGTCTCGCTGGAAGTGTGAGGTCGGGGAAGAGCGTATCTCGCTAGAAATGTGATTTCTGTGGTTAACACCTGTGTCACTGGAGGTGAGATCTGGGGTTAGCATCCTTCTCGCTGGAAGTGTGAGGTAGGGTTTAGTACCTGTCTCGCTGGAAGTGTGAGGTCAGTGGTAGCTACTGTCTCGCTGGAAGTGTGAGGTCGGGGAAGCGCATATCTCGATAGAAATGTGAGGTCTGTGGTTAGCACCTGTGTCACTGGAGGTGAGATCTGGGGTTAGCACCCGTCGCGCTGGAAGTGTGAGGTCTGTGGTTAGCACCTATCTTGCTGGAGGTGAGATCTGGGGTTAGCACATGTCTCGCTGGAGGTGATATCTGGGGTTAGCACCCGCCGCGCTGAAAGTGTGAGGACTGGGGTTAGTACGTGTCTCGCTGGAAGTGTGAGGTCTTGGGTTAGCACTTGTCTCGCTGGAAGTGTGAGATCTGGGGTTAGTACCCGTCGCGCTGAATGTGTGAGGACTGGGGTTAGCACCTATCTCGCTAACAGTGCGAGATCTGGTGCATCACACTTCGCAATACAGCTGCGAAAGCTAAGATAGCACCGATTGCGACGTAGAGCGTGGTTTAGGGATAGCATCCGTCATGGTTTAAGTGTGAGGTCTTGTGTAGCACCCGTTTCACTGGTTGTGGGACGTCTGAGATAGCACCGGCCGTGCTGAAAGTGCGAAGTCTGGGGCAGCACATACGGAGATAAACGAAAATAGGTATACGTGTTAGCATTATTGTAAATAGAATATGCTATCATAGAGACGATGGAACAGCTGACTCTTCGACTAGAAAGCCTTCATTAGGGCTAACGACAGCAAACAATAAATTTTACATACAAAACACATATGATATAAAGTAATTATAAAAGGCAGATAAAACATATATAACAGGTCATGTGAATTGGATGAGATGAATAGAGTAGGAGAAAAAAGGTGAGGGGGGGGGGTACATCACAGAATATGAGGAGAAAAACTGACACGCAGAAGAAAGATCTGAATAACTCACTTTTGTCTATGCAAACGTTTTTGTTTGTCCTGATGAAGGCTTTCTAGACGAAATATCATATGTCTCTTTGTCTTGAAGCTAGTATGTTTTGTATATGAATGTTGAAAATACTTAGATGTATACATATTCCTAATTATCTTCTTAATTGTATGTGATCGTCTCCTTTGTCGTACAGAAACACAATCATGATATCAAATATTACTACAGGGGAGTCCATAGTTCAGACACAATCAAATTGTCAAATATTACTACAGGGGAATCCATAGTTCAGACACAATCAGAATGTCAAATATTACTACAGGGGTTTCCATAGTTCAGACACAATCCTGACCTCAAATTTGACTCCACGGGTTCCCGTAGTTCAATCAATGCCGAAACTTTAGAAAGTAACTACAGGTACCGTTTCTCGGCCAATGAAACGCGCTATAATGAATAGCGCGCGCGGCCTCGTGCTGGCTTTCGATACCTGTTGCGTTGTCCGCTGGCCATGAACTATAGAACAGAAAAGTTTCACATTATTTGGATCTTGTTAGTAGACATTTAGAAACATATGAAAACATTAATTTAACACAGAGGCTGGCGCTACAATTATCACGACACTTTGACCGTCATGGCTAAGCGTTGTTTATTAAAAGTAGACATATGTGGATACTATCTTCTCATCTGCTTATCAGCCTGGATAACATCGACAACAAGTCTCCATGTTATCCCTGGATACGAAAACGAACAAGGTAAGTTACAATATGTTATAGAAATTAAGATATTCAACAAGTTCATAAAATCTGATTATGAATGCTAAGGGATGGGGGCTTGCACACTTCCTCAAAGAAATGTACACGACTGTCCAACAATTAATCTCGCCCTGTGTCTAAGTTGTAAAACATAGCCCCCCCCCCCCCTACTTCAGTTGTCTCGGTGCTGTCACAATTATGTGTCAAGACAAAAACACTACCTGTTGATTATGTTCATCTTACTGTGAGTTTCTTTACTTACCTGATTGTAGCAAGATGTCTACACATTTATCCAGTAGCACACCGGTATGTCTGCCTCAACCAGAAACACACTGGTATGTCTGCCTCAACCAGAAACACACTGTATGTCTGCCTCAACCAGAAACACACTGGTATGTCTGCCTCAACCAGAAACACACTGGTATGTCTGCCTCAACCAGAAACACACCAGTATGTCTGTCTCAACCAGAAACACACTGTATGTCTGCCTCAACCAGAAACACACTGTATGTCTGCCTCAACCAGAAACACACCAGTATGTCTGCCTCAACCAGAAACACACTGGTATGTCTGCCTCAACCAGAAACACACTGGTATGTCTGCCTCAACCAGAAACACACTGGTATGTCTGCCTCAACCAGAAACACACCAGTATGTCTGTCTCAACCAGAAACACACTGTATGTCTGCCTCAACCAGAAACACACTGTATGTCTGCCTCAACCAGAAACACACCAGTATGTCTGCCTCAACCAGAAACACACTGGTATGTCTGCCTCAACCAGAAACACACTGGTATGTCTGCCTCAACCAGAAACACACTGGTATGTCTGCCTCAACCAGAAACACACCAGTATGTCTGTCTCAACCAGAAACACACTGTATGTCTGCCTCAACCAGAAACACACTGTATGTCTGCCTCAACCAGAAACACACTGTATGTCTGCCTCAACCAGAAACACACCAGTATGTCTGCCTCAACCAGAAACACACCGGTATGTCTGTCTCAACCAGAAACACACTGTATGTCTGCCTCAACCAGAAACACACTGTATGTCTGCCTCAACCAGAAACACACTGGTATGTCTGCCTCAACCAGAAACACACCAGTATGTCTGTCTCAACCAGAAACACACCGGTATGTCTGCCTCAACCAGAAACAAACTGGTATGTCTATCTTAACCAGAAACACACTGGTATGTCTGTCTCAACCAGAAACACACCGGTATGTCTGTCTCAACCAGAAACACACCGGTATGTCTGCCTCAACCAGAAGCACACTGGTATGTCTGTCTCAAACAGAAACAAACCGGTATGTCTGCCTCAACCAGAAACACACCGGTATGTCTGTCTCAACCAGAAACACACTGGTATGTCTACCTGAACCAGAAACACACTGGTATGTCTACCTGAACCAGAAATACACTGGTATGTCTATCTCTACCATAAACACACCGTTATATGTCTATCTCAACCAGAAACATACTGGTATATGTTTATCTCAACCAGAAACACACTGGTATGTCTGTCTCAACCAGAAACACACTGGTATGTCTATCTCAACCAGAAACACACCGTTATATGTCTATCTCAACCAGAAACACACTGGTATGTCCATCTCGACAATGACACACTTGTAAATCTGCCCGAACCAGGAATGTAGATTTCTTACATTCATTCTCAAATGTGTCAACACATTCTTCACGCAACACACTGGTATGTGTGCAATGACCAGGAACACACTGGTATGTGTACATTGACCAGGAACACACTGGTATGTGTGTTTCGACCAGGAACACAGTGGTATGTTTACTTACACCAGGAACACAGTGGTATGTCTACTTAGACCATGAACACAGTGGTATGTCTACTTAGACCAGGAACACAGTGGTATGTGTGCCTCAACCAGGAACATAATGGTATGTGTGCCTCAACCAGGAACACATTGGTATGTTTAATTAGACCAGGAACACAGTGGTATGTGTGCCTCAACCAGGAACACAGTGGTATGTTTACTTAAACCAGGAACACAGTGGTATGTGTGCCTCAACCAGGAACATAATGGTATGTGTGCCTCAACCAGGAACACATTGGTATGTTTAATTAGACCAGGAACACAGTGGTATGTGTGCCTCAACCAGGAACACAGTGGTATGTGTGCCTCAACCAGGAACATAGTGGTATGTGTGCCTCAACCAGGAACACACTGGTATGTTTACTTAAACCAGGAACACAGTGGTATGTGTGCCTCGACCAGGAACATAATGGTATGTGTGCCTCAACCAGGAACACATTGGTATGTTTAATTAGACCAGGAACACAGTGGTATGTGTGCCTCAACCAGGAACACAGTGGTATGTGTGCCTCAACAAGGAACATAATGGTATATGTGCCTCAACCAGGAACACAGTGGTATGTGTGCCTCAACCAGGAACATAATGGTATATGTGCCTCAACCAGGAACACAGTGGCATGTTTACTTAGACCAGAAACACAGTGGTGTGTACTTAGACCAGGAACACAGGGGTATGTTTACTGTTTACTTAGATCAGAAACACAGTGGTATGTGTGTCTCAACAAGGAACACAGTGGTATGTGTGTCTCAATAAGGAACACACTGGTATGTGTGTCTCAACAAGGAACACAGTGGTATGTGTGTCTCGGCAAGGAACACAGTGGTATGTGTGTCTCGACAAGGAACACAGTGGTATGTGTGTCTCGACAAGTAACACAGTGGTATGTGTGTCTCGGCAAGGAACACAGTTGTATGTGTGTCTCGACAAGGAACACACTGTTATGTGTGTCTCAACAAGGAACACACTGGTATGTGTGTCTCAACAAGGAACACAGTGGTATGTGTGTCTCGGCAAGGAGCACAGTGGTATGTGTGTCTCGACAAGGAACACAGTGGTATGTGTGTCTCGGCAAGGAACACAGTGGTATGTGTGTCTCAACCAGGAATGCAGAGTTATAACATGTGCTCTAAGATCTTTGCTTCGTTGCTTTATTTGTTTAGTATATAGGTCTACTTTTAACTTATACAGTAACGTGATCATTACTTGACACAACTATGAGACATGTAGTCGGTTGCTATAATGAGACAGATATTATACATGTAGCCAGTTACAATGAGACAGCTATTAGACATGTAGCCAGTTACAATAACACATCTATTAGACCTGTATTTCTTTACAATAAGACAGCTATTTTTAGACATTTATTGTAGGTTCACAGACAGCTAGGAGATATGGTAGTTGGTTACTGTAGGTTCACAGAAAGCTAGGAGAGATGGTAGTCGGTTACTAAAATGGCAATGAGACAGGTAGTTAAATGAAATAGCTATGAGACACAGTCCGTTATTTCAGGGACAGCACCAAGACATGTAGTATGTCACTGTCACACTTACAGTTAGAAGAGATGCTATGAAGCATATCTCCTTCTTAGTGGTTCACACACACACTCTCTCTCTCAGTGAATCTGTCTTAGTGGATATGTCTCTCTACTAGTGAATCTGTCGTAGTGGATATGTCTCTCTCTTAGTGAATCTGTCGTAGTGGATATGTCTCTCTCTTAGTGAATCTGTCTTAGTGGATATGTATCTCTCTCTTAGTGAATCTGTCTTAGTGTATATGTCTCTCTTAGTGAATCTGTCTTAGTGGGTATGTCTCTCTCTTAGTGAATCTGTCTTAGTGTATATGTCTCTCTTAGTAAATCTGTCTTAGTTGGTATGTCTCTGTCTTAGTGGATATGTCTCTTATTGAATCTGTCTTCGTGGATATGTCTCTCTCTTAGTGAATCTGTCTTCGTGGATATGTCTCTCTCTTAGTGAATCTGTCTTAGTGGATATGTCTCTGTCTTAGTGGATATGTCTCTCTCTTAGTGAATCTGTCTTAGTGGATGTGTCTCTCTATTAGTGGATCTCTTACATTTACTGGTTCTCTCTTAGTGGATCTGTCTTAGTGGATGTGTCTCTCTCTTAGTGGAACTCTGTGGATCTATCTGTCTCCTAGTGGATCTCTTAGGGAATCATAGTGGATATCTATCTCTTAGTGAATATTTACTCGTGAAATTAAATGGATCTGTCTTAGTGAATCTCTCTTAATGAATCATAGTGGATCTTTCTTAGTGAAACTCAGTGGATCTACCTTAGTGTATCTCTCTTAGTGAATCTGTTTCTTTCTTAGTGGATCTCTCTGAATCATAGCGGACCTGTCCTTGTGAAATTTGGTGTATCTGTCTTAATGAGCTTCTCATAGTGAGTCATAGTTGATCTCTCTTGTGGATCTCAGTTAATCCACTTATCTTAGTGCATCATGTTGGATCTCTCTTGTGGATCTCAGTTAATCCACTTATCTTAGTGCATCATGTTGGATCTCTCTTATTGGATTTCACTTAGTGAATATCTCTCTTATTGGATTTCACTTAGTGGTTCTGTCTTAGAGAATTTTAGTGGATGTGTCTCTGTCTTAGTGGATCTCTCTCAGTGAATCATAATGGATCTGTATTAGTGAGATTTGTGGATATATCTTAGTGGGTTCTTTTAGTGTATCTTTCTCTTAGTGGATCTCAGTGAATCTTTCTTCGTGGAACTTTATCTTAGTGGATATCTATATCTCGTTTAGTGGATACCTCTCTTAGTGAATCTCTTTAGTGGATTATGCAGTGAATGTTTAACTCTCTAGGCTAATGTTTAACTCTCTAGGCTAATGTTTAACTCTGTATCTTCGTAGAGTTATAACATCCTGCCGTATTGTATTTAAAAGCAACTATAAAAATGCATGTTTCATCAGTTTACCTGCATAAGGGATCTGCTTACGTGACTGTTTTATCGGCTAGCTGGATATAATAAGTTAATAAGAAGAGACAGCGTTACTCCTCGTTGATATCCTGTTTCATGTTGATACTTTGACGAACTCATAAATGACCGTCTACAACATGACCCAATGGCTAATGGGAAATCAAGCTTTCTTAACTCGTTTGACTATTTCCGTGAGTTTCAATAGTTATTATGGTTATTCTTTGTGTGACAACCAATGAAAATCACAAGAATTTCAAATGAGTCATTTTAGAAGGCTGCCTGATTGCACATTAGCCAATAAGTCATTTATTGTCGATGATCATGGCTCAGCGCGGATAAAGCTTATGTTATCTAATGTCAGAATGTTGATATCTGCTCCACTAAATATTGAACTCATTAATTTGATAACCATTCACTCAATCAAGCCACAAAACATTCACCTAGTCACTTTATTAGACATTCACAAAGTCATTTCACTACGCATTCACAAAGTCATGCAACAGTCAATCAAGTACCTTGACGAGTGGCATATACTTCTTGACTGTGTTCTAATTTTTGCTATAATTTATCTTTTTACTTCATCATCTCTAAAGCATCTACATTTGTTCTCTTGGCTGTCCATGGAATTTGCATCTTTCTTCTAAAAACACATCTCAGTTGCCCCCCAATAGACTTTTTTTGTGTTTACTGGCATGTAGCTATACATGCACTAAATCACTTCATCAAATATTCATTAAATCACTTCACCAAATATTCAAGTCACATAATTAGAAATTCACTAAATTACTTCACCACATATCCACTAAATCACCAAATATTTACTAAATCACTTTACCCAAATATTCAAGTCACATAATTAGAAATTCACTAAATCACTTCACCACATATTCACTAAATCACTTCAGCAAATATTTACTAAAGCACATTACCTAATACTCACTAATTCACTTCACTAAATTACTTCACCAAACATTCGCCAAATCATTTCTCCAGATATTCACCAAATCATTTCACATAACATAAACCACATAACTAAAAAACTTCACCAAGCATTCACTAAATCATTTGATTTCGCACGCATATGTGTACACAGTGAACTACGAGCGCTATTGGAATCTGTTTATTGAAATCAAATTTATCACTGATAGCTGTCACAACGTTATCTAGAGCAAACATAACTATTAGGAAGAGGGTTCCCTAGTCTATGTAGCAATCCACTCATTCACTGTCTGTTAAAGCATGACTGTCTCCAATAGAGACCTTCCGACATAATTAATTAGGTCCACATTCGTTACGTCGTTTAGTTATTTTGGGCTTTCGGTTTATCACTATTTTAATACTTGAAATCGCATGCCAAACATTGCCAAGGTAACTCCAAGTATATAAATATTGACCAACCATAGCCCAACAATATTTTTTTTTAAAGTAACGAATGGGGTCATAATTAATCATGATGGAAGGTCTTCTATGCCGCCGACGATTTCCAATCAACTTATTCAGTGGATTGTCAAAGGTTGTCGCTCAAGTAGTATCAACCCTCAAGTAGTATCTTCTTGGTCACAGTTTTGTCGACGTGAGCTATTCCTACGTTTCGTATAGATCAGCCTTTCTTAAAAGCTTATTTTTGTGTGTTAAATTATGCACCACCGCAATAACCTCTAAAATGGTGTTTGCACAATTTCACCCATACCTGGAACAATATTCAACTAAGTTCTGCCACTTATAAATGGTTGCTTCAAACAAAAGAATGAATCATGTTCTAATAGTACCCAAAATAATAATATTGCCACGACTGTGGTTGTCAAAAATATGTCAACTATTTGAAGTGCCTGGGAAGGGAAAGAGGTCTGAACAAACTAAGTTGTGACATTTGTTAACAGGGAGAAAGGGTAGCCGGTGAGTTGATAAAATTTACATAAACAACCTAAATTAGAAACATTTTTTAAGTGTGTGGGAGAGGGGGTGTTAATATTTTTTGGATATAATTAAGCAGTGTCCAATAATTATTGACAGTCGTTGACGGGGAGGGGGGAGTTAAACATCACAAACAAATCGCTGATGCAATTTATGGAATTGGTGTCTTTGAGATTTGGATTTATAGAAGCACAGGGAGAACTTCAGAGACAGAAAAGAAAACAAACATGTTATGTCACCACTGAGTGTGAAAAGAAAAACTATTAAAGGAAATACAAATCAAACAAATAAAATATTATGAATACATTAAAAGATATGACACCTTGTTGAAGACATTACTTGAGGGTAGAGTTGAGGTGAAGCAAGCAAGAGATATGCCGAGATACAAGTTGGATAGAACCATTAGGAGTCCGAGAGGAGGTACACTACCAAGGAAAAGTCAAATGATGTTGGAGGTCTATTGAAGCCAAACTTCATTGCGCAGACGGTACAAGATGATAATGTAATGCATGAAATGTCCAAATTTAGAAACCATGTCATATAAAATGTCTAAAGACACACACTCAGTTGTGATTTTAATTCCTTAGGTATGTGGCTTTTTGGTATGTGGTTTTTTTTTTGGTATGTGGTTTTTAGGTATGTGGCTTGCTTTATATATGTCATGGCAGAGTTCTGTGATATTTTTCACAACCAAATTCAGAGTTGTTATTATATCTATTGTTATGTTGCCTGCGCCTGTACCTTTTCACATTTAATTGTTTTTATTGCGTTTAAACTTTTGATTTCAGCATCGCTGGTCCGTCATTATTTCATACTTTAATTTTTTTTTAATCTCGTGAACACTGGCTTGTTGTGCTGTATCAGGGATTGATGGTGGCGGTGGTAGAGTATGCTCTGGCGGTTCTGGCACTGAGTTAGGCTCAAACAGAAAGATTGGATAGAATCCAGAATAAGGCAATGCGAATCTTTTTGGGATGTGCGAGAGATACGTCGGCACGGGCAATGCGATACTTACTTGATTGCTCAACTGCAGAGCAAAGAATACAAATGTGCAGGGCGCGGGACTACCTACAAATCACCGATGATAAAGAGCACCGTCTACACCCTGAAATTCTCAAAGTGAAAGGCAGCGGACTTAAGTAAGGAAAGGCGTGATGGGGCGCGCAGAGGATATTATACAGAGTGTGTGCAGATTGGAGGATGTGCTACCTGGTGCGGAATGGAGTCGTGTGCCGTTAGAGTAATTATAACACTTAATAGATAATGCAAGGAATGGTGTCCGACAGTGGTGGATTCGGATGTGCAGGCTCTGATCGGTGAGAATTCCAGGGAAAGTGATATGATTATATATACAGATCGGTCGTTTGAGAGACACATCAGGAGTGCCTGGGCCTTCACGGCACAAAGGTAGTGGGGGAAGACCATCAGAGATAAATGTTGTGCGTTCGCTTAGACGACAAGCAGCATGACAATGAAGATTTTGGCAGCAACCAAAGATTTGACATTTATGTGCTCGCAGACTGCGGCACTTGTCTGTATACTCAGTGACTCGATGAGCATGAATTCGGGAACAGTGGCTGGAAGCGGCGAAGAATCCCTGTGTGCGGAGTGTTACTTATTTTTGTGCCGGAACATGCGGCAGTCTTGGATAATGAAAGAGCAGATAGTTTGGCCACACACGCGGCTGCTACGGCTGTTGTCGGAGTGGTGGATCGATCAGACATTTTCAGCACCCTACGGGAACACGCGCAAACAAATGAATGCATACGACAATGACTCTTGTTTTAATACTAGAATAAGGGAACTTGGTTTGAAATGGGGTGTCGATATAAATGAGCGATTTCATGAGCGAAGAAGAATGATGGTCAATCAACGGCGTCCTGGGACATCCAGTCAACGTGTAATGGCAGATACACTCAAAGAGAGACCTCAGCACATATGGACTTGTCCGGAGTGCAGTAACGATGATCTAACGATTAACTAACCAACTATCTTCGATAGGAAAATAAGGAGCTTCATGTTGCACTTATCTGTGATAAAGTTGACACATCATCTTTATGCCCATAAGGTTAAGTAAAACATCTTAGTTCTGTGTATGTTTGGTGGTCACTTGCGCGTTCTTCCGTGCACCAGATTACCAAGTCATTAATGTGCATTGTCAATTTCATTCCATGTGGTATTTCAGCAACTAGATCATTTGACCAGAAAAAATAAGGGAGGGGAGAGTAGAATCCCTCCTAGGGGAGTGTATGGAGTGTAGTTATGTCATGGGAGATAGTGTGAAGTATGGAGTGTAGTTATGTCATGGGAGGTGGTGGCAAGCATTGAGTGTAGTTATGTCATGGGAGGTGGTGACAAGTATGAAGTGTGGTTATGTCATGGGAGATGGTGACAAATAAGGAGTGTAGTTATATCATGGGAGGCGGTGACAAATAAGGAGTGTAGTTATATCATGGGAGGTGGTGACAAATAAGGAGTGTAGTTATATCATGGGAGGTGGTGACAAATAAGGAGTATAGTTATATCATGGGAGGTGGTGACAAGTATGAAACGTTGCTATGCTATGTCTAGTTGTGACATACCAAAACTACAGTTGTTTCAAACAGTCACCATTTGACAAAAAGTACGTTTACCTTGTGTCAAAGAATACCGTGCCAGGTAATGAAGTTGTCTGCTTAGCTTAAGCACAGGTGAATAACATAGAAGGCTGTGTATAGCGACCTGTCCTTACCTGATACCTGACCTCAAACGTACCTTCTTGTATGCATAAGCTATGCTATTCGTCGCAGAAAACGGAAAATCGACGGCGTATTCACGGCTGGGGTATGTCATTTAAGTCAGTCATTTAAGGTAAAAATCAGGTACGCATAAATATGTCAATGGCATCATTTTTGTGATGACATGCGCAGATCGCATGAGAAATTTGGAAAAACCGTCTTCACTCTAAATATTTTGAAGTAGCTCGGAGTGAAATGAGGGGGGAGGGGGTGGCAAAGAGACGGGAGAACGAGATCAGTGAAGGGTTAATCAAATTGAGTCTATTACACATCTGAAGTGCGCGCGCATACCTGTGTATCTTTTATTTTAAATTTCGCGCATTTCTAGTCAACGGAAATCATGTAGGGTCTTCTGGACTTCTTCCTTGTACACTGTACAGTTCTCGAGGCGTTGAGGTGTACACCTTTTCTTTGACTACAACATTGGCCACTCCTACCGAAGTGGTTAATCTTGAGTCACCAGTAACTCTAGAAAACATCGAAGTCATGCATGACTGCAGGCTGATGCTGTATGTAACTATTTGTATCCTTCATCTGCGATCACGATTTTCAAGTATTTCTAAACCTTCAGGACAGTCGCCAAGACGACGTTCAGTCTTCTCCGGGTCGTTGCAGCTGTCCCGAAACTTTTGTTGTGTCTCAGCCCAGTTCGATGTGACAATAACTTGCTCCGCACATGAATGAAGCTTGGACATTCGGTAATATATGTCCATTTGACTCTTTTCTACATGAACGTCAACTTCGGAGATAGTCGTGAGCTCTATGTATACATTGTACTATGTAATACTCACACATCCTGTCCAGACATTGTACTATGTAATACTCACACATCCTGTCCAGACATTGTACTATGTAATACTCACACATCCTGTCCAGACATTGTACTATGTAATACTCACACATCCTGTCCAGACATTGTACTATGTAATACTCACACATCTGTCCAGACATTGTACTATGTAATACTCACACATCCTGTCCAGACATTGTACTATGTAATACTCACACATCCTGTCCAGACATTGTACTATGTAATACTCACACATCCTGTCCAGACATTGTACTATGTAATACTCACTCATCCTGTCCTGACATTGTACTATGTAATACTCACACATCCTGTCCAGACATTGTACTATGTAATACTCACACATCCTGTCCAGACATTGTACTATGTAATACTCACACATCTGTCCAGACATTGTACTATGTAATACTCACACATCCTGTCCAGACATTGTACTATGTAATACTCACAAATCTGTCCAGACATTGTACTATGTAATACTCACACATCTGTCCAGACATTGTACTATGTAATACTCACAAATCTGTCCAGACATTGTACTATGTAATACTCACAAATCTGTCCAGACATTGTACTATGTAATACTCACAAATCTGTCCAGACATTGTACTATGTAATACTCACACATCTGTCCAGACATTGTACTATGTAATACTCACAAATCTGTCCAGACATTGTACTATGTAATACTCACAAATCTGTCCAGACATTGTACTATGTAATACTCACACATCTGTCCAGACATTGTACTATGTAATACTCACAAATCTGTCCAGACATTGTACTATGTAATACTCACAAATCTGTCCAGACATTGTACTATGTAATACTCACAAATCTGTCCAGACATTGTACTATGTAATACTCACACATCTGTCCAGACATTGTACTATGTAATACTCACAAATCTGTCCAGACATTGTACTATGTAATACTCACAAATCTGTCCAGACATTGTACTATGTAATACTCACAAATCTGTCCAGACATTGTACTATGTAATACTCACAAATCTGTCCAGACATTGTACTATGTAATACTCACAAATCTGTCCAGACATTGTACTATGTAATACTCACACATCCTGTCCAGACATTGTACTATGTAATACTCACACATCTGTCCAGACATTGTACTATGTAATACTCACACATCTGTCCAGACATTGCACTATGTAATACTCACAAATCTGTCCAGACATTGTACTATGTAATACTCACACATCTGTCCAGACATTGTACTATGTAATACTCACACATCTGTCCAGACATTCTACTATGTAATACTCACACATCTGTCCAGACATTGTACTATGTAATACTCACACATCTGTCCAGACATTGTACTATGTAATACTCACAGTTCTGTCCAGACATTGTACTATGTAATACTCACACATTTGTCCAGACATTGTACTATGTAATACTCACACATCCTGTCCAGACATTGTACTATGTAATACTCACACATCTGTCCAGACATTGTACTATGTAATACTCACACATCTGTCCAGACATTGTACTATGTAATACTCATACATTTTTCCAGACATTGTACTATGTAATACTCACACATCTGTCCAGACATTGTACTATGTAATACTCACACATCTGTCCAGACTTCTTCTTCTTCTTTCGTTCACTTGAAACATGTCTATATCTGTAATTCTGTCTCCTTAATAAAACTCACTGTCTTTTGTAGTTCATACAGTGTCCCATAGAGTTTTGATTCCAGTGTTGTTTCCTCTGGCCAATATGTCTGCCTCAGCGTTTCATGCTCAGAACACTCTTGAAGTATATGTTTGGCACTCTGTGCTGCCTGTCCACATGTACACATGGCTGTGTTGCCAATCTTGAACTTTGTATACATGTGACTGCGGAGTCGGTTGTGTCCTGTTCTGAGACGTAGAATTATAACTTGTTCTGGTCTGTTCATAATATGATAGTCATCTTGTGTTGGTGTTTGTGGCTTTCTTATTGACTTGATCATCTGTTTTTTCTGATGGTAGGTGATTGGTATATCTGGTTGGTCTTCGGCAGCACCTTCCTTAGCCAGTTGGTCTGCTTTTTCATTTCCTGGTATTCCACAGTGAGAGGGTATCCACTGCATGGTTACCCTATACTGGTAAGACAATTCGCTAAGTAGTTTTTTCAAGTCTGTTAGTTTTTCAGACTGGAGAGCTTGAAGCACTGACCTTGCATCTGTCAGGAATACCACAGGCTGTAGGTCAGAGTTGGAGTTCAGCAGTTTTTTAGCTGCCACACTAATTGCCTGGATTTCTGCATCATAATTATTGCAGAATTTTCCTGTCGGTGTTCTGATTGTATCTCTAGGCTTGTGTGGATATTCTATATATACACCTGCACCTCCATTCCTCACGGCATTCTGTGCTGACCCATCTGTGTATACTCTGATCCATATATCTTGTGGATATTCCTCATCCAGGAAACTGAGGGTGACTGTCCTTCGCTGCACACTGTTCTGTTCGTCCTCGCTTAGTATTCCTTTCACATGGGTCTGAATGTATATTGGCATTCCATGCCTTTCACTCCACAGGGTTTGTTCTGGTACAGGCCTTAAGGGGCTGTCAACTTCAGGTATGTCTGTAAGTTGTCTGCGGAGTCGTTTAGCTTGATGGATAAAGCTGCTTCTTTTCAGTCGTCCCATTGCTAGATTTTGGAATCTTTCCTTCATTGGATGACTTGGCATACACTGAAACTTTTCTGCCTGAATTAGTACTTTTGTGTCTCTGCGTTCGCCAAGTGTTTGCATTCTTCCCATTTTCTGCATCTCTGCTATGGGTGTTGATTTCATTGCTCCCAACATTATTCTAAGTGCCTGGTTTTGCACTTTATCTAGATCTTGTAATGTGGTGTTTGATGCAGGACACCATGCTGCTGAACCATATTCCAGGTGTGGTCTTATGCCTTGCTGGTAAACTTTACTGAGTATATTCCCACTGGCTCCCCATGTGGTTCCACTTAGTTTTCTCAGGATAGCTAACTTCCTCCTGGCTTTTGTTGTTGCTTTGTTTATGTGCTGCTTCCATGTCAGCTTATCATCAAAAGTAACTCCGAGGTATGTGGGTTGTTTGTCTTCTTTCAAGAGCTCTTCATCTATTTTGATATGACCGGCTTTTTGTTTTGGTGAGAGGGTAAAAAGTGTAGTGCTGCACTTATCTGTGTTAATGCTGACGCACCATCTATTAGCCCATAAGGTTAGGGCATCGATAGCTCTATGTATTTGTTTAGTGGCCACTGTCGCATGTTCTTCTGTGCACCAGATCACCAGGTCGTCAGCATACATTGCCACTTTGATCCCGTGTGGTAGTTCAGCAACTAGGTCATTGATGTAAACCAAGAAAAGTGTGGGTGACAGGACTCCTCCCTGGGGGACTCCATGACGCAGTAGAACTTTCTTGCTCTTGCGACCATCTAATTGTACCCTGGCTCTTCTATTATGCAGGTATGTTTTTACCCATTTGTACATTCTTGAGTTAACCCTGCAATTTCGCAATTTCTTTAGGAGCCCTTCTTTCCAGACCTTATCAAATGCTTTCCTGAGGTCTATCCATGCTGCTAGTGCCAGTTTCTTTTCTTGGAAGGCATCCTCAATCTCTTGGGAGAGGTAGGTTGCCTGATCTTCAGTAGAGTAGCACTGTCTGAAACCTGCTTGCTGTGATACCAGAAGGTTTTCACTTTCAAGGTACCACTGCATCCTAAGATTGATAATGCGTTCCATTGTTTTACATAGACAGCTTGTGAGGCTGATGGGCCTGTAGTTGGAGACTGTGTTGCCATCTTTTCCTGATTTGAGGAGTGGTATCATTATTGCTTCTCTCCACGCCTGTGGTACATTACCTGTGGACCAGCTTGTGTTAAAGATCTGCAGTAGCTTTGCTCTTGCTGCACTTCCCAGGTTTCTAATCATTTCATTGGACACTCCATCAGTTCCAGGGGACTTTTTCATTTTCAATTTGGATATTGCATGCTCCAGTTCTCTCATTGTGATTGGTGCCTCCATGACTTCAGGTATAGGTTCACCTTGTCCAATGTTTTGTTGGTTCTCTCGAACCTCCTGTTGTTTGTCTGGGCTGACTTTGACGTTATTGTCTTCTGCAAAGGAATCTGCAAAGTAATCAGCTGCATGTTTACCTGTTAAAATGTTTCTATCTTTATAAAGTGTGATCCTGGTATTTCTCCCTGTACCTTCATCATTTAGTTGTTTTACAAGTTTCCATAATTTCCTAGTATCTCTTTCTAGGTTCAGCGACTCTGTTTTTTCTTTCCAGCTGCTCCGTCTGGCTTGTAACTTGGCTCTTTGAAATTTAGCCTTTGTTTGCTGATATTTGTTGTGATGTTCTTGGCTAGGTCTGTTCTCAGCCTGCTGTCTAGATGTTTCCATCTCATTTTGCAGCTTTTCCAGTTCATCATTCCAGTAGGGTTTGTAGTTTTTGCGTGCCCCCCTGGGTATGGTTTTACTAGCAGCATGTAGTATACATCTATTAAATTCACTCACTGCTCTATTGATGTCTTTGTCCAAGTTCATGTCCTTAGCTAGAACACTGGTTAAATGCTGGTACATTTTCCAGTGCCTTTTATAGTTCCACCTAGTGACCAGCACCGTGAAGAGGTGAAGGAGCTTAATTCAGCCATCAGGGGCTAGAAACTAAGACTGGTCGGGCAGTACCACTCGAGCAGGACCATAGTCCTGCCCTAGTAAGCAGAGTGCTGAAGACGGAGGCATCCAGCCAAAAGGCGCACAGATAATCAGGATGCCACGCACAAAACACAATGGAAACATGTCTACATCTGTCCAGACATTGTACTATGTAATACTCACACATTTGTCCAGACATACACATCTGTCCAGACATTGTACTATGTAATACTCACACATCTGTCCAGACATTGTACTATGTAATACTCACAAATCTGTCCAGACATTGTACTATGTAATACTCACACATCTGTCCAGACATTGCACTATGTAATACTCACAATTCTGTCCAGACATTGTACTATGTAATACTCACACATCTGTCCAGACATTGTACTATGTAATACTCACACATCTGTCCAGACATTGCACTATGTAATACTCACAGTTCTGTCCAGACATTGCACTATGTAATACTCACACATCTGTCCAGACATTGCACTATGTAATACTCACAATTCTGTCCAGACATTGTACTATGTAATACTCACACATCTGTCCAGACATTGTACTATGTAATACTCACACATCTGTCCAGACATTGCACTATGTAATACTCACACATCTGTCCAGACATTGCACTATGTAATACTCACACATCTGTCCAGACATTGCACTATGTAATACTCACACATTTGTCCAGACAATGTACTATGTTTTGCTAACAATTCTGTCCAGACATTGTACTGTGTAATGCTCACAGTTCTGTCCAGCAAGCACATTTAGTCAGATTTTATTATCCTGTATACTTTCCAGTGTGTCCGGCAGAATCACTACCAATAACATATGTCTATATCTATTGTAGTATTAATGTCAGACTGAATAGAGTTAGATTTTCTGATAGTCAAATGCACCAAACTCACCAGGTTTGTGTAGCAACTCACCAGGTTTGTGTAGCAACTCACCAGGTTTGTGTAGCAACTCACCAGGTTTGTGTAGCAACTCACCAGGTTTGTGTAGCAACTCACCAGGTTTGTGTAGCAACTCACCAGGTTTGTGTAGCAACTCACCAGGTTTGTGTAGCAACTCATCAAGTTTATGTAACAACTCATCAAGTTTATGTAACAACTCATCAAGTTTATGTAACAACTCATCAAGTTTATGTAACAACTCATCAAATTTATGTAACAACTCATCAAGTTTGTCTAACAACTCATCAAATTTGTGTAACAACTCATCAAGTTTATGTAACAACTCATCAAGTTTGTCTAACAACTCATCAAATTTGTGTAACAACTCATCAAGTTTATGTAACAACTCATCAAATTTATGTAACAACTCATCAAATTTATGTAACAACTCATCAAGTTTATGTAACAACTCATCAAGTTTATGTAACAACTCATCAAATTTATGTAACAACTCATCAAATTTGTGTAACAACTCATCAAGTTTATGTGACAACTCATCAAGTTTGTCTAACAACTCATCAAATTTGTGTAACAACTCATCAAGTTTATGTAACAACTCATCAAATTTATGTAACAACTCATCAAGTTTATGTAACAACTCATCAAATTTATGTAACAACTCATCAAGTTTATGTAACAACTCATCAAATTTATGTAACAACTCATCAAATTTATGTAACAACTCATCAAGTTTATGTAACAACTCATCAAATTTATGTAACAACTCATCAAGATTGTGTAGCAACTCACCAAGTTTCAGTAGATCGCAATATGAGAATCTTGTTTTCACCCGAAGAATGTCATGACGATAATCTATCTCTCCGCAATTATTGAAGCATCTGAAGTGTGACAGATACACATGCATCAATTATTGAAGCATCTCAAGTGTGACAGATACACATGCATCAATTATTGAAGCATCTGAAGTGTGACAGATACACATGCATCAATTATTGAAGCATCTGAAGTGTGACAGATACACATGCATCAATTATTCGCTGCCGAAGATTATTCAATTTCTGTACCGGTGTTTGATAGACACAAGTTTTTTGGTATTCCAATACACAGAAATTTAGGGGGATCAAATATGCTCATCTTGGAGGTCATCCAGTAGAACCTAATACATCTAAATTATATGGTCATCCAGTAGAACCTAATTCATCTAAATTATATGGTCATCCAGTAGAACCTAATTCATACAAATTATATTCATTATGACATATAAGAAAATATCACAATTACCTTGCCGGGAACAGGTGAGGGGGGCAGAAGAAGAGGTCAGAAGAATGTATGAATTGAAAATTTTAACAACTTGACATGATTAAGATTCTGCACACTAAAACAAGCGACTGACAACAGAGATGCATGGCGAAACGTTTGTGTTGATTTTTTTCCAGACTGTCACCCTTAGCGACTATGAAGGGTTTTATGGTTGATGACGATGCGTTCATTCAATCTGTCTGATGAAGCTGATGATAGTGTGTACTGAAATCAAATGACTGATGAAGCTGATAATGATAGTGTGTACTGAAATCAAATGACTGATGAAGCTGATAATGATAGTGTGTACTGAAATCAAATGACTGATGAAGCTGATGATTATAGTTGCTAGTGAAATTAAATGACTGATGAAGCTGATGATTATAGTTGCTAGTGAAATCAAATGACTGATGAAGCTGATAATGATAGTTGGTACTGACGTGAAATGACTGATGGAACTGATGATGACAGTTGGTGCGGGAATGAAATGACTTATGTATTTGATGTTAAGGATGGCTGCAGTCAAATTGATATATACCATAACAATTGATCGAATTGAAATCTGAAAATCAAGTCTATTGTTTGTTCTTCAAGCGGTTTAATTGACTCCAGCAGACAATTTCTATTTCAAATCAACCGCTCGATTTGAACACAGAATTGGCAGTAAAAATAGGAGGACCATATCAGAATTAATGATAGTTTAGAATGTAGGTGTTCATGTTGAATGGAATCCCTGTTTTATTGAGAATATGTTGAATGGAATCCCTGTTTTATTGAGAATATGTTGAATGGAATCTCTGTTTTATTGAGTTTAATTTGAATTGTCTTTTTTATTGAGAATATGTTGAATAGAATCTCTGTTTTATTGAGAATATGTTGAATGGAATCTCTGTTTTATTGAGAATATGTTGAATGGAATCCCTGTTTTATTGAGAATATGTTGAATAGAATCTCTGTTTTATTGAGAATATGTTGAATAGAATCTCTGTTTTATTTAGTTTAATTTGAATTGAGTGTCTTTTTTATTGAGAATATGCATAAGTGAAACTGTTTTATTGAGAATGTGTTGAATGAAAACTCTGTTTTATAAAGACTGTTCTATATTGAATGTATTTTGTACCAGTAAACTTCTTGTTCGCGTTTGTTCTATAACCCTGATTAATCTCTTTTGAAGCAGGGCAATGATCATACTAGATTTTCATGAGGATTATTCAAGAAAACCTGTTTGCGTTATTTTGCTGTTGTATTTGTCTAAATCATACAACAAATCCGTCTTCTGTAGTGTTAACTGCTATATTAAAAGTTTCCTACATTGAAAGTCCCCTGTATTGAAAGTTTCATGTAACGATAGTTTCCTAAATTTAAAGTTTCCTGTATTTAAAGTCTCATATATTGAAAGTTACCTGTATTAAAAGTTTCATGTATTGTAAGTTTCCTGTGTTGAAAGTCACCTGTATTGAAAGTTTCATGTATTGATAGTTTCCTGTATTGAAAGTCACCTGTATTGACAGTTTCCTGTATTGTACGTTTTCTGTATTTAAAGTCTCATGTATTGTAAGTTTCCTGTGTTGAAAGTCTCTTGTATTAAAATAGATAGTTTTATTTGTCAGAAGTATGGAACCCACGGTGACTGAGACATTAACCCATTGCATCCAGTGTTCCAGATGATACTAAACTCTCAATGTTGATCTTGATAACCTGTATTATCTACGTTCTAGTGAGATTTATTGTAAGCCTTTCTGCTGCAACCACAGAACGTACAGCTAGGGGGTGTCATATCTGTGTACCCATCATCATCAAGTGTCATCTCCGCAACGAAGGTTGCCTGCACCAGACCTCCAACATCCCATGTCTTTTATTTTGGTGGTGAAATCAGCTAGACTGTAACCTGACCATCTGGTGATGTTACTCTCCCACTTGTATATCTGCCTATCTCTTGCTCGCTTCTCTCCGACTTTACCCTCAAGTAAGATCTTCAACAAGGTATCATGTCTTTTAATGTATCCAACATATTTTATTATTTGCTTGATCTTCATTTCCTTTAATAATTATTTCTTCAAATTAAGTGTTGTTAGAACATCTTTGTTTGTTTTCTTCTCTCATCATGATGTTCTCCCTAATATTCTATATATCCACATTTCAGAGGCATCAATTATGTCTTCTAATTGTTTGTTTATTGTCCATATTTCTGAGCTACACATTAATATAGAATAGATGTAAATTGGTAGCATATCCTATCCAGGACGTAGCTATCAACCCAACATTTGTTGGCTGTGGTGATTTTCTAGGCAATATAAATACGTTCAGTAGGTTGCCATTGCTTTCTGAACGGTCTGGATGCACAATTGCCTGTGGTGAGGATCGAACTCGGTACCTTTGCCGTCACAGACGCGCTCTGTACCACTTCGCCACAGAGCCGGGCATTTTCTAATTCTCATTTTTAGCTTGTTTCTAATTTGTTTAGATGTTAATATTTTGTTCATGTTATTGAACCTGTTTACTTGTGGCCAGGTAATATTTCTTTAATAATCGTTATTACTGTAACCAGATAATGGGTGTCAACACTTGTATTGGAATAGTCCCCACTACGGTACCCAGAAAATGAGTGTCGTCAAATCTTGTGTGTTGAAATAGTTTCCACTACGGTACCCAAAGAATGCGTGTTCTCAACACTTGTATTGGAATAGTCCCCACTACAGTACCCAGATAATGTCAACTTTTAAGAATGCTATTTCAGTGGTACTTACAAGGAAGTTGCTGGGATCGTTATATATGTACAAAAAAGATTTAGCCAAGTAATGGAAGGCCACATGGCAGCAACCTGTCATCCGGGATGAAGATAACACTTCATGTACCAAGTCGCAGCAACTACGTGGTGGGGTGGCCAGTTCCTTCCTTCTGTCTTTGCCTCCCCTAACTCATGTGTCATGTACCCATTTTCAGCTGAGTCGAATGGAGGGAGGATCGTGTCAGGCGAGAAATCACAACAACGATTTTTTGTATCCTGATGGGTTTTCGAACGTGGAACGCTGTAAACCACTAATAATAAGCAAGCTCACTATCAACTAGACCACCGCGATATTTAGTCAAGTAATCCTGTAATATTTTTTTTTGCCTTGAACTAAAAATCTATTTGACCCTACCTCCAAGTATATATCTGTGTGTAAATAGGCATACTTGCATGTTTGAATATATATATATATATATATATATATATATATATATATATATATATATATACATATGTATGAGCGAGCGCGTGCGTGTGTGCGCAGATATCCGCAAAAAGCTGAACATAGAAGACTAGATCCTTAAAATTGTCCAAAATAAAAAAAATAAAAGCTAAGATATTTCGGATATAATAAAAAGTGACAATAGTTTAGAAATGTCAGTCATGGAGGAAATATTTCCAGGAAAGAGAACAAGAGGCCGGACGAGACTACGATGGACGAATGATATCGAAGACTTTCTGAACATGGTACTAAAAGGAAGCTAGGCAGCGAGAACAGTTCCGAGAATCTTACAGAGTGGTAATGAGGACAACGTTCAGTAAAGGACATGTTACATAGATGATGTCTGTAGTCAAAGTGCCTTGTTTATGTAACTAACGGCAGGCTACGGATCATGTGTTTGGACGCAGCTGATCTCCGCTCATTCCATACAATGAACAGCACCCACATTATGAAACAGTAGTAGGACAACAATCTTGACTAACTTCTACAGATTTTGAAATACATCTAACGCTGAATCACCGTTAAATCATATATGAACCTCGACCTTCTATTGTACAAACACAGCAGGGGACCACGAGAATATTTCCACGGTCACAATGAAAAACAGGTTAACAGTTAAACGTGGAGAAAAATACAACCCCTATAAGTTCTGCTATATGGTATATTATTCCAGAATATATCTAACCAGAAATCGGAGTAAATGGGGCATGTCGAGGTAGCTTGACTAACTTTAGCCGTCTAAATAATTCTTTACCCGAATACTTATGAAGACCAGGGTTTCCATATTAAATTGTCATAAAATTCCAAACTAAACAAGAAAACACCCAGAAAAAAGCGTTAATAAGTCAAAATTAGTTGCCGAATATAATTCTTAACAACCTCCCATTGAAGAGATATGGATCACAAGTTGAAAGATAAAGTAATGTCAGCTGAGGAGATATGGTCCAAATCAACTCCCAGGTGCATTTTGTACAAGATAACTCCAGACGAATTATTTCATGTACGAATGAGTTCTAGACACAGCAATGATCACGTCAAAGCAGGGCTGTCAGCATCCACTTAGCGGGTATGGACTTGGGTCATATCTTAACAATATCAGTTCGTGTGTTGTCGGGTCCATAACTGGAGAAAAGAATGATGACACTAGGTCCTACCGTATGTGTCCTGCTGTGTATCATCATCAGGTAGCATATCCTGAACGGGATGTTGCCATCATCAGTCTTTCGAAACAATTGTCGATACTGAGCCAGTCTTCCTGCTTCTGTTACTGAAATGTTCAGGTGGTCTTTGATGTCTTGAGTCCATCTTCTCCTTGGTCTGCCTCTGCCATATTTTATATATATATATATATATATATATATATATATATATATATATATATATATATATATATATATATATATATATATATATACGCTGCTTTCTTCTTCTAGCCTATAGATATAGGGCATAGGTTTAAACTCCCATCCTTGCAAAAATTAGTACACATCATTTAGTGCCAGAGAGTAATCGTAAAAATGGCTTGTACCCATCTCCACTTCACCTTTAATGGTTTTCAGAAAAAAATGTCACCAAAAGATCTAATGGAAAAAATGAACTTTTTAATGTACATTTAACTGTACCGCTCCCGCTCCATAAACAGTTTACGAACAATTAATTACTGCTCTGCCCCATTTTTTTTCTAAAGTCCACTTAAGCATTACAGCTTTGTTGTACTTTCTTGAAAAATATTTGCCCCTTAAGTTGACATAGACAATATTATGTAGGCACTTTCAGCAAATAGTTTCTTTTCTATGACTGCAAGCCAGCCAAAAAGTCAAAATAATTATCTAAGCTAATTGAATTTTTAAAAGCCAGATTATTAGTATTTGTTATTAAAAAAAAGATCCAGAGTTAATCGCAGTAAGGACTGTCCTTTTTTTATTCTGTCGGAGTTAAAAAATTTTAATACATTCAACCTGAACATAACATGCAACAGCTAGGGCATGCAGCCTTTATCCATGAGGTATAGGAGACCTGTCAACTAAAACGTAAACATGAACCTAGTTTCCGATTTGCGTGAAATCTATTGGTTGACCTTAGCTATTTTTTGGCATGCGGCTCCAAGTGTGTAAATACCGACCAATTAAAATTCCAACAATAATAGAAAACGTAACGAACGGAGTCCAAATTAGTTCAGACATAAGGCATGCAATGTACAGAGCCTCGCTTTATTACACAAACCACTCGAATACTCCCTGACAGGAAACATACAGTATGACTTGTTTTTGGTGACTCAGTATGGCAACGCTGCCGTACTTCTAGTACTATGCCTGGCTTTCGTATACCTCTAAAATATTTCAATGAGTTAATTCAAAGTAATCAGAGGCACTGTGAAACACGAGACCAGCGTTGACTGAGAACTCAGCAGGGGAGTCTTGTTGTATTTGCGCCAGCTTTGGAAGAGGATCTTCGAGGTCACCCGACTCGATCTTGACACCTAGGCCGTGTCACGTGACATTTTATTCGGAAATTTTCAATGTGGTTTTAATGGAAGTCTTATGAGACTACCAGAAATGCAGGAACAGGACGGTTGTTGTTTTTCTCTTTTATGGCAACTTCGTAACACGTCGACGTGGTTTGTGAAACTGTGGGAGCACACTAGGAAGGATTTATAATCATTTTGTAATCACTGTTAGACATGGGTAGACTACAAGTCTGTCTACGATATATAGCCTACATGTCTGTCTAGATCAGTGGTTCTCAACCTTCCTAATGTCGCGACCCTTTAATACAGTTTCTCATGTTGTGGTGACCCCTCAACCATAAAATTATTTTCGTTGCTTCTTCATAATATGTGTTTTTCGATGGTTTTAGCGACACATGTGAAAGGTTGTTCGACCCCCAAATGAGTCCACGACCCACAGGTTAAGGACCGCTGGTCGAGATAGATACAATTTTGTCTGCTATAGATATAAAAGTATGTCTGCTACAGAAATAAATCTGTCTGCGATATATATAAACGTATGTCTGCTATAGAAACACGTCTGTCTGCGATATATATAAACGTATGTCAGCTATAGAAATAAGTCTGCAACACATACTAATCTGTCAATTACAAAAACAAGTCAGTCAACGACACATACAAGTCTGCCTGCGAATAATACTACAATACTGTCTGCTATAGAAACAAGTCTTGTCTGCGACAAATACAGACATGTCTTCCATGGCTACTATCTATTTCATGTTTGTATAATCATATGTATACACAGCTTTGTTCTAAAATTATATTTTACCTCTTAAAGAGAATTCTCAAATTACTATGAATATGGACAATTCGATCGACACGCAGACAACAACAACGTGCACTCACAGCACATGTGTGTAACTGCCCCGAGGATCACAATTCAACACTAGTGCGTACCATCTGGTATCAGTACTACATGGAACATTGTCTACCTGTAAACATAAATATCACATACATAAGAGCACGATTGCTTCAGATTTAATATGGGTAAATGAATCATAAATATGCAGCATTGAGAAATTATATACCAAATAATAAAACAGCAAACGGAATTTGAACCAGGCCCTTTCATCTGGCACCTGTTCGTCTCACAACTAGAGTAAACGCCTTTTTCGCATTCGACCAATTCGTATCCCCAACACACCTATGTTTAGTTAAGAATTCTAAGGACTATATTCTTAAGTTGTCAATCCTCTTCTATGGACATAAAGCATGGACGGTAAACAAACGAGCTCAAGATGAGCTTGGCGCAATTGAGATGTGGCTCTTTTTTTTGGAGAAGAATGAAGAAAATTCTATGGACAACCAAGAAAACTAATGTAGAAGTTCTCAGAGATGCTGGGGTAAAATGACAAATTATAGCAAAAATTAGAAGCAGACCGATAAAATATTTAGTGGAAGTGATATGAAAGCAAAAATTTTAACATTTAGTAACCACCGGAAAGATCAATGGTAGAAGAGAAGACAAAAAAGAAGGGAAGACAAAAAGGACATTTCTGGATGGGTTGTCACTGTGGCACAAAAGATATCACCAACTGAACTTATTAACAATACAAGAGACAGAGAGTTGTGAAGAAACATGATTGCCTACCCCACTCGACTACCCCACTCGGCATGGCGCTTGATAATTGATTGAATGATTCATTGATTGATTCTTAAGTTAATAACAATATTCAATCAGCAGGATGAAACTTTTGCTGCATTCTGATTTTGCTCCATACACCAACTGTCACTACTGCATTTTTTCCCGTTAAGGAGTCGCAGGGAGGGGATTGAATAGGTGTGTGATAAAGGCCGTATGCTCTTGCTGTCGCCACGCCATGTACAGGGTGAGTTGTTTAATTTACCCTCCGATAGAAGAAAAAGCCCAGTCCTTATCGAGAATCGAACTATAGATCTCACTAGTGTGAGACCAACGTTCTAACCTGTCGGTAATGCGCCACACCCATACACTATCCATGCATCATAATTATTAATTTACCGTTCAGTTGAAGTGTAAAAAATTCAACGTGTTAGTTACCACTGCTGGACGTGTCGGACCATTGGCGTAAATAAAACGACATGTCACATTTTCCTTCTCTGGACTACAGCCTGCTGAAAAACTACTAGGGCCATTGTTTTGCTACAAGAAAGAGACTGGGAGTTTGGGAACGAACTTGATTGGTAATTCAATGAGAGAGTAAATCTGCGCCCTAAATGTATAAATGATGTAGTGATTTTAATGAGAAAATAAGTGTGCACTCTCAAATAAAACAATAAATTGCAGCCTCAGACATGTATTGTCGCATTTTTCTGGTGGGAGTACCTTCTCCCCCTTATCAACAACTTGTAAGAATGCAGTGACTCCTTCAGGTCCACAGATTAATAATGTAAAAATAACCATCTGAAAAGAAAATTTCAGCTGTAATCTTACTAAAAATAACTACCTGTTTTCCGATGTTTGGAGACAATTTTTACATTCGCGTAAGTTCATTCGAGTATAAAAACTCTATTGTTGACGTCAACATTTGTCAAACCGTCCATTCCTACGTGTTATCTGTCCAACTTTTCAGACTCATATCCCCAACCCCAATGTTAATAAATAAAAAGAACTCCACTTCAGAAACCAAATAAATCGACAAGCTCAACGATCGACTAAATATGCGACTTAATAAAACTAATACAATTGTAATTTAGTAAAGAAAGAAATATGCGATTCAGTAAAGAAAGAAATATGTGACTAAAGAAAGAAATCTGCTGCTCAGAAAAGAAAGAAATCTGCGACTTAGTAAAGAAAGAAATATGTGACTTAGTAAAGAAATAAATCTTCGACTTAGAAAAGAAATAAATCTGTAACTCAAAGAAATAATTCTGCGACTTATCTTCTTCTTCTTTCGTTCTCAAACTGCTGCAGATCAGCAGGATGTAGTCCGGAGAACGGAATGCGTTGTGTCATGGTTTACAGCATTGCTGCGATATCTGCGCCTTTCGGCCTGACACATTCGACTTCAGCATGGCTTTGGGTCACTGACCCTATATGGGATGGGACAGCCAACACCATCCCATAACCTCCTTAGTCGCGTTGTACGACATGCATGGAAGGTAAACAGTGTTGTTGCTATTCTTTGCTCCCCTTTTGGGCTTCGACAACACATGGGCGTGCGACTTCTCAAAGTAACAAATATACAACTCAGTAAATAAATAAATCAGTGACTGGGTAAGGAAATACATCTTCAGCTCAGTTAAAAGAGAATCTGCGCCCCAATAAAGAGGTAAACCAGCGCCTCTGAGACGAAATAAACCTGCGTCATCAACAAATAAATAGTCAGTCTCAAAGAAAGTATATAGGCCTCTATGCAGTAAACAACACTAGAGTAGCTGGCACATCAACTGATTTGATTACAAGCTGGTCTATGAACGCTTAATGCACTGAAAGAGAAACTTTTCCCCCTACTTGGAGTAACCCAGCTTTCATGCAGCCTGACTCGCTCACTCATCCGTGTCACACAAACTAATTCATATTGTATCCACGCTTACCTGTTGACCGGGCAGGTAAGATACCTGACACAGATGACATTCCAACTCATATTTTGGTGTTCTAAAGGGAATTAAGCAAGAAGTATTTGTGAATGTCCCCTCCTTTCATATCTCACCTTGGCCAGTCAGGCAATACGGCCTTTGAACTACCACCGTATTTACACTTGAGGCAGTTTGCATACCTTCAAGTATTCTCTGGACCAGTGGTTACCCTACATCACAATAATGTCCCTAGTCGTTATTTAAGTAACGCATCTGGTTCTTCTTCTGCGCTCGTTATCAAACTCCTGCAGATTAGCAGGATGTAGTCCGGAGAACGGAATGCGTTGTGTCATGGCTTACAGAATTGCTGCGATATCTGTGCCTTTCGGCCTGACACATCCGACTTCAGCATGGCTTTGGGTCACTTACCCTATATGGGATGGGATAGTCAGCTCCATCCCATAACCCCCGTAGTCGCCTTTTACGATATGCATGAAAGGTAAACAGTGTTGGTATTCTTTGCTACCCTTTCGGGTCCCGGCCACACACGGGCGACCTTTAGTTCAGTAGTTGCTGCAACGTACTTCCAACAAGGCCTGTAGATACGAGATACTGTTTAGTAGGGGATCATCAAATCTCGTCGCACCCCCCCCCCCCTTTTATAAATTGGATCATGACTTTTAGTGCTAGATACCTGACCAAATCCCAACCCCGCCCCTCTCCACCCCTTTAGGGTCATCACATTTTCACCATAGAAACATTATATGGGAAACCGTAGAAATGTACAACATCAGAGGTCTGGTGCTAGATAATTTAAAAGCGATATATCAAGAATGCGAAAGCTCAGTAAGAACAACAGATGGAATGTATGAACCTTTTTAAACAAGATATGGAGTAAGACAAGGATGCGTACTTTTACCCCTACTTTTCAACATATACATGGACAGAATAATAAAAGAAGCTCACATCAACAAAGAGGAACCATTGCAAATAAACCTGATGAGGAACTTAATAATGAAATCAATGAAATATTATTTGCCTATGATCAAAGTCTAACATACAAAGATGAGGAAACTTTGCAAAAGCACATCAATGCATTGATGTTACCATGTCAGAAGTACAACATGAAAACTAACGTACAAAAAACAAGTTATGAACATTAGCAAGTCTTCAACACCAATGAATATAACAATAGATAATACCACAATGAAACAAGCCAAAGAATTAAAAATCTAGGCAGTAGTTTTTCCGAAGTTGGAAGACTAGACAGAGAAATAGAAACAAGGTGACAGAAAGCAAACACGGTGACTCACCATTACTTCTTCATCCAACGATCAAGATTGAAATTTAAAAAAAAACAAAAAAACAAATAATATCTACAATTTGTATATCAACACTGCGCTACTAATTTCAAACATGACCTTTAACATCCTCGCAGCAAAGAAAAATCGTCACATGTGAAATGAAGTGTCTGAGAAAAGCTGCAATGGTTACCAAACTAGATAAAATAAGAAATGAAGAAATTAGGAAAAGAGTTGGTATAATATCATAAATTGAACATATTGAGAGACAGCAAGTAAAATGGTTAGGTCAACTTAGGAGAATGAACCCAAACCAAATACCAATAAGAGCATATAACAAAAGAATATCCGGGTGTGAGGCGAAAGGTAGAGAAGAAACGGTTGATAGAAAATATCAATATAGCTTTGAACAAGCATGGACTAAATGCAACCTTGGCGACATATCTGGCTTTGGAACGACAGCTTAAGCTCTCACCCCTACGCTTAACGGCAAGTGTGAATGCGATCAACAACCATTCACTTAAGGAAAGACAGTAGACAATAGACATTTTCACTAGAAAGATATCTCATACAAGCTGTCAAGACAGTTTTCTATTACTTTCATTTCTCTCAGGATGGTAGCATGATCTCATGTATCTAGGTAGCATTTTTTTCATTTGGTGATCTGGCTTAATTGGTGATCTTTTTGGCCCATGGTATTCTGAGATTTTTTCTGTAGTATTTTGTTTCAATTGCTGCTATTTTAATTTTCACTTTGTTGGTGATTATCCAGGATTCACACACATGTATTGCCACTGCGAATATGCAAGTTCTTATTAATATTTGTTTTGTTGTTTTGCAGCAGCTCAGCCATATGTTTTTCTTTTTATCAGCTTCTTGACGCGATAGCCAACCTCCTTCTGACTTCTTCATAGCAATCCTCATTACTGTTGATAAGAGAATCAAGATATTCAAAACTGGTGACTCTTTCTAATTCGATGGTGTTGACCAACCAGGTGACATTCATAATGTGATTGTCATAAAATGAGCTTTTTTTTTTTGCCTAGGACACACTAGTGCGTGTCAAGGAATGTTGTGTGTGGCTAGGACACACTAGTGCGTGTCAAGGAATGTTGTGTGTGGCTAGGACACACTAGTGCGTGTCAAGGAATATTGTGTGTGATGTTTTACATAGTAAGCTTACATGCGAGTGTGTGCAAATATGTTTGTACTTTCCACATAGAATATGTTAAATATGTTGTTTGACTGTCGTAGTGGCTAGATTACCAGAACCGCGATCTCCACGTATTTTTTATGTTTGAAAGCTCTGAAATATTCTTCTTCACCGTTTAATCTCAAACTCCCGCCGGAACTCTCTTGTAGCCGAACTATGTTCCTACTAGATTTCCAGCAGGATGTAGTCATGAGAATGGAATTGTGTTATGTCGCCGGTTTATTTGTGCCAATGGCCCGACACATCCGTCTTCGGTTGTGAAAGCTCTGATATAACCATATTGGATTAACGTCTAGGGATGAAAGCTGCGTACCTCACCGTAAGAGGTATAATTTTACTAACCAAGACTTTATCGAGTCTAACTCCTTGAAGTGGAGATGGTGGCTTAGTCCAGCCAACAGAGGCTGGAAATTGAGATTTGTCGGGCTATTCTTGACATCGAGCACAACCACAGTTCTACTCAAGCAATCACCGGTGTTGAAGTCAGAGACACCGAGCCGAGAGGCGCACCGGCAACCATGGTATCACGCAATGCGACTATATAACATCTATTCACTTACCAAAAACAAAATTTAAACATTTCTGAGAAATAGAATTTTGACAATTTGATATTTAGATATTTTCTCTTCCTGAGCGTTCATTCTCAAACTCCCACTCTGTCTTTCTTGTAGCATGACAATGGTTCTACTAGATTTCCAGTATGATGTAGTCCAGATAATGGAAACGAAGTGTCGCCGTTTTATTTACGTCAATGGCTCGACACATCCACCTTCGGTTTAATATTGAGATATACATATAAAGTGTATAATTAAGTGACAATTGCTGGATTAGATGTACAAATTCCTTCAAGTTCCCTACGGAACACATGACTGCTACTGTCGCTGGTCAACGATTTCTATGGTGCTTCGTCCTCTTCATCTGTGTCCACGAGATCCCAATTTCTTTTATCTCTCTCTCTCCATTGTTCTTTAGCGTATAACAAAGTCTTCAAAATTATATTTATTTCTGCTGGTTTCATTCCAGAACCTGTCCTGGTTATGTTGTCATACGTCTTTTTGAGAGTGTTATATCTATCTTCGTTTTGTAGTTTTTGTCTTCACATCCACCGGCCAACAGAATGTTCTCGTCCACAACTCATGACTTGATATCAACTCTAGCCATCTCTACGTTACATAGACACTAATGTATTCTCTTCTACAACTTGTCATGTGAGATCCACTCTGGTCATCCAGTGCGATGTAAATACACAAGACATCTACTGATAAATATCTGCAGCTGTGATGTTATTTTCTGGATTATGTGCCATGTCACAGAGCCATAACGCAATACAGACTTGACATTTCTGTAAGAGCCATAAAGCAATACAGACGTGACATTGTGTAAAAATAACCAAACAGTGGGTCTTTGGGACAATGGTGAGGAATTCCATACTGGGCACGGAAGTAAATCTTAGCTTTTTAATTATGTTGTCAATATCCCGGTCCGTTATTTCTTCTTTGTCAATGTTACCTTACAAAATAAGTATTAAAAAAATTACAAATGTGTCCTTCTTCAATCGTCTGGTCATTTATTTGTAGTGTATTTTTGTTGCGTATTATTAATTCTGATTTCCTGTACCTTCTTTCCATAGAATTGAAGTCCAGATTTATATTGTTTTTCCCCACCATTCTGTCTTGTACATGCGTATCCAGGAATTACATTCCTGCATTCCTATTAAAATGTACAATATATAGTGAGTGAAAATCAAGTAATTTTTGGATAGCAGATAGCAAGCCTCTCATGATTCCAAAATCAACAATATATACTTTGTCTAAGAGGATCAACTGAGAGCATTATACAAATATGTTGCTCGAAAACGAGGATTACCAAGAGAAAACAAGAAATATCAAGAATAAAAATCAGGAATATCAAGAAAAAACACAGGAATATCAAAACTACAGCAAGGAATACTAAGAGGAAAACCAGGGATATCAAGAAAACAACAACAGGAATACCAAGAAGAAAAAAGGAATGTCAAGAAAAACTAGGAATATTAAGAAAAGCAGAAGTATCAAGAAGAATAACAGGAATATCAAGAAAGACCATCAGGAATATCATGAAAACCAGGAATATTAAGGTAAACCAGGAATATCGAAAAGAAATCCAGGAATATCAAGGAAAAAATATAGCAATTTAAAAACTAGGAATATCAATTTAAAAAATTTAGAAATATCAAGAAAAGCAACGGAAATCAAGAAAAAATAAAACATGTCAAGATAAACTAGGAATATCAAGGAAAAAAAGAGAAATTTCAAAACTAGGAATATCAATAAAACAATCTATAAATATCAATAGAAAGCCGGGAATATCAAAAAAACGCCCAGGAAAAAAATTTCAAGACGAAAACTAGGAATATAAAAAAAAAATATATCAAGAGAAAAAAACATGGATATCAAGAAAAAACCAAGAACTTCAAGGGGGGGGGGGGGAACAGGAATATCAAGGATTAAACACCAGGAATGTCAAAAAAAACAATCTTGAATATCAAGGGGAAAAAATAATAGGAAAATAAAATGAATTATCAAGAGAAAACCAGAAATCTCAAGAAAATTATACGAACCAGAACTATTTGCAATACTACGCATGAGATAACACAACACAGTCGACTCTGCAGTCATCATCATCAGGTGCCGTCTACGCATAAAAGTTTGGCTACAACAGACCTCCAACATGATGTGTCTCTTGCCTTAATGGTTTTTTATGCGAAGTCTGTTAATGCGAAGTCTGCATTGTTATATGGTTTTCAAACAAATGTGAAGTCTGTAATACAGTCTCTTCTAGACTGTATGATATCGATCTTGTAATACTTCCTTGCGGTTTGTATCTCTGCCTATATCTTGCTTGCCTTCCCTCAATTCTATCTTATAGAAATATTAACAATAGCTGTCCATCTTGCATGATGACAACAGTTTCAGACTTGTGTTTTTGCATTTCTCTGGTAAGTAGATGACAGAAGAGTCTAATTCTGACATAGAATCCCCTGCCACAAATTTGGACACGCATGATCACAATTGGTTATCTGTGTATTTATATTTCTGTCTTTTCAAGCGTAACGTTTTCTCCGTGCCTCTGGGATTTAGTGCTGTTGCGCGATGCAAACACATTTGCTAGTATTACTGCGCCAAACTGGGCGGTACTAAGCGAAAGACTTCCAGGATGTGGTATCAATGTTGAAGTTCTTCAGAGAGACTTTGAGAGAGTTCTTGAAGTGTTTCTTCTGTCCACCGGCCATTCGTTTTTCCTTGAGAAGCTTACCATAGATCAGCTATTCTGGGATGCGTAAATCTGACATGCCCAGATCATTTCAGTTGAGCCTTCTTCAGTATTGTATAAATGTTTGGGAAGTTGACTCTAGCGATGACATCCGTATTGTATAAATGATTGGGATGTTGACTCTAGCGATGACATCCGTATTGTATAAATGTTTGGGAAGTTGACTCTAGCGATGGCATCCGTATTAGGTGTTTTATCTTGCCACTGCATCATGAGAAGTTTGCAGATATAATTGTGTGAAAGTGATGTAACACTCTGGCGTGTTTTCTGTACATCGTCCAGGACTGACAAGCTTGTATAACACTCTGTCGTGTTGTCTGTACGCCGCCCAGGTCTGACAAGCTTGTATAAAACTCTGTCGTGTTGTCTGTACGCCGCCCAGGTCTGACAAGCATGTAGCAAGAACAAGGTAGTAAGAACAATGGCGCGATAGCCTTTTAATGTTATGGCGAGTTTAATTGCCTTCCGTTACCACATATAATTCAGTAATGCCCTGAACAAGGTATCATGTCTTTTGATATGCTATTTATAAACAAATATATATTTATTTGTTTGATTTAATAGTTCTTTATTTATACGTGGTGTTGTCAAAACCGCTTGTGTTCATTCCACTCCGCTGTCTAATATGAACATAATTCATGATTGCACTAGAATCAAATTTCTATGGATATATGTGTGTGCTATAAGATATTGTGAAATTTACCCAAGAGACAAAATTACAGGTAAATCGACATTTCAAGCGAACGAAAAATGAAGATCTGAAACCTACATGGAAAAAATGAAATTGCGAAATTCAAGGGAAAAAGTGGAACGCATCGACACACTGGGATAAGTTTTATACCTACGCACAAGGAATGTAGTAAGAACGCATCGACATACTGGGATAAGTTTTATACCTACGCACAAGGAATGTAGTAAGAACGCATCGACATACTGGGATAAGTTTTATACCTACGCACAAGGAATGTAGTAAGAACGCATCGACATACTGGGATAAGTTTTATACCTACGCACAAGGAATGTAGTAAGAACGCATCGACATACTGGGATAAGTTTTATACCTACGCACAAGGAATGTAGTAAGAACGCATCGACATACTGGGATAAGTTTTATACCTACGCACAAGGAATGTAGTAAGAACGCATCGACATACTGGGATAAGTTTTATACCTACGCACAAGGAATGTAGCAAGAACGCATCGACATACTGGGATAAGTTTTATACCTACGCACAAGGAATGTAGCAAGAACGCATCGACATACTGGGATAAGTTTTATACCTACGCACAAGGAATGTAGCAAGAACGCATTGACATACTGGGATAAGTTTTATACCTACGCACAAGGAATGTAGCAAGAACGCATTGACATACTGGGATAAGTTTTATACCTACGCACAAGGAATGTAGCAAGAACGCATCGACATACTGGGATAAGTTTTATACCTACGCACAAGGAATGTAGTAAGAACGCATCGACATACTGGGATAAGTTTTATACCTACGCACAAGGAATATAGTAAGAAGTGCACAGAAATGTAAGACATAACTAAAGATATTACAAGATGAAATAGATTTTCTCAGGACCTATACTCTGCAAGGAGCGAAAGGTGGATATAATTTAGTCTAAGCTTTGCCGTTGACGACTAATAAAAAGCAGACATGTATATTTACATAAAGAAGTGTGTATTTCTTAGATTAGAACACGCACACTTGACTGCTAAACCGCAGTGTATAGTTGACAGTTTCCCTGGCAAGTTCACTTTGTGTGTCTACACACCGGATTGAAATTCTCAGCTGTAATTGTAAATAAAGAGTGACACCTTATCACAAGCGGGTATATCACACACCTGATTTTATCTACAACAGGTACCTGTACAGATTTAGCCACACCGATAGTTAAGTTTCAACCTGTCACATTGGTTTAAACGTTACAGGTATCGAGAGTGCTTATCAAGTAACTGTTATCTATCGGCGATTGATGGTAGTCTATTGTTTGTGTCAAATAACTTGTTTAGTTTGTTTCTCAAAGTCTGTTGTTGGTGAAAGTTAAATCTATTTAATTATCTATCTTTAGTGTCTCTCAAGCTATCGTTGGTTAGAGTTAGTTTGTTTACTATCTATCTTTAGTGTCTCTCAATCTATCGATCGTTAGAGCTAGTTTGTTTACTATCTATCTTTAGTGTCTCTCAATCTATCGATGGTTAGAGTTAGTTTGTTTACTATCTTTAGTGTCTCTCAATCTATCGCTGGTTAGAGTTAGTTTGTAAACTATCTATCTTTAGTGTCTCTCAATCTATCGATGGTTAGAGTTAGTTTGTTTACTATCTTTAGTGTCTCCCAATCTATCGATGGTTAGAGTTAGTTTGTAAACTATCTATCTTTAGTGTCTCTCAATCTATCGATGGTTAGAGTTAGTTTGTTTACTATCTTTAGTGTCTCTCAATCTATCGCTGGTTAGAGTTAGTTTGTTTACTATCTATCTTTAGTGTCTCTCAATCTATCGATGGTTAGAGTTAGTTTGTAAACTATCTATCTTTAGTGTCTCTCAATCTATCGCTGGTTAGAGTTAGTTTGTTTACTATATATCTTTAGTGTCTCTCAATCTATCGATGGTTAGAGTTAGTTTGTTTACTATCTATCTTTAGTGTCTCTCAATCTATCGATGGTTAGAGTTAGTTTGTAAACTATCTATCTTTAGTGTCTCTCAATCTATCGATGGTTAGAGTTAGTTTGTTTACTATCTTTAGTGTCTCTCAATCTATCGCTGGTTAGAGTTAGTTTGTTTACTATATATATCTTTAGTGTCTCTCAATCTATCGATGGTTAGAGTTAGTTTGTTTACTATATATCTTTAGTGTCTCTCAATATATCGTTGGTTAGAGTTAGTTTGTTTACTATCTTTAGTGTCTCCCAATCTATCGATGGTTAGTGTTAGTTTGTAAACTATCTATCTTTAGTGTCTCTCAATCTATCGATGGTTAGAGTTAGTTTGATTACTATCTATCTTTAGTGTCTCTCAATCTATCGTTGGTTAGAGTTAGTTTTTTTACTATCTATCTTTAGTGTCTCTCAATAATTCGATGGTTAGAGTTAGTTTGTTTACTATCTATCTTTAGTGTCTCTCAATCTATCGATGGTTAGAGTTAGTTTGTTTACTATCTATCTTTAGTGTCTCTCAATCTATCGTTGGTTAGAGTTAGTTTGTTTACTATCTATCTTTAGTATCTCTCAATCTATCGCTTCTTAGAGTTAGTTTGTTAACGATCTTTAGCGTCTCTCAAGCTATCGATGGTTAGAGTTAGTTTGTTTACTATCTTTAGTGTAACTCAATCTATCGTTGGTTAGAGTTAGTTTGTTAACTATCTTTAGTGTCTCTCAAGCTATCGTTGGTTAGAGTTAGTTTGTTAACTATCTTTAGTTTCTGTCAGTCTATCGTTGGTTAGAGTTAGTTTGTTTACTATCTATCTTTAGTGTATCTTAATCTATCGTTGGTTAGAGTTAGTTTGTTTACTATCTTTAGTGTCTCTCAATCTATCGCTGGTTAGAGTTAGTTTGTTTACTATCTATCTTTAGTATCTCTCAATCTATCGATGGCTAGAGCTAGTTTGTTTACTATCTTTAGTGTCTCTCAATATATCGTTGGTTAGAGTTAGTTTGTTTACTATCTATCTTTAGTGTCTCACAATGTATCGTTGGTTAGAGTTAGTTTGTTTACTATCTATCTTTAGTGTCTCTCAATCTATCGTTGGTTAGAGTTAGTTTGTTTACTATCTATCTTTATTGTCTCTCAATCTATCGCTGGTTAGAGTTAGTTTGTTTACTATCTTTAGTTTCTCTCAATCTATCGTTGGTTAGAGTTAGTGTGTTTACTATCTATCTTTAGTGTCTCTCAATCTATCGATGGTTAGAGTTAGTTTGTTTACTATCTTTAGTGTCTCTCAAGCTATCGTTGGTTAGAGTTAGTTTGTTTACCATATATCGTTAGTGTCTCTCAGTCTATTGATGGAATACCCGCCATGCAAAAAGTAAAGCGCTTGTAGATGACATGCGCATATAGTGAGGCGTTCCCCTTCTGGAATATCCGCACTTGCAAATGACATGCCCATAGAGTGATGCCTTCAACTTCTAGAAGATCCACACCCCGTGTAGATGACATTCCATATAAGAGATATTCCCCTTCTGGACGATCTACATAACCTATCTGTACCAGTACATTTTCACTCCCTCCCCCTTTGAGTACAATGCTAGGCTTCTATTTAAGGCAACTGCACGTCGCATAGAGTTGGGGTTATTTGGGTATGAATTAAGTGCAGAAGGAACATCCCTCCCCATAAGGAAACAAGATATACATTGGTGATAATTTATGGATATTGACACAAACAAGGGTCACTTGCAACTACACGTGATTCTTGTCTAGTTAAGTACATGCATGTACCATATAATAATCGCACGTGACAGCACCTGTTATGATGCTCTTCAAATGCACGCGTACATTAACAAAGGTAGTTTAGTTGACTTAACGAGAGCATAATTGTGACTGACAGGGGTATATGCTTGAAACAATGACACACGCACGCCTGATGTAAGTGATACAGTTGTTACCAGTCGGTAGCAGGTGAAGACTTATCGAATGTCTATTGTATTCTCATAAACAATAACTTTGATTCACTTCACAGTTTCTCTCTGTTTGATGTCTACTGCTACTGTCCATAGCTGAAGGGGTTATTTTATTTAGGCTGAAGGTAACTAATTCTGAAAATCAAAATGGACAGAAATAGATATACGTATTACCAAAGTAAGTCAATAAAACAACATAGCAGCGAGACACAGCGACAAATGACGTTTCGACTATTTAGCCTTCATCAGGTTGTTTTATTGACTTATTTTTGTAACACGTATACCTATTTCTGTTCATTTTGATATTTGCCTTGTGTTACCCCATCCACCCATTTCCAGACTGTGGTTGTTACCCAATATCTGAATTTTTACCCCTTAACTAATCCTGAGCTGTGTAGTCGTTCGTCTTCTTTCACTTCTCGGGCGAATCGCAAGCACGAAGAAAGTTCACCTAAGTATGTAATCACTTTTACTTTAGTGTATATCTAGAAATTAATTGTGACAACCGGAGAAAATCGTTAGTTTCTTCATATGTTCTCACTTACAAAATTTGATGGATGTGTTCGTTTCATCTGTTTCTGCCTTACTTCATTGTATGAGTCTCAATACGGTAAAAGGCTCCAGGCTCAAAATGGATATATCATAGCTGGAACAACAGAAAATATCATTGGACAAGTGTGTAATCCTATTTGCTTTGATCCTAGATAGAAGTTGATATCCACTCCTCCTGCATTAACTGGTACCTTCTCTGTGATCAACACACTCGACAGAAGCTGCACGGGCATAGGTACGGTGGCAGTGTATGCAGAAGTCGGGGTTTTTATTGACGACAACACTGCACAGGATGATGTAACACTCTACAATAATGAGACAGTCATTCGTCATCAACGATGTGCTTGGACGTTTTCTGCAAGCTGCAACTGGAAAACTCAAAATATTCAGCCTTCACTAAAATCACGAGCAGTCCTACGATGAAGAAAACAGGTGTGACGAAAGCACTATTCATGGCTGATGTCACAGAACTACTCTCATGCATGCATGTGTGTGTTTGCCCAACATAAGTAATGATGACCATTTTTACATCCACTTTTGAAAATGCAGTTAGAATTATGACCATGCGTAATAGTTCGTAGATGACTAATGTGCCCTATTCGAGCTGTAAATGTTCGTAGACATTTTGACCATGGAATGACGACTGTAGACGATTTTGAGCTATCCGTTCGCCGAAGACGGATGTGCCGGGCCAATGGCGCAAATAAAACGGCGACACAATGCATTTCCATTCTCTGGACTGCATCCTGCTGGAGATCTAGTAGTCTACAGGAGAGATCCAGCAGGAGTTTGAGAATGAACGCTGAAGAAGAAGATCTATCCGTGACTTTCTAGCTACTCTCCGTTGTTCGGCTACAGCATTTCTACTCTTTTCACAAGATGATGCGCTCTTTTTGACTGTAGAGCGCCATGTAGATCTATTTTATGCAAGTTCTTCCCATGTGTCGTGGTCTATTTCAAACGCTTTCAGTGAAGTCTTTAACGAATTCTTGTAAAGCTTCTGTTGGCATACTCAGTTATTCAATGAACTTACATAACTATAGTTCAGTGACTTACAGAACCACTCTCATACATACATGACTTAGTGACTGAATGAACATGAAGTCACAGAACTACTCTCATATATACATGACTTAGTGACTCAATGAACATGATGTCACATAACTACTCTCATACATACATGACTTGGTGACTCAATGAACATGATGTCACAGAACTACTCTCATGCATGCATACTTAGTGACTCAATGAACATGATGTCACAGAACTACTCTCATACATACATGACTTAGTGACTCAATGAACATGATGTCACATAACTACTCTCATACATACATGACTTAGTGACTCAATGAACATGATGTCACATAACTACTCTCATACATACATGACTTAGTGACTCAATGAACATGATGTCACATAACTACTCTCATACATACATGACTTAGTGACTCAATGAACATGATGTCACAGAACTACTCTCTTACATACATGACTTAGTGACTCAATGAACATGATGTCACATAACTACTCTCATACATACATGACTTAGTGACTCAATGAACATGGTCCGCAAAGTTGAAATGGGAGTTTTCCGTCGTCGCTGGTTGGAATTATTGACATAATCTGTGATCAGTGATAGTACATGGCAGGTCATGCGGGCGTTGAGGGTAATGAACGTGTTGATACACTGTTGAGCATGACCACAGTGTAAATAGATACATCAACGGATTATCTGCCATAGTTAACAAATTAAGAGACCTCATCTGCGCAGAAGATTTGTAAAAAGTGTAAATCATAGTCTCCATCTGATTGGGGAAAAGATCTGAAGAGTCCGTAAAGAGAAACATAATGATATACATATACTGATAAATCAATATGGAACTGACAATGGTGGACACTACGCTCTGAGGAATTTATTGAGACGAAAATCGGAGCACCTATGGAATTGTCCGAAGTACGCTGATGATAACCTGCAGTCAGAACTCAATTCCATCGGTGTATACTGTTCATTTGTGTGGTCACATGCTATAGTTGAGTACTGTTCATTTGTGTCGTCCCACGCTATTGGTGTGTACTGATTATTTGTGTGTACTGTTCATTTGTGTGGTCCATGACATTTGTGTGTACTGTTCATTTGTGTGGTCCATGACATTTGTGTGTACTGTTCATTTGTGTGGTCCATGACATTTGTGTGTACTGTTCATTTGTGTGGTCCATGACATTTGTGTGTACTGTTCATTTGTGTGGTCCATGACATTTGTGTGTACTGTTCATTTGTGTGGTCCATGACATTTGTGTGTACTGTTCATTTGTGTGGTCCATGACATTTGTGTGTACTGTTCATTTGTGTGGTCCATGACATTTGTGTGTACTGTTCATTTGTGTGGTCCATGACATTTGTGTGTACTGTTCATTTGTGTGGTCCATGACATTTGTGTGTACTGTTCATTTGTGTGGTCCATGACATTTATGTGTACTGTTCATTTGTGTGGTCCATGACATTTGTGTGTACTGTTCATTTGTGTGGTCCATGACATTGGTGTGTACTGTTCATCTGTATGGTCCCATGCTATTGGTGGATACTGTTCATAAGTGTGGTCCCATGCGAATCGATTGTTGGGTAGTATTCATCTGTTGTATTGTCTCATCTGATTGGTGGGCACTATTGATATGTTGTGTACTCTCATCCGTTTGGTGGACACTATTCATCTGTGTGGTCATATTTGACTTAAAAATATCGATATCATACAGAGCAATGTGGATATCTGTCTTAGAATTTGACTGAGAACTGTAGACATGTGACTTGGAAACTCTGACTGACTGAGAACTGTAGACATGCGACTTAAATTGTGATTGAGATATGTAGACATCTGACTTGAAAGTTATGACTGAGAACTGTAAACATCTGACTTGAAAGTTATGACTGAGAGCTGTAAACGTCTGACTTGAAAGTTATGACTGAGAGCTGTAAACATCTGACTTGAAAGTTATGACTGGGAGCTGTAAACATCTGACTTAGAGGTTATGTTAATTCAGCAGAGCATGATAATACGCATGTAAGACACTAACCTTGACCTATCAATTTGTATTTCCCAGGTAAGTGTCAAGTGTCTGTAAAACAGAACGTGTTTGATCGTAAACCTTCTTGTCACACCTGTCAGCTCTGGTCTATGACAGGTCAAAGGTTAGTAACAGTTTTATTTGTGTGCAGCATGATCATGTCAGAGAAAAAAAATTCTTACCTTTGACGGGGATTGAACCAGGTCCGTTCTAGCAACATCAAATCGCCTTGCAACTCAAGTGAACAGGTTTTCCTTACTTGACCAACCACACCACACTCCCCCCCCCCCCCCGCCAAGATATGATCTTGTCAAGACTTTCCATCTGTGTACTCACGTATCTTGTACAGATTACATAGAAAGACAGCAGATCAAGTGGTTTGGCCACATTATGAGAATGCATCACGACAAGTTTCCCATGCAGGCATATAACCAAATGAGATCAGGATACAAAGTCAGGGACATCCTGAACAGACACGGACATAGCACAGCCGAGGCCACAAATCTGGCTTTAGAACACAAGCTCGAGCTTCAACCACGCCTACGCTTAACGGCAAGAGTGGATAACAAGCCATCTGGGAAAAGACAATAGACTCAAGTTACTGAGAACGACCAATCGAGACAAGGACTATTACAACAACAGCTAACAACCACGTACAAGTAATCAAGTGTTCCCAGGCACACAAACATAGAATATCCGTATACGACGAGCGACGGACCTACTTGTAAACACAAATAACATAGAAACAGGACAATGTTGCTTCAAATAATTGCTTATTCACGTAAATTCAAGTAGAAATTCAAGTAGGTTCAGTCAACGTTAAGAATAGTTTGTTTTTTTTCATTTATCCTCATGCTTCCTACTTGAATTTATTATGGTTATTTCATAGTGAATGTTTTATATCACATTTGAAAAGTGAATGCATTCTCTAACTGGGGAATCCAGTTCTTGATTTTGTTCTGTTCCATGAGTCATCAGACAGACCGTGTACGACGATATCTCTTCAATATTTTAATGTACTTAATCAATTTTGTTTTTATTTTCTACATCTAAAGCACCATGCATCAAAACACAAAGCTGATGAACTATGCATCACAAAAAATCTAGAGTGCCATGCATAAAAACATTTAAATTACTATGCATTAAAAAAAATTATAAACCAGGCATTAGTAAAAGTTAAAGTACCATACATTAGTAAAAAAATAAAGTACCAGGTATTAGTGAAAGTTAAATTAACAATCTTTAGTCAAATTTAAAATACACGCCTTTAGTAATAGTTGAAGTACATGATTTAGTAACAATATTCCACCGAATACGGAGTGTCGGAACATTGTCGCAAAAAAAAACGTCGACACAACTCATTTTCATTCTCTGGACTACATCCAGTTGGAAATCTAGTAGGACAATTGTCCTCCTTACAAGAGATATCCAGCGGGAGTTTGAGAATGAAGGTTGAATAAAAAGAAATAATTACCAGACTTAAGTAAAAATTTACAGTACCACACTTTAGTAAAATTTAAAGTTCTAAGCTATAGTAAAATTTAAAGTTCTAAGCTATAGTAAAATTTAAAGTTCTAAGCTATAGTAAAATTTAAAGTATCAGGCAATCTTCTTGTTCTGCGTTCATTCCTAAACTCCTGAAGATTAACATGATATAGTACGGAAACTGTAATGCGTTGTATCATGCTTTGGAACTTTTCTGTGATATTTGCGCCTTTCGGAATAACAAATCGCACTTCAGCATGGCTTCTGGCTCATTTTGACTCTATATAGGTTGATACAGCCAATTTCATCCCTTAACCTCTTGTAGTCGCCTTTTACGACATGCATGAAGGTAAACAGTACTGATATTCATTGCTCTCCTTTCAGACCCCGTCGACACATGGTCGCAGTAGAATTTAAAGAAAAAGACATTATTAACCGCCAAAGACGGATGTGTTGGGCCATTGCCGCAAATAAAACGGCAACACAACGCATTTCCATTCTTTGGACTACATTCAACTGGAAATCTTGTAAGATCATTGTCCTGTTACAAGAGAAATCCAGTGGGAGTTTGAGAATGAACGCAGAAGAAGAAGAAGTTATTACTAAAATAACATTTAAAATGTGATCATACGTTTCGGTACTGAGATCTTCTCATTATCCCGTAGCCTATAACCAATACTAGGTCATGTCACCATTTCACACTGAACCCTAGTTATGTTTAGTACTGAAACACCTACATCATTATATGCTGTATCTTTGAGCCTTCAGGCACGATAAAATCAGAGCTGACAAACGATCGATTTTTCATTTGGCAATCGGTACATAAGAAGATCTGACTTGAGCAACAGTAATGCGATTAGCCTAACTAATCCATGTCAGCATAGCTGCATGTTACGGTTGGCATCTGAAATATTGCATAGCAATAAATGTGTCTGCAAGATAATTCAAACAGTCCAATTGATTTCCTAGTATATCAATTTTTAAACATCTAGTCTGACATGTCCAGTATCGGAATGGATGTTTAAGAATTGACGCAACAGATAAAGGAGAATGATGTTGTCGGCCGTCTAATCATCTAACGATATCTTTGCCAAATATATCATCAAACTAAAATTTCCTTATCAATAAGACCACCAAGATGGCCGTACCATGCTATGATGCAGAGAGGCGGTCGGATCGGGCGGCACCAATCATAATATATTGTTGGGGGCGGCGACACTTTGAAGAAAAACCATTTAAGGGGAGGGCATCACGAAGACTTGATCATACTGAGTATATCCACCGCACGGCCCTGCACATCACGATACACTCGTATCCGTAATGTCGTCCACAAACATCCATATCCATACACCTTCTACTAATACTCGTATCCACAATCTCTTCCACGGACAATCATATCCACAATGTCATCTACGAACAATCATGCGCAGTCTCATTCACGAATACTATATTTACTATACCATCCACGGACACTATATCCACAACACATCCACAGATGCTTATATTCACACATTCATCCATGGACATTTTATCATGAATCCTAAGAAAGTGTTAAATGTATCTATCCATATCCATACGTTATCTCAATCTCAGACGTTATGTAACAATCTTCTAAACATATTCAAACCTACACATGCAATTACATCATTCAGTCTTCTTAAAGGCATTGATACTCACAAATGTCATCATGTCATTCAGTGTTCCTAAAGACATTTATACTCACAAATGACATTGTCATTCAGTGTTCATAAAGACATTGATACTTACAAATGTCATCATATCGTTCAGAGTTCAAGACATTGATACTCACAAATGGCATGATGTCATTCAGAGTTTCCAAAGGTATTGATACCCATAAATGTCGTCATGTCATTCTAAGTTCCTAACGACATTTATACTCACAAATGTCATCACATCATTCAGAGTTACCAACGACATTGATACCCACAAATGTCATTATGAGTTCCTAAAGACATTGATATCCGAAAATACCATGATGTCATTCAGTGTTCCTAAAAACATTGACGCTCACAAATGTCATCATGTCATTCAGAGTTCCTAAAGACATTGATATCTGAAAATACCATGTCATTCAGTGTTCCTAAAAACATTGACGCTCACAAATGTCATCATGTCATTCAGAGTTCCTAAAGACATTGATATCTGAAAATACCATGATGTCATTCAGTGTTCCTAAAAACATTGATGCTCACAAATTCACAAATGTCATCATGTCATTCAGAGTTACCAAATTCACTGATACCCCTACATTGAACCTTCATCAACTCCCTGTTCTTGATTTCATGCCACTTCCAAAATGAAGACAAGTATCGATGGTAAGAGATGAATCTGAAACAATCAATCAAGAAACGACCAGAATTCTCAATTTGAAGTGGTCGATACTGCGACAGACATAATTCTTGTTTATTCCTGTATTATCTTAGATAAACTAGTTAAGTGTGATGGATAGCAATCTATGATTATTGAATATCTTCACAATAAAATACACAGAAATGAATATACACAATACAAAGAGCCATTTTGTGAAGCGGAAGAGTGAGGCTCTAAGTGTTAATATTTTTATGTCTGAATGCAAAAAAAGAAGACTTTTTCGTGAGTTTCCTTACGCTAAGAGTACACCACGTGTAACATTCTACTCAATGGACTATTAGATTGGAGTATCTGCGTAGGATCGTGTTCCATGTTAATGTTTCCAATGTGACACTTCTACAGGCCTGTCGGGTTATGGGCATTTGTTATTATTATTATTGTTATTATTATTATTATTATTATTATTATTATTATTATTATTATTATGAGAACAGTCAAATCTCATTATAACCGCTTGGTCAGGACCTATTCAATATGTATGTAATAACATGCATTCGCTATATACAGTCAAGTTCCATTATAACAATATTTTTCGTACCTATGCAAAATTTATGTAATAACACACACTCGCTATATACAGTCAAGTTCCACTATAACAACTTTTTTCTGAATCTATGCAATATGTATGTACACACATTCACAGTTGTGTGCAACATAGTCACCAAAATGGACAAAATGAGAAATAATAAAATCAGAAGAAGAATTGGTGTAAGAATATGCACAGAATACACCGAGAAACAAAAAATAAAATGGTTTGGACACCTTATGAGAATGAACCATAACCAACTTCCGACCAGAACGTATAAAATGAGAATATCCCGATACACGGCTAGAGGAAGACCTAGAAAAGGTTGGATAGGCAATATCAAGATAACACTGAACAAATACGGATTCAACGCAGGCACGGAGACACATCTGGCCTTGGATAGTCAACTAAAGTTCCCAGTCACCACTCCTAAACATCAAGTGTGGATATTCTGATCATCATTTATCTGGGGATAGACACTTGATAACACACATGCACTATATACAGTCAAGTTTCATTATAACAACTTGGTCCGGATTTATGAAGTATGTATGTAATAACAGACATTAGTTACTTAAAGTATTAACCATTTTATAAAATTAGCGAGTTTTGAAAAATGTTAAATACGGAAATTTGGTGTATACGTAGCGCTATAGGGGAATTACATTGTATTTATTATAATTTCATCCTCTACCCCTTTTGGGGATTACATTGTATTTATTATAATTTCTTCCTCTAGCGCTGTTGGGGGATTACATTGTATTTATTATAATTTCATCCTCTAGCGATGTTGGGGGATTACATTGTATTTATTATAATTTCATCCTCTAGCGCTGTTGGGGGATTACATTGTATTTATTATAATTTCATCCTCTAGCGCTGTTGGGGGATTACATTGTATTTATTATAATTTCTTCATCTAGCGCTGTAGGGGGATTACATTGTATTTATTATAATTTCATCCTCTAGCGATGTTGGGGGATTACATTGTATTTATTATAATTTCATCCTCTAGCGCTGTTGGGGGATTACATTGTATTTATTATAATTTCTTCATCTAGCGCTGTTGGGGGATTACATTGTATTTATTATAATTTCATCCTCTAGCGATGTTGGGGGATTACATTGTATTTATTATAATTTCATCCTCTAGCGCTGTTGGGGGATTACATTGTATTTATTATAATTTCATCCTCTAGCGCTGTTGGGGGATTCCATTGTATTTATTATAATTTCATCCTCTAGCGCTGTTGGGTGATTACACTGTATTTATTATAATTTCTTCCTCTGCGTTCGTTTTCAAACATCTGCAGAATAGTGTAATGTAGTTCAGAGAACGGAATGTGATGTGCAATAATCTACAGTTCCGCTGCGATATCTGCGTATTTCCACCTGATATATACAATGTCAGCATGGCCCTGAGTAATATGTACCCTCACATTCTATATGGTGTTGCAGAAGGACATACATTCTGATGGTGGTCAAAAGAAGCACTATAATGACTCGTTAAAGACCTTACTGCAAGCCTCTGAAATAGACCAAAATACACGAGGAGAAGAACTTGACAAAATGCATTCGGAGATGAACTTGCGCAAAATAGAGCTACATGGCCTCTAATGTCAAAAAAAGGCGCAGCATCTTGTGAAAAGAAGAGAAATGAGCAGCGCAACAGAGGAAAATAGCTAGAACGTTATGGGTAGACCAAAAACCATCTACAGTGTTCATCATATTCCCCAACTGTTCAAGGAAAAGTTGGATACCGAGTAGGGTCAGAATATGACGTATTAGCCATATACATAGTCAAGGACATAACTCTATTACTGAAATTCAAAAGGGGAAGTAACAAATAAACATCATCATCATGTGAAGGAAGGAACAGCACCTAACTACCCCCACATGTACCAATGATACTCTCTTTCCTTTAATTTTTGAACTATGAGCAGTATTTAACATGTAACAGAAGTGTGAAGTAGAAGTGTGGTTCAGCAGTGTATAGATGTGTATTTTAAGATATCAACACCCTGAAACAGTTTTTATATCCATATTAGATTAGAATACCACCGAAGCCTGATGTGTCGGGCCATTAGCGCAAATAAAACGGCGACACATTGCATTATTGTTCTTAGGACTACACCCTACTGGAAATATAGTAGTACCATTGTTCTCCTACAAAAAAGAGATCCAGCGGGAGTTTGAGAATGAACGCGGAAGAAGAATATTAGAATGACCCTGGGATCAAACTGATAATGAAACATCGTATCACGATGGTATCACATGTACATAATAACAAGCATGCTAATGTCACAATATGAAACACAAAAATAGTAAACCGTATCAAATATATCACAGAACAAAGACAGAAAGACAACAGCAGAAAGTAACATAAATCAACCACTAAAGCATAAACATTCACTTTACAACCATATTTTTACATTACAGTTGTAAATATGTTACTAGTGTTAATACATCACATGCGCCTCTGATCATTAGTTCAAATGCCTCTTCTCTCTCCAACACTGTTCCCCTTCCCTCATGCATATTCTACGACATACGTCCTCTCTTTTACACCTGATGCAGACACACAATGCAGACACACAATGCAGACACACAATGCAGACACACAATGCAGACACACAATGCAGACACGGAAAGAAGGATTCAGACTGGTGAATACAAGTGCAACAGACGTGTGTTAAGAATTAGTTATTTATGAATGTAAATAAAGGAAAAATTAATCAAATGTTTTAAAGAAATAGGCATAGATGGAAAATACATCAGACTGATTCGAAATATATACTAGGAATAGACTGCATCAATAACTTGTGAAAACAGCTACTCTCCATACATAGAAATAAGAAGAGGGGTAAGACAAGGATGCATTTTATCATCAAGCCTATTTCATATCTACATAGAGAATATCTTTAAAAATATAGAAGAAATACCAGGAATAATATCAATGGGAAAATAAAACAACCTGAGATATGCAGATGACAGTGTTATTTTAGCAGAAAATGAACATGAACTACATAGACTAATAGATCAAGTCAATAAATCAAGTAAAGAATATGGACTTGATATAAATATTTTTAAAAAAAAACAACAAAAAAACATGATAATCAGCAAGGACACAGAAGAACAAGAGCTAAACATACACATACATTTGGGAGAAACTACAACAAGTAAAACAGTATCAATATCTTGGGCTCATTGTCACAAGTGATGGCAGATGTGAAACAGAAGTTAAAAGGAGAATAGGAATGGCCAAAAGTACCTTCAATGACATGAAGAAAATATTAACATCTAAACAAATTACAAATAAGTTAAAAATGAGAATTATAAAATGCTACATCTATTATATATTAATGTATGGCTCAGAAGCATGGACATTAAATAAACAATTAGAAGACAGAGTTGATATCTTTAGATGTGGGTATATAGAAGAATAGGGAAAACATCATGGAAAGAAAAGAAAGCAAATAAAGAGGTGCTAAATATAATTAATATGAAGAAAGAACTACTAAGAGAAATACAGATCAGGCAAATAAAACACTTACTATGAAGAAAGAAATACTAAGAGAAATAAAGATCAGTCAAAAAAAATATTTTGGACACATTAAAAGAAATGACTCCTTATTGAAGACCTTATTTGATGGTAATGTCAAAGGGAAGCGAGTTAGACAGAGATACACGTAGGGAAGAAACATCACATGATGGACAGGTTACAGTCTCCCAGAGTGCACCACCAAAACAAGAGACATGGGATGTTGGAGATCCGTTGCAGCCAACCTTTTATTGCGGAGACGGCACTTCATGATGATGATTTAGAACATTCATTCATTCATCCAGCAGCAAATAAAGAATTTTGCACGTTATCAAGAACATCTTTTGGCAGTGATGATATGGCGTAAACGTGTTTGGACATGTAACCAGACATTACTCACTTTCTACAATTACTTGGCAAGGAACAGTCGAGGGTTGAAGGAGAGAGGCTGTCTAAGGAAATTCTGGATTGATGATGATGATGACAAGGAATGGTCTGGACATGATTTCTCTGCAGTGTCGCACATCTACGAATATGAAGGATTATGGATCAAATATATACTTGAATTGTAAGGCGATTCTGATAGGCAATGCTGCTAGAGAGTGCTAGTTCTATTCCTGTCAACCTTAAAAAGTCTTAATTTTATCCTCGTATTTCTAACTTGAATTAACCGTTCTATGTGATGGAAATCGTAACAATCACTCAAATTTGACTGCACTGAATAAAAATATTTTTTGATTGAGACATGTAATTGGTGGTAACAGATCAACACCATTTTCTTACCAACATTGTGTTATAAGTGTCAAACATGGACATTAGATTCTAGAACAATTCATAAAATTAACCCCACTGAAATGAAATGTGTGAGACGTATGATTGGAGTTAACTGGTGAGACAAAATCAGGAATGAAGCACTAAGGAAACAATTAGGGATCAAGTCAACAATAGAATACATCCAGAAACAACAAGTTAAATGGTTCAGCCACACAACCAAACATAAAGAGCAAAGCACTATCCAAAAAACCCCTAACAAACGATACGAAAACATTCGACCTATTGGACGCCCTCGTAAAATGTGGATAGATAGTGTATTAAATACACTCGAAAATATAACAGTGAAAAAAAGCAAACAGAAGGGCAAAAGACCGTACACTCACTCTCACCTTAACACCGAAAGGTACATGATGACAGCAAGAAGAAGAAGAAGAAGATAGATGCATCCGTTTAAGTCAAATTTATAACAATGAAGCAGTAAACATTAGATTTATAACAGGATAAACGTAACAGTAAGCATTATATTTATATCATAGTAAAGGTAACAGTAACATTAAATTTATAACAAGATAAATTTAGCGATAAACATATTTATAACTATAGCAGTAAACATTAAATTTATATCAGATTCATTTTTGATATATATGATTATAATGACTGTTTTCTTTCTGAATGGTAATATTCCGCTGAAGATCGATTAGTCTATAATCTCTTCTGTATTTTGTCTTTTGGTTTACTAGTCACTGTAGCTCTTGTTCACTTTCTTCTAAGTGGACTGTGCCATCGTTGATGTTTAAAAATTATTTTACCGTTGAACATGAGCCTGGCATTCATTCTCTCTATTTAAAATTTGTTACTGAGTAGATATTAACTAGGTTGGGTGATAAAATACATCCCTGTCTTACTCCTCGTTTTATTTCTATACATAGTAAACAATTGCTCTCGTTCCTCATTTATACGAGTTTTACCAACATAGAGTTTTAAAAAGGTATTGTCACACGGATAAATCGATGAGATATGTACATTAATGTTTATTACACTTATGTGGAAAAATAAAGGAGCAATGTCGGTCTAAAAATTATAGTTTATAAAGGGCCTATTCTTTTCATTTTTCTCCATGATATTTATATATTTCCATCATATTTATTCGTGCTGTTTATATATTCTTATTATATAAATTCACATTTATATATTCCTATCTAATTTGTTCAATGATATTTATATATTTATATCATATTTACATCATATTTATTCATATTTATATATTATCGTATCTATTACATATCTGTCCAGATTTTAATGATTTATTTTTCGTTCAATCTCAAACTCCAAACGGATCTCTCGTGTAGCAGGATGTTCCTACTAGACCTCCAGCAGAATATAGTGCAAAGAACGGTTATGTGTGCCGCCGTTTTATTTGCACCAATGTTCCAACAGATTCGACTTAGGCATGGGTTTTTACAGCTTCTACCGAACGGTGGACGTCTGTAACCATATTGCTAGAAGTAGACCAACTCGCTAGAAGTAGACCAGCTCGCTAGAAGTAGACAAGCTCGCTAGAAATAGACCAGCTCGATAGAAGTAGACGAAATCGCTAGAAGTAGACCAGATCGCTAGAAGTAGACCAGCTCGCTAGAAGTAGACCAGCTCGCTAGAAGTAGACCAGCTGTACAAGAGAAATGTTTCTTGTATTTATACACTAGTCACCATTTTAAAATTGGTAACGTATTTTATTCAGAACATAGTCATTAACCCATCATTTTTGGCTGTAGTGATTTTCTGAGCAATATAAATACGTTCAGTAGTTTGCCATTGCTTTCTGAACGGTCAGATGCTCAAATGCCTGTGGCGGGGATCGAACTCGACACCTTGGCGGTTACAGACTCGCTCTGTACCACTTGCCACAGAGCAGGACACTAGACCATACTCAAAGCTAACCACGGTTATGTAGGCTTAACATTTTTTGCTGCTGTCTGTGTCGCTATCGACGTGGCCACAGACGCCAACATTTGTGATGTAACTTCCTCTCTTAACACTATAGAGATCATGTGATAGGTTATTGACACTGTCACTTAAACGTAACAGTTTTTGTGATCGGTGTGTGCTTTCATGTAGATGTCATGTCATCAGATGTGCTTATATTTCGAATCTAGTTTTCATGTTATTTTCAATGCTTTGATGTCTTCCATCTACAGTTTCATGTTCTCAAAGATATCCAATATCTATCCAACACCTTTCCTGGACATCTTTATTGAAATCTTATGTCCAGGGACAGGGCAGCTCATATTTTAAATATCTGATTTTCTCTTCGCGACATGCGACCCATTCAATACACCCACTAGTTGTGAGAAATTCTACGCTAAGTTAGGTATGCCAATGTTAACGCTAAGTGAGGTATGCAACTATTAAGTAAGTGTACGCTAAGTGAGGTATGCTAATGTTAAGTGAGTCTACGTTAAGTGAGGTATGCTAATGTTAAATAAGTCTACGTTAAGTGAGGTATGCAAACGTTAAGTATACATTAAGTATGGTATGTCAACGTTAAGTAAAGCTACGTTAAGTGAGGTATCAACTTTAAGTAAGTCTACTTTAAATAATGTATGTCAACATTAAGTCTTCGTTAAGTGAGGTATGTCAACGTTAAAAATATCTACGCTAAGCAAGGTAACGTTTAGTAAATTTACGCTAAGTGAGGTAAGATAGCGTTGTGAATCTACGCTAAGTAATGTATGCCAAATTTATTACGTCTACGCTGAGATATGCCAACATTAAGTAAATCTACGCTATGTGGAGACATGCCAACGTTAAGTGAGATATATACGGTATTAGGTTATCTCTACGTTAGATATGGTACCAGCATCTCAAATTATCATCGTTAGTGATGAGCTAGTGGTAGATGACCACTTTACAAATTTAGAATCCTCAATCAACAACAAATTATCACTGTATCAAGATATAAGCATCAGTATTGGTAAAGCATCTACAACAATAAACAGACTAACAAAAACATTCTGGGCAAACAGAAACTTGATAAAAATCTTAACTCCTGGTTTATCATGCTTGTAAGCTAAGCGCCATCCTCAACGACAGTGAAACGTGGGCAACCTATATGCACCAGTCGAGACGATTAAACAGATTTTACATCTGGTGCCTATGTATAATTTTTGGAGTTAGGCGGCAGGACACATTCACTAATATTGATGTATGGCAGGACAAAGTCACTAATAATGATGTATGGGGGGGACAAAGTCACTAACACTGATGTATGGGGGGACAAAGTCACTAATACTGATGTATGACAGGACAAAGTCACTAATACTGAGGTATGGCAGGACAAAGTCACTAATACTGATGTATGGCAGGACAAAGTCACTAATACTTATGTATGGCAGGACAGTCACTAACACTGATGTATGGCAGAACAAAGTCACTAATACTGATGTATGGCAGAACAAAGTCACTAATACTGATGTATGGGGGGACAAAGTCACTAATACTGATGTATGGCAAGACAAAGTCACTAATACTGATGTATGGCAAGACAAAGTCACTAATACTGATGTATGGGGGGACAAAGTCACTAATACTGATGTATGGGGGGACAAAGTCACTAATACTGATGTATGGCAGAACAAAGTCACTAATACTGATGTATGGCAGAACAAAGTCACTAATACTGATGTATGGGGGGACAAAGTCACTAATACTGATGTATGGCAAGACAAAGTCACTAATACTGATGTATGGCAAGACAAAGTCACTAATACTGATGTATGGGGGGGACAAAGTCACTAATACTGATGTATGGGGGGACAAAGTCACTAATACTGATGTATGGCAGAACAAAGTCACTAATACTGATGTATGGCAGAACAAAGTCACTAATACTGATGTATGTCAGGACAAAGTCACTAATACTGATGTATGGCAAGACAAAGTCACTAATACTGATGTATGGCAGGACAAAGTTACTAATACTGATGTATGGCAGAACAAAGTCACTAATGATGATGCTGTGAAAAGAACATGTAATACTACAGTATTTTCTATGCCCAGTCTGCGCAGATTCAGATAGCTGACACACTAAGGGGATGGAAGACGCCAGAATATCGAAAGATCAACTTTATGGAGAATCGTAATCTGGAAAAAATATCTCACGATGTCCTATATTTCGGTACAAAGACATATACACAAAGAATATGCATGATAAATGCATTGATATAGAATTATGAGAACATGATGGCATGGTTCGTGTTACATGGAAGGGAAAGTGATACCAGATAGCTTAATGGTTGCATGTCTAAGAAGACACACATTGTGAGGTATGTCTACGTAAGATAAATCACATCAAATAATAGCAACGTTGTTTAACTTCCTTGCATGTGATAAGAGACAACTAAGGAGGTTTTGGGTATGTATCGGCTATCCCATCCCATATAAGATCAAAGCAAATGATATTCCATGATTGGAATATCATGACGAAAGGCGCAAATATTGCAGCAACGCTAAGCATTATACTGCTCATTCCGTTCTCTGGACTAATTTCAGGAGTTTGAGAACGAACGCAGACGAAAAATTCATATAGAAACTATTAGTTACAGTGTAGCAAGTGGACGAGTAGCTAGAGCGTTGTGCTCGGAATCATGAGGACTCATGTTCAAATAACGGTTGAAACAGGATTTTAGGTTCATGTTTGGAACGAGTACCCCTCGATATGATTATTAATTTGATTAAATTAAGTATCTCTTCGTTAAATGAGGTATGTATACGTTATATGATGTATCAACGTTGAGTGAGGTCTGTATGTTATAGAGAGATGTGAACATTAAGCAAGGCATGTACATTAAGTGAGGTATTTCTACTTAGAGATATACATACTTCAAATGTCTGAAAAATAAACTTCCTAGGTGTACCTTTTACTAAAAATCCACTTCCTCACACACGTGTTTCATATTTATCTGTTAATCTTTACCTCTCCTTCATTTATTACCATTTATCAGTCACAGATCGCACTCCCTCTCTCCTCTATACATTTGAGCAGTCTCGGTACCTCTTATCTTAGACATATCCACATATTAAACCTGTGAGATGTCTTAAAGTTGGCGGGTGCAGGTGATAGCGCCGAACTTCTTATCATCCAGATTTTAAACTGTGTTCTAGAACTTCGAGAATCCACAAGTCTCTGATCCAACTAAGGTCTAACGTACACGTTACAGATTTTACAAGTCTGTGATACGACTGACGTCCAGTTACGTACAAACTACAGATTTTACAAGTTTATTATCCGACTGACGTACAAGTTACAGATTTTATAAATCTATGATCCGACTGACGTCCAATGACGACGTGCAATCTATAGATTTTATAAATCTTTGATCCGACTGACGTCCAATGACGACGTGCAATCTATAGATTTTATAAATCTTTGATCCGACTGACGTCCAATGACGACGTGCAATCTATAGATTTTATAAATCTTTGATCCGACTGACGTCCAATGACGACGTGCAATCTATAGATTTTATAAATCTTTGATCCGACTGACGTCCAATGACGACGTGCAATCTATAGATTTTATAAATCTTTGATCCGACTGACGTCTGACTTACACGCTACATATTTTACAAGTCTATAATATGACTCACTACTGACGTACAAGGTATAGATTCTACAAGACTGTACTAAGTCTGTACTAGTACTGTCGACCAGAGCAGGGTGTGTACACTCACTTCATGACTTTTTATCTGACTGTAAAACTCATAGAAACTGTTGTTGTTTATATTTTGGTGAGATAAATGAAATTAAATAATAGCAACGCGTTTTACCTTCCATGTATGTGATAAGAGACAACTAAGGAGGTTTTGGGGATGTATAGGTCGTCACATCCCATATAGGATCAAATCAAACCATATTCCATGGTTGGTTGGATGTTCCAGGACAAAAGGCGCAAATATTGCAGATAAGCTAAGCATGACACGACTCATTCCGTTCTCCGGACTACTTCCAGGAGTGTGAGAACTAGAGCAGAAGAGAAATTCATATTGCAATTATTAGTTACAGTGTAGCAAGTGCACGAGTTGCTAGAGCGTTATCCTCAGAATCACGAGGACTCATGTTCAAATAATAGTAGGAACAGGATTTTAGGTTCTTCTTTGGAACCCCCTCCTCGATGTTACTTTTCATTTGATTATTACCCTTGGCAATGTTTGCAAATTGATTTCAATTATTACTATAATTATTTATTTATTTTAGGATTTGGATTAGGAGAGGTTCTGGTTTACATAACTAACCAAATAATATATTTACATAAATTTTATATTAAAATGAATAAGAATAAACATAAACTGACAAACATTACCAAGGGAAATAATCACATCTAAGTACGCGTTCCAAACAAGAACCGGATTTTATCTTTCCAAGGTACAATCAAACTTCTTGCTGTACACGTCGTAGTGTCTGATATAGCAAAACGCCACCTTTATTTTCACTTGTTATAATACGTCTTCCAGCGTTTCCTCACAGGAGAACGTGAAGTTAGGGAAGTTATGGTTGTTTGTGAGAGTATACGAGTGATGTCAGGGAGTATAGGAGAGATAGAAATATAGGAAGTAGGGAACTAAGAAACAAGAAGGAGGGGCGTGACTGAAGAGAGAAGATGGAAGCACACGAAATAGAGGATAGACACATGGACAAGAAATTAGGAAGATGTGTTTGGAGGAGTGTTTGGAGGATAGGCCTATGTAGGATGTTTTATGTGTACGGAGGATATGTGTGGAAAATTTGCGTGGAGGATAGGTGTGGAAGATTTGTGTGAAAGATTTGTGTGAAGGATATGTGTGGAAGATTTGTGTGGAGGATATGTGTGGAAGATTGGTGTGGAGGATAGATGTGGAAGATTTGTGTGAAGGATATGTGTGGAAGATTTGTGTGGAGGATATGTGTGGAAGATTTGTGTGGAGGATATGTGTGAAATATTCGTGTGGAGGATAGATGTGGAAGATTTGTGTGGAGGATATGTGTGGAAGATTTGTGTGGAGGATAGGTGTGGAAGATTTGTGTGGACAATAGGTGTGAAAGATTTGTTTTTAGGAATGTGGGGAAAGTATGTATAGAAGGTTTGTTTGGAGAAAATTTCGAAGATATGTATGGGTGATATGTTTGGAGGGGTGTGTGAAAGTTATGTGTGGAAGATAGGTGTGGAGGAAATGGATAATGGCTATATCACCAAATAAATGTATGGATCCAGAATATGTTCCATGCTACAAATATCTAGTCAAGTATGTTTATACTAGTTATCTGTTAGAATATTTGATCAAATGTTCTTATATCTTTTGAATGCCTCTCTGATCTATTAATGTTTACGTATTTATGTTACTTATTTAACTGAGTATTTTGTTCTGTAAAATTTACATTTTTTATGGTAAAGGTACGCATTCTTTCTTCCGCGGACGTTAGTTAAATTCGGTTATAAAAGAGCTTGTAATCGTAAAAGAATATGGCGGTTGTCGTTCTGGTAATTCAGCAACTTCTTCTGGTAATTCTGAAAATCCTCATGAATTTATAGATTTGAGCTAAGTATTCCTAGAATTGTTGACTTTCTTGCCGGCTAAACATGCCTAGAATTGTTGACTTTCTGGCCGGCTAAATATGCCTAGGTCTGTTTACGTATTTGGTCATGGTAGCCTAAAGACAATAATGCCTAGGTCTGTTGCGTATATAATCACTTTAGCCTAGATCTGTTAGCCTATCTGACTATATAGTGACAGAAATGCCTAGATATGCTGCGTATTGGAACAACCTTAGCCTACAGGAAGTATTGACTAGTGATTTATGTATGTGGCGAGTAATGCATCTACCAGCCTCCAACAGAATGTAAGTTTTATCAAACGGAACTTGAGTGTCTGATTTCCCCTAAAGTTATCTTTTCTGAAAGCTTCTCTCACATCCCCCCTCCCACACACACACAAATTCTTGGCCATCCCGCTTCCACGATCCTCGATTATATGACCCAGTATGTGGCTTGCTCCAGTAAGAGGCAGATAGCAATCCTGATGGAATTTTGTATATTTTTGTACTTGGCAAAAGTTTACGTTTAATAGAATACGATATCTTCAGAAACTTGTAGATATGTCTGAAATATACACCCATATCTTGTTTGAAATGTTTCAACATGGTGATAGGCTCTGTTGAGGGTCTTCAATAATGGATGCTGCTGGGTATTATTAACGCGGAATCATAATGGATGTGGATCCTCTGGGTATTCACACGGAAACACAAGTATTTCACTACAGAAGTTAGATTCTGAATGAAATACAGCACATTGGAGATCGTAGAATTTTTTGGGTATGGAGAACTGGATATTGTATGTAGAATTGGTTGGATATAACGAACTGGATATTGTATGTAGAATTGGTTGGATATAGCGAACTGGATATTTTATGTAGAATTGGTTGGATATAGCGAACTGTACAGTGTATGTAGAATTGGTTGGATATAATGAACTGGATATTGTATGTAGAATTGGTTGGATATAACGAATTGGATAGTGTATGTAGAATTGGTTGGATATAACGAACTGGATATTGTATGTAGAATTGGTTGGATATAACGAACTGGATGTTGAAGAATTTGTCGAATATAGTGAACTAGATATTGTAGAATTCGATAGATATGGTGAACTGGATATAACGAACTGGATATTGTATTTAGAATTGGTTGGATATAACGAACTGGATGTTGAAGAATTTGTCGAATATAGTGAACTAGATATTGTAGAATTAGTTGGATATCTATTTATCTATTCGTTAAAACCCTTTATTGCCTTTCAGCACCAGGGGTAGAAGAGTTTTCTGGAGACTGCCCTCTTGTGTGCTGAGTACATTGTGGAATTTATCGTCTCTTTTATTTCAGTGGTCCATCATTTTAGTGGTCGGGCTCTAGGGTCTGCCTTCACTGTATCTGTGTAGTATAGCTTGCTGTGATATGCTGTTTGATGGTAGTCTGCTGATGTGTGCAAATCATTTGATCTGTTGTCTCTTGATGTATTCTAATACTGTGGTGGTGCCGGATTTGTGTCGGATGTCCTCAATCCTCACCCTGTCTCTTAGCGATATTTCTAGGATTCCGCGTAAGCATGCCATTTCGGCTGTCACAAGTTTACGTTTGCATATGGTGAACTGCATATTGTATGTAGAATTGGTTGTATATAGCGAACTTAATGTTGTAGAATGTGTCGAATATAGTGAACTAGATAGTGTAGAATTGGTTGGATATAGCGAACTGAATGTTGTAGAATTTGTCGAATATAGTGAACTAGATATTGTAGAATTAGTTAGATGTGGCGTCCTGAATATTGTAGAATTATGGAGGGGAAATCTGATCAGGAGAGATTGACCAAGATACGTAGATACCAGAACTGACAAGGAGAGATTATCCAAGGCACACGAAGGAGAAATCTGACCAGGAGAGATTAACAAAGGTATGTGAAGAATCTGACCAGTAGAGATTGATTAAAGTACTTGGAGGAGATATTTGACCAAGAGAGATTCACCAAGGTACGAGAAAACAAAATCTGACCAGGAGATATTGACCAAAGCTCATGTCACAGCTGATATAGTATTCAAACACTGGCACTAACAATAAAACATAAGATTGTCAAAACTTTCACACCTACTCATCCCTATACTTTCATGTGTAATCATCCCTGCACGTAAAATCATCCCTACACTTACATACGTAATCACTCCCTACACTTACATACGTAATCACTCACTACACTTACATACGTAATCACTCCCTACACTTACATACGTATTCACTTATTATTGATATAATAATTTTTAACTCATCTGTGAATGTGCTCAAACGAACGTTACATATCCTCACATATACACATACCACCCACACACATACGTATAAATGTATATACACACTATATTGTAACATATACACTCATTTATCAGTATACACTCACAAATATATACTTCCATAAGTTATTGTTATAGAAATTCCATTTCTAATATTTTCTAAAACAAACAAAATATTCTAGAAATATATCTTTAAAAAATGTAATCTTATTTGCTTGCCGTCCGTCTTTGACGATGCCATATCGAGAGAAATAACATTCAGAGGGTTAAGAAGGCGGGTGCCTCTTCATCTCGTCTAGCAGAAACTCATTTCGACACTGATTCGTTTCCCAGGACGACATTTCAGCTTCTGCTTTTTAAGAAATCAGTTTTTTTCTGCTTCTGGTGGCCGCATCTATGTATATTCACTCTTTTTAGTAGCTGACGTACACACAAAAAAAGATATCAGATGTCTTGGTAAAAATTTATGTTTTCAAAAAAATATAAAATGTACATATTTGTTTTATAATTTATTTTTATAATTTTTTTTGGTGGTGTTCGTGTTCATATGTGCTGATGGGTGAGTGTCAAGGATATATTGGTATTTTTGAGTGTGTGGATATCACGAATGTGTGGGTGGGTGATGGTAGATTTGAGGGTGGAGGGACGGTGTTGATGGAAAGATGAATATTGACGTACTAAGTAAGGAAACACAAATGAAATAATAAGCTCACACGACGTCGGAACGACAAAATGCCCTGGCGTTGATATATCTGAACTTGCTTCTTACATTTATATAAGAATTTAGGACAGATTATGAATATAAGCGTGTAGTAACTACTTTAGATGTAAGCGTGTAGTAACGAGTTTAAATACAATAGTGTATTAATGAGATTACATATAAGCGTGTAGTAACGACTTCGAAGATCGTAGAGAGAAAAGGATTTTAATGTTAGCGTGTAGCAATGATTTCAATGAAAGCGTGTAACAGCGACTTTCGTTGTAAGCGTGTAGCAGTGAGTTTGATTGAAAGCATGCAGAAAGGACTTTGAATGTAAGCGTGTAGAAACTAATGTAACACATGAATGTAAGCGTGTAGAAACTAATGTAACACTTGAATGCAAGCTTGCAGAAACTAATGTAACACTTGAATGTAAGCGTGTAAAAACTAATGTAACACTTGAATTTAAGAAAGTAACGTCTAATGGAAAATCATTTTGATGTAAGCGTTCAGCAACGACTTTGAATGCATGCAAGCACATCACAGAATGTGTTTGAATGTAGTTTAGTGTTAATAGTAGTACACAAGTTGACCGATGATACTATTTCCTCAACAGCAAGAATTACAACAAATATGCAGTTTTGGGAACGCGCTGACATAACTGACTATAGTTCTTTCCATAATTCATGTTACTCACTTGGGATCAATTATCGTGAAAACTACCTGATGCATAGCAACCATATTTCGCAGTTAGTCTTATACACAGCACGACTTTGGGAATTTATAATTTACAAATTGTAGATAGATTAGATAATGTATAAAACGTACTTTTGCTTTATAGTATTGTATAAGCAGCAAAAAATGGCACTCACATTTTATATTTTACCGTAACACACAAAACTGTGGATGCAAAGGCGTATCCAAACTACATTTAATAGCAGAAAATGTGAGGTAGTTATCATTACTTCCAGAGTGTACGTAAAACACTTTTTTTATCTATGATGATCAAATAGTCTTATGTTTTTCTTGTGCCATTGGTGTTGAAATGAAATATGTGTATTTGATCATTCCATAAATGAAGGTGACTCAAACAAATCATTGTGGGAGGTAAAACAATAAAGTACCATTTTTTTTGGTTATCAGCCAGTTCCTCTTTTGCCAAGTTTGGCACATAGGGCGGAATTCGTAGTTCTCCATGCCTGTCGATCAGTTGCCAAGGATTTCAGGTCTTGTGCATTTATGCCTGTTTATTTTAGTTCATTAATAAATGTTCTTCTGAGTGTTGTTTTTGGTCTTCCCTGTTTTCTTTTCCCGTCTGGTGTCCATATGAAGGCTTATCGTGGAATTATGTCTTCCTTCATTCTAAGTATATGTGGCCGATGTATATCCAGCGGCGTTTTCTAATGATGTTCGTCACGTAGTCTTGTATTGTCTCCTCTCTTAGTATGTCGTTTGATTTGAAGTCTTTCCAATTATTATTTGTGATTTTTTTCTGAGGCATCAGCCTCGAAGGCAACTAACTTCTTATACTTCTGATTTTGTTATAGGTCCATGATATTGTTCGACATTAATTCGGCGTGACAACATCAGAGATTGGCACTTCAATTATTTTATTAGGTTTCTGAAGACTCGAAACCAACGATTACGGTTAAGGTTCAGATAAAATGCAAACCATCTCGTTGCCAATATGCCTCTTCCACTTGAAGCATATGCTCTTCACATTTTCTCCAGTACTCAATGTCTATTTGTGCGAGTTATGTTTGTTACATCACAAAGTTTGAAAGTCTTGTTTAGTGTGGCAACTTGACCTTTGACTGCAGCCCACACAAGTTCAGTGGGATTGAGATGTGAATGGTAAGGTGGTAGCCGAAGAGAAGTATGACCATGCTCAGCGTCTTCTTTGTCCGTCTCACAAGTTCTAACAACTCTGAATTTATTGCGGCTAAAAATGTATTTTGCAAGACATGTCATGACTTCTTGTTTTGTACTTAATGCACTACACCTCTATGATAGGAGGCATGTCCATAACGTACACGATGACCTATCCAGCGCTGGTAGAAGTGAGTTCACTAACCAATTCCTGAAAATGTTCTTTTTCTTCTTCTGCGTTCGTTCTCAAACTCCTGCAGATTAGCAGGATGTAGTCCGGAGAACGGAATGCGCTGTGTCATGGTTTACAGCATTGCTGCGATATCTGCGCCTTTCGGCCTGACACATTCGACTTCAGCATGGCTTTGTGTCACTGGCCCTATATGGGATGGGACAGCCAACTCCATCCCATAACCTCCTTAGTCGCCTTTTACGACATGCGTTGAAGGTAAACAGTGTTCCTGAAAATGTTGTAATCTAGTCACATTTTTAAATGACAAAAATGGTTTTATAGTGTCATGAGAAATCTCACGTTGGATTCACAAGGTTACACCGAAACTTTAGGAGGTCTTGGTAACTGGATTACCACGGTCTCCACAACTTTTGATTGTAAAAGCTGTGATATAGCCAATTTGGACTATGTGTCCAGGGTTGACAGGAGCGTACCTCGTCAAAAGAGGTACATTTTACTAAACAAAAAAAAGAAAAAACTTTTCGATCTAACAAGACGTTTTGGAGAAAAATAATGAAATAATTCCAATTGAGAATATAAGTTATGGAAATGACTACTCTCTCTCTCTCTCTCTCTATATATATATATATATATATATATATATATATATATATATATATATATATATATATATATATATATATATATATATATATATATATATATATATATATATATATATATATATATATATATATATATATATATATATATATATATATATATATATATATAAAACTCATATATATATACTTGCCGTTCCTCATATTTACTTCTCCTATCTGTATCACCTTCTATCATTACATTACTCATTCCATCCATCAATATGTCCTTAATAGCAAATCTATGAATTTGTTATATATTCACAGTAAAGAGAAATCAGACAGCATTCATCCTTTTCAAATCTTCATTCGTCGACACTCATCCACATGTTTTTACGAGACAGGATTTTACGTCTTAGCAATCTTCAGATTGACAACCATCAAGTATATTAAGTTCTAGTCTACGCCGTGGTCATCTTCACTTGTGAAGGAGGAACATTATATCAGCCTGTCTTCTATCATTCCACATATATATTTCATTCTGCGACCCTCCAGTCGGACAATCGCTCCAACGTTAATGGGCAAGAACAAAGACTTGAGTCGAGACTGATGCTGTCAAGGACCACAGAATTTGGTTAGTTGAGGTTATTGTTGACCAAGGACCTCCGAATATGTCTTCTCGAGACTGATGTTAACCGGGTAATACCCACTTTAGAAAGCGATTGCAAATGCTGACCCAGGCAGACATATTTTCTATGCTGTCTGTTTCTTGTTGTTGTTTTTTTGAGAACCCCAGGAGTTGCGAACTATTAGCTCTTACTTCCTATGTACAGTATGGTGGTTTTTCTAAGCTTTCTTCCATACACAGGAGACATCAACTTTCAGCTTAGTGCAATGCTGTTGAAGGAGCTTTCTACTCAGAGAAGTTCTTTCTATGCAGTCTAGAATAAGTAATCCAGACTCGAAATCCCATCTCCCTGCGACACTCACACATATCAAATAATAGTAATCATAGATATGTATTCTATAATTCCGGTGAGTTTGTTTTTTTGCATTTATTTTTTTTTGGGAGGGGGGGGGGGGAGAGTAAAATGTACCTCTCTTATGGTGAGGTACGATTCTTTCAGCCGTTGACAAATAATAAAAATCACAGCTTTTCAAAATAAAAAATAATGAAGGCCTCAGTAATACAGTTACGAGTATCTCCTAAAATATGTTTGTATATTTCCGTGAGTTTCGTCATCAAAATGTGTTGTGATCATGATCGTTACCATGTGACCCTTGAACTAATATATTTACCTATACATCAACTGAGCCTATCTTACCTGCAGACAGATGTATTGTTATACAATCCTTGCTATTCAAACCGTTACACCTCTCAACGCACATTTTCAACAGCTTGTCAATTTCTGTTGTAGATTATACGTGCTTCTAAACACAGATTTTGTTTCGTGAACTAGGGTTTTATTTTGTTTGTTTCCCTTCATGTTTCCAACATTTATCTCCCCAGGAGATTGAGTTGTTTCAACATTTATCTCTTCAGGAGATTATTGTATTTCAACATTTATCTCCCCAGGAGATTGATGTATTTAACATTTATCTCCTCAGGAGATTGCTGTATTTAAACATTTATTTCCCCACGAGATTGATTTATATTGATTTATCCAGGAGATTGGGTTATTTCAACATTTAACTCAGCAGGATATTTATTGGTTCTTGTCTCGAACTTGTGTCTACCTGTTTGATAATCTCCATTGGATATGTTTATCAGTTTATGTTTTGCAATTGTTAATTTAAATATGAATTTATTTAGGGTTGGGGGCTAATTATGTAAAACATAACTCTAGCGACCCTAACCCTAAAATAATGAATACCAAAATTAATTATTGATTAATTATTTATATAATATTTAGTTTAGTTGTCCCTAAAATAAGCTGGCAGGCACGTGTTCCAGACAAGAACCATTTTACTTATTTCAAAATTTATCTCACCAGTAGATTGGATTACTTCTATATTTACCTGTCCATAAAACTAATACATCATTACAGCAGTTATCTTTACATAAAATAATACATCATTTCAGTAGTTATCTCTCCATGAAACTAATACTTCATTTCAGTAGTTATCTTTCCATGAAACTAATACTTCATTTCAGTAGTTATCTCTCCATGAAACTAATACATCATTTCAGTAGTTATCTCTCCATGAAACTAATACATCATTTCAGTAGTTATCTCTCCATGAAACTAATACATCATTTCAGTAGTTATCTCTCCATGAAACTAATACTTCATTTCAGTAGTTATCTTTCCATGAAACTAATACATCATTTCAGCAGTTATCTCTCCATGAAACTAATACATCATTTCAGCAGTTATCTTTCCATGAAACTAATACTTCATTTCAGTAGTTATCTCTCCATGAAACTAATACATCATTTCAGTAGTTATCTCTCCATGAAACTAATACATCATTTCAGTAGTTATCTCTCCATGAAACTAATACTTCATTTCAGTAGTTATCTCTCCATGAAACTAATACTTCATTTCAGTAGTTATCTCTCCATGAAACTAATACTTCATTTCAGTAGTTATCTCTCCATGAAACTAATACTTCATTTCAGTAGTTATCTCTCCATGAAACTAATACTTCATTTCAGTAGTTATCTCTCCATGAAACTAATACTTCATTTCAGTAGTTATCTCTCCATGAAACTAATACTTCATTTCAGTAGTTATCTCTCCATGAAACTAATACTTCATTTCAGTAGTTATCTCTCCATGAAACTAATACTTCATTTCAGTAGTTATCTCTCCATGAAACTAATACTTCATTTCAGTAGTTATCTCTCCATGAAACTAATACTTAATTTCAGTAGTTATCTCTCCATGAAACTAATACTTCATTTCAGTAGTTATCTCTCCATGAAACTAATACTTCATTTCAGTAGTTATCTCTCCATGAAACTAATACATCATTTCAGTAGTTATCTCTCCATGAAACTAATACTTCATTTCAGTAGTTATCTTTCCATGAAACTAATACATCATTTCAGCAGTTATCTCTCCATGAAACTAATACATCATTTCAGCAGTTATCTTTCCATGAAACTAATACTTCATTTCAGTAGTTATCTCTCCATGAAACTAATACATCATTTCAGTAGTTATCTCTCCATGAAACTAATACATCATTTCAGTAGTTATCTCTCCATGAAACTAATACTTCATTTCAGTAGTTATCTCTCCATGAAACTAATACTTCATTTCAGTAGTTATCTCTCCATGAAACTAATACTTCATTTCAGTAGTTATCTCTCCATGAAACTAATACTTCATTTCAGTAGTTATCTCTCCATGAAACTAATACTTCATTTCAGTAGTTATCTCTCCATGAAACTAATACTTCATTTCAGTAGTTATCTCTCCATGAAACTAATACTTCATTTCAGTAGTTATCTCTCCATGAAACTAATACTTCATTTCAGTAGTTATCTCTCCATGAAACTAATACTTCATTTCAGTAGTTATCTCTCCATGAAACTAATACTTCATTTCAGTAGTTATCTCTCCATGAAACTAATACATCATTTCAGTAGTTATCTCTTCAGGAAATTAATAAATTAATTCACAACTTTCCTTGACGGGATATTAATGAATTACTTTAAGTTAGCACCACTGAAGAGTAATGCACGTTGCCGAATCTTCTTCTTCTTCTGCGTTTGTTCTCAAACTCCTGCAGATCAGTAGGATGTAGTTCGGAGAACGGAATGCGTTGTGTCATAGTTTACAACATTGCTGCAATATCTGCGCCTTTCGGCATGACACATCCGATTTCAGCATGGCTTTGGGCCACTGACCCTATATGGGATGAGACAGCCAATTCCATCCCATAACCTCATTAGTCGCCTCGTGCGACATGCATGGAGGGTAAACAGTGTTGCTATTCCTTGCTCCCCTTTCGGGCCTCGACAACACAGGCGATTTCCGGATTATCCAGTACATCTCACAGACCTGGTAAAAGGGACGTTCGCCTTTGTTTTTTTTTCTACTTAAACAGTCGCCATAGGATATTAGTAAGTTACTTCAACATTTCAACCCATACTTCAGCTTAGTGTGGCACATGGTCGAGAGGTTAGATCGTTGGTCCCACACCCGTGAAGTCCAGAGTTCTATCACCGGTAAGGTTTGTGGGGGTTTTTTTCTGTCGGAGTGTAAATTTAGAAAAATCTCACCCTGAACATGACAGCAGGATACAGTATGCATTTTTTAAAAACCTTTACCTGCTGCAAGATACGTGAATTTACAATTCAACTTTCACCTATCAACATTTACATGTATGAAGAGTTTAGAGACATTTAAAACTTTACCGACATGAGGAAGAGTTTCATGCGAGATAATTCATCATTTAATTTCACAGAAAAGTTGCATACGAGTTGATTCAACATTTACTTTCCAGTAGAAGAGTTTCATGTCATTTAATTCAGCATTACTTTCCAGTAGAAGAGTTTCATGTCATTTAATTCAGCATTACTTTCCAGTAGAAGAGTTTCATGTCATTTAATTCAGCATTACTTTCCAGTAGAAGAGTTTCATGTCATTTAATTCAGCATACTTTCCTGGACGAATGGTTTCATGTCACTTAATTCAGCATTACTTTCCTGAGCGACTAGTTTCATGTCATTTAATTCACAATGAATCTTCCTGAAGAAGATAATTGTTTAACTAATTACATATATAATATATACTAGGTATTGGTAATGAGTATGATGTATCGTGGTTTACAGCCTAGCTGCGATTTCTGCGTCTAAATCGGTACACCATTACATAATAGATTGTGTTTTCTGGATTATATCTTGGTGGCAAGCAGGAGTTTGAGCACACATTCAGAAGAAAGCATAAACTAATAGCAGCAGCAGATTTTGTTGTTGTTGTAAATGGTGGTTGCAGTGGTATTAGTGGCAGTGGCTGCAGTATTTATCACAAAGACAGTAGTAACATCAATTGTAGCAGGGATAATGGTATTTGGAAATTTCAATAGTAGGAGTAGTAGTAGTAGTAGTAGTAGTAATAGTAGTGGTGGTGGTAGCATTAATTGTAGTAGTAACAGTACATGTAGTCGTAGTAGTAGTAATGTCAACAGCAGCAGTAGTAGTAGTAGTAGTAGTAGTAGTAGTAGTAGTAGTAGTAGTAGTAGAAGCAGCAGCATAAATATTAGTAGTCAAAGCAGAAGTAATAGTAATAGCAGCAGTAGTAGTAGTATTAGAAGTAGTAGCAGTATTGGTAGTAATACTGGTAGTAGTATTGGTTGTAATAGTCGTAGCAGTAGTAGTACTGGTTGCAACAGTGGTGGTAGCAGTAGTAGTGGTGGTGGTAGTATTAGCAGTAGTAATAGTAGTTGTTGTAGCAACAGCAGTAGTAGTAGTAGTAGTAGTAGTAGTAGCAGCAGTTTAGTATTAGCAGCAGCATCAGTAGTAACATTAGTAGTATTTCTATATCCCAAAACGTGTTAAGCTGGTATGCTGCTGTGGAAGATGTGTTAACATAGATTCCTGTTCAGGTCCTATGACGAACTGTGACATCACGATTTTCTCGTCCTGTCCCAATGTCTTACCTGGTATAACTTAGATAAAAAGGCATTTATGTCCAACAATGTAAGATAACTAAGTGTACTACAATAAACTACTAAAATCAAACAGGAACATTGTTATATTATACATTAGAATACCTTTATAGCGCATTCTTCTATAACAAATATTCCTATTTAACAACTCATCAAAATCATCAGTTATATTCTATTGTTAATACTGTATATAACGAATTTCTGATATTACATACATATTTTATCTTGTTTTAATAGGACAACTGTATTAGTTATTGATATTTGTAGGATAATAATAGTAATGGTAGATCAGATTGTATTTGCTCGTGTTTGACAGCTGATGAAGTTTCAAACTTGCTTCATATTTAGAAGATAGTCTGTGTTCACTCTATGATAAACAACACAAATATCCGTATGTTGTCTGTCCAAGTGCTTCAAGTAAATTGTGATATCGTTTGATTTGCACCATATAAGCCATATTTTCTACCATATATTTTCACATCATGAATTGTACCATATATTTTCTTAAAAATAAAAACTATGAACAAACGTCTCCACACTGGCACAATATAGATGAAATGCATTTTCTTTAAATTCCTGAAACTGTATTTAGTAATAAAAATAAATTAAACATATGGTATATTCCAACAATTATTGGGAACATAATGAGTAGAGGATGCATTGAGAGTATAGTCACAACAGGAAAGATAGAAGGGAAAAGATCAAGGGGAAGACCCAGAGAAAAGATATTGGACAGTTTGACTAAACGGCTTCGATTGACGGCACCAACAGAGATGATGACATATACGAGAGATCGATGTGCATAGAGAAATATGATCGCCAACGCCATTCGGCACGGCACTTGCAGATGCTATTCCATTATTATTATTACGTGGAAAACTAAGACCAGCACTGAATTATAATCAAGAACAAGGCAATGAAAAGGGGTATTAACACCATCCAAGATCTACAACAACTTGCAGCCAACTGTAATGTATGGAGAGATATAACTTATACCCTATGTGCCTCCCGTGGTACCAAAAGAATAAACTAACTAAAATTCCATAATTAGTTTGAGATGTGAGTGGGGTTTATCTACGTCTATGTTTTTTACATGATTTTGCTAAAACAAAAAAATAATCAGATCTAGCAACTGATCATGTGAAATTAAATTTGAAAACTGAAAAAGTTAATTTTTTTCTCTCTTCCTTCTGCCGTTCAGATGAATGTTTATAATTCAAGTCTCGTTCATTCCGTCATATTGTCAATCAATTATTTTGTTTGTACCTTTCTTCTTCTCCAAACCTCCTTTGCTCCTTGCAAAATCGTTTTATATAGAGTAATATTAATACAGTGGGATCCCTTTATAACAATATTCGTTATAAACGAATATTCCTTTATAGCATGTTTCCTTTATAACAATATTCCTTTATTTTATTTCCTTTATAACAATATTTCGAATATTTTTCTCCCTATTAGTTCATTATGTATAATATATATATATATATATATAATGAATTCTGATTATTGCATACATATATCGTCGGTTTGGATCAGTGTGGTATAAAGAGATTCCACTGTCTCAATACTGAGGCGAACAGTGACGATTGCGGTTTTTTTTTCTTTTTACACAGTTTTTGATGTGAAGCCAGCAGTAGCTGTCTGGCCATCCCATCAACAAACAAATAAAGGGCAGACAAAAGTGAACATTTAAACAAACATATTTATTTAACGAGTAGAAGGTACAAACATCAAGTGACAGGTAGACCAGGTGCTAGCCATCATGTCTACATATCTACCTGTTGGTATGGAAAGATTCTGGATTCTCTTTGCGCTCGACACCTGCAGAATATTTATTCCGATTCTATCAAGAACTGGAACCATTAACTAGAAGATAAGCCAAATGTTGACCCTGGCCAGCTCCTTCGTTGCGGAAATGCTAGTCTTGAACACGTGATTAATGACATCTGGTAGCCAGTAGCAGACGGAAGTACATTGTGATATCTGCTTGATGAAGTTGTGCTTACAACAGTTTTCACAGCATAGCAATTTATTTTTACGTTTGTTAAGATTTAGCTATGTAGAACACAAGATAAATATATTCGTCCGGCAGAAAATGAACAAACTTGTAGGTTATCAAGAATCACTTTTGGCAGTGGTGATACAGCGTAAATGTGTTTAGTTTGGACATGTAACTAACTATACACGACTCACTTTCTGTGGGTTATTTACGAGGAATAGTCGAGGGTGGAAGGAGAAGAAAGGGAAACAAAGAAAAATCCTGGATTGATAACTTCAAGGAATGGTCTGGGTGTAATTTTTCTACACTACTCCAAATGGGTGAGGCTAGAGATGTTTGGAGAACTTTCGTGTGCTGATGTCTATAGTGTGACACCCCTACGACTCTCATAGTTATGTGTCTTATTATTACAGCGGAATCCCGTTATAAGAACGTGATCCAAACAGTATGTAATAACAGAAATTAGTTATATATATATAGTACAAACATTATAACATAAATATAATTGAGATTTAAAATGTTAATTAGAAAATTTGTGATAAAAGAAGGCGCTATATAGGGATTCCTCTGTACTATTATTATAATTGTTATTCAGTCTATTAATGTTATTATTATTTTATTATTATCATATTTTTTACTGTGATTATTATTATTATTGTTATTATTTTTATATTATTATTGTTATATTATTATTGTTATAATTATTTTATTTTTTATTATATAATTATTATTATTATTATTATTAGTATTATTATATTAGTATTATTATTGTTTTTATTATTTTATTTGTATTATTATTTATATTATTATTATTATTATTATTATTATTATTATTAATATTTTTTAAAATTATTATAGCATGATGTTAATTTGCTTCGATCCCCAAGAATTACGGACATGTGCAAATATTATTTTTCCACAACTTTCTTTCATACATCTGACAACCCTAACTCTCAACAGTATCCACTGCTTGGAAAAACCGTATACTCACAACGAGACTATGTGTATAGACTTCAGTGATTTTTTATGCAAACATTCAATAGCTTAAAATCCTACAATTTTTTGACGATACAGTGGAGTCCCTTTATAACGCATTCTGTTATAACAAATTTCCCTATATCACAACACTTTTTAAAACCCCCGATTATATTTATTCTATATTGTGTGTACTGTATATAGCGTATTTCCGTTATTACATAATATTTTGTCGGTCCGGACCAATTTGTTATAACGGTATTCCACTGTATAAATGTTGTCCACTTGACTATACCGTCTGGATGAATGAATTGCGCTTAATAGGGTTAGAAGTTAATGTAGGAACATCATATAAAGTGAACAAAACAAAGCTGACGCTCGGATGTCATATCAAAGTGTGAACTGTGCCATTCAGATTCTTCTTCTTTCGTGTGCTTAAAATATGTCTCATATCTGCAATTATATCTGCTCAATAACAGTAAAATATGTCTCCTATCTGTAATTGTATCTCAGCAATAAACGTAAAATATGTCTCCTATCTGTAAGTTTATCTCCTCGATAAACTTAAAATTTATTGCAGTGATTCTATAACACTTCAAACTGAGTTATGAGAGATTGATTCCAAACGAAAATTTAAAAAAAAATGATGTAATCTCTCGGATTCGAAAAACAAAAACATTTATGAAGTCTGATTCGAAAAACAATAAAAACCTTTTATGAAGTCTGTCTGATTCCAAAAACAATATTTTTTAAATGTATGAAGTCGGTCTGATACCAAAAACAATTAAAGAATGTATGAGGTCCCTAATTCCAAAAACAATTTTAAAAATGTATGAAGTCTCTCTAATTCCAAAAACAATAAAACCATTTATGAAGTCCCTGTGATTCCAAAAAAACCGGTTAATAATCCGGTTCACATTTCTTCTTCGTATTAAAAAAAAAAGTTCTGTTGTGATCGCCATATGCTGCACTAAACAACATCATTGCTGTACTTGCTATTCTCTGGTTTCAGTAATGATTCAATCACCTCCTGGATACCTAAAAATACCGTCTACGGCTGCAAAGCATTTTCAAACCACTCCTTGTTGAGAGCATACCGTCTGTTTATATAATCTTATCATCTGCCGAAGTTCTTCGTGTCTGTCGTTCAGCCTATTCTGGCGCCATGTTAATCAATGTGAAATGAACAACAATCCTTCCTTCCCGTTCGGAAACTTCTGGCACCAATGCCTTATCTCAGAATAACAACAGACAACAATTGATACTGCTCAGAACGGTTCTAAGCAAACTATGTAAGCGGGACATACGAATGATCTCGGCCGATGTCCTGACTTCTAACCTGATACGTGTATGTTCTTGATTGACTTCCATCACGACATCTGTTTTTAGATTATGTAATGTTCCATCTCTAAACAGTATGGCAGCCCAGATCAACCAATCACGTCTGGTCGTCTTCAGATATCGCCGCTGATTCTCAAAGAAAATGCACGCAGTTTCCATATTCTATAAAAGAGTGAACATTTACGCTTCCTCGGGATGTTCACAACGGAAGGAAAAGCAAGCTCCCTATAATTTTCACACTCGTAACATTCATATCCCACGCGAAAACTACTCCTACTCCAAACACGTATCACTCATCTGTCACGCGTGCATCCCTCCTACTACATGCATGTATCACTCATCTTCCACGTGAGTATCCCTCCCACTACATACATGTATCACTCATCTTCCACGCGTGTATCCCTACCATTACATGCATGTATCACTCATCTTTCACGCGTGTATCCCTCCCACTACATGCATGTAGCACTCATCTTCCACGCGTGTATCCCTCCCACTACATGAATGTATCACTCATCTTCCACGCGTGTATCCTTCCCACTACATGAATGTATCACTCATCATCCACGCGTGTATCCCTCCCACTACATGCATATAGCACTGATCTTTCACACGTACATCACTCCCACCCCAAGCACGTATCACTGATCTTTCACACGTACATCGCTCCCACCCCAAGCACGTATCACTGATCTTTCACACGTACATCACTCCCACGTCAAGCAAGTATCACTCTGGCTTAATGAACATCACTCATAGTATATGACATCACCCAGTCACGAAATCATACACTCACGAAATCACACACTTGCAGTCGTATATTAACACTTTCACTCCGCCAAGTTGTCACTCATATAGACACTACGGCGGTAAGGCATTCATCTTGTCAAGCAGTTACACTTTCAAAATGTCATATGCAACAATAACGTCATCCACCGACATAAACCCACACTTAGTTCGACGCTCTCAACAGTACATCCAACCATTCAGACAATCAGACACTCATACGATCAGATTCACATATTCAATCAGACACTCTAACGGTCACATATTCACATAATCAGTCAAGGACACTCTGATACAGTCCATTCTCCTGTCTTAAATAAGTCTGGCCACGTGCGACCCTGGAGAAACAAATGTTACTTACGTGACGCCACGTTCGCGTCTAGAATCAAATCATCCATAACTCTAGAGCACATGCACACACGAGTACTTTAACAATATTACCAAAATGTTATCAGAACTGGGAGCTGTCTGCTGACCGAAGACGGAACTGCCTACAGACCATAATACGTTCTGATGTCTCTGCTAGTTCCATCACAACTTGTATTATTCCGTTTATTCAGTAAGAAAAATAATAATTGTAGATTGTTGCAGAAGAGTTCTACATTATTGTTTGTGAATAGTAGATTCTTGTAGATGAGTGTGTAGATTGTTATGTATCGGTTGTAGATTATTTTAGATGGGTTATATAAATATATATATTTTGTTGTAGATTAGATAACGATTGTCATAACTATAGAGAGTTTTTGATTATTGTAGATGAGTTTTATATTGTTGTAGATTGTTGTAGATGAGGTGTATGTTGTAGATTAGTTGCACTTGTGCTGTATGTTGTAGATTAGTTGTACATGAGATGTGTATTGGTGTAGAGGAATTATATATTGTTGTAGTTTAATTATATATTGTTGTAGATGAGTTGTATATTATATAGATGAGTTATAAATAGGTGTAGATGTTTTGTAAATTATTCTGGGTGTGTTTTAGATTGTTGTATTCATACTTCTAATTAATGACTTGTAAATATTTGCTTTTTAGTTTGACTAATGCTTTATATAATTTTGTATTTGTATGTTTCTCTGGTATGTCTATCTTCTGATAGCTGGAGACTAGATAACTCTAGCTATTGTATTTTAAACGCGATCTATTTCAGAAAATCCCTGCACAATTTCAACACTGTAAGAAAACATTGAAAAATATTACATTCGGAATACTGTACTTCATTTTTACCCATGCTATGACATATTAACGATACGCCTATACCAGCAATTACTCTAAAATTTCTTTTCTACATACATTAAAATCAGTACTACCTTAAAAACGGCATTCGTAGCGACTGCTGCAATAAATCCGTTCAATGTAGATAATAATTAATCATAATTCTGTAACGTGGTTAAGAAATAATGCATTCATGCAAAATATGAAGCCTGTACGTTCTGTAATTACGGAGAAAATAGACAATATCGGTGGACAACTATTTATTAACGCACTAATGCTTTATATAATTATATAAGGATACGCGTCACAACTGTGTTATACTGCTCCGCATGGTGGCGTCATCTCTCTTCACTAAATAGTATTGAAAATACACCACCTTCTCCAATAAAGACCTCTCATCTAAAACGTAAATATGACCTATGGGACAGATTTACTTGGAATATATTGATCGGCACTGACTGTTTTTGATATGCGACTCCAAGTATATACATAGTGCCCAATCGACAGCCCAACAATAATTAAAAACGTAACGAATAGGGTTATGATTAATTTAGCGAACAGGTTTTTTTTATGCCGGTGATCAGTCTCGGCCTGAGACCAGATAACATGTAGATTGTTATATACACCATCTGATAACTGTAGAATAGATAACTATAGACATTGTCTTTTAAACACGATTTATTTCAGATAAGTCCTGCGCAATTTCAACACTGTAAGAAAACATTAGTCACAATTTTGTGTTATACTGCTGCCCATGGTGACCTCATCTGTCTTCACTAAACAGTTCTGAAAAACACATGAGTCACAACGTTTTTTATTTCTTCCCAGGGAGTTCCTCCATCTCTAAACACTGATATAAAACAAGATTCAAACCCTTTACGTCTTCACGAGGGTGCCCCTTCACCAAATACCGTTTGAAATCATATAGGTTTTCTTTCACCTCTCTAGTGATGTACATTTAACAGACTTGTATTATTAAAGAAGTAAGTAACAATATCATCTCCACCTCGGTTGTGTATGGGTAACAGGTCTACTGGTATCGAACCCCTTTTTATTTTGCAAACGTTTTCAAATTCTTAAACGGATCACAAGTTTACTTATCATCATTGCACCCCCCCCCCCCATTCTTCATTATGTGAAGTTGCCAGCCCTTGCTGTCAACACATCATGCAGCAACATGAGGTAAATATCTGAGCAATTACCCACCAGAATTACTTAGCACTGAGAAATGTGTCACTGCCTGTAACAAGAGATAAAAACGACCAACTATCTCAGCGAAGTTTCAAACTACATTTAGTTCGTAACTGCCTCCCAGCAATTTGCAAATTGCCTGAAATTAGCACGGTCACCAAACGAGTGCTGAGTCCCCCGACGCAGTGAGAGACTGTTCAGTTAATGATCTACTATCTCATTTATTGCATATGCGACAGTTGATAGCAGCAGTCGGGGAATAATGCGAGAACTGAGGGTCAGAATTAATGGAGATTTAAAACTAGCACGGCAGGTTAGGACCTGTTTCCGACTAGGGCCCACATAGCTGACTGATTGTCCAGTTTTTAGAAATTGTGAGCTAGCAGGCCACATTGAAATATGTCTCCGATCAAGGACTACAGAGCTGATTGATTGAATATCCGGTTTTTGGAGATTGTGAGGTAGATAGTTTTTGTTTTTCGGAGGTAAAATGTTGCAATCCACCGTTATTCCGTTATCAAATGTTGCAATAAAATGTTACAATCCACCGTTATTCCTTTATCAAATGTTACAATAAAATGTACACGTCGTGCTAACATCAACAAAGCGTTCTAGCGTGTAAACATCCCGTAATTTCTTTCACCTTTATAAATTTCACCTTTATAATTTGCACCTATATAAAGGCAAAGGTACCAAACAGTCTTGCGATAATCATAGGGACATATCACTTTTGTCTATAGCTGGTAAAATTCTCGCTCGTGTCATACTCAACAGATTAAATAATTCACTACTAAACGAGCTACTCCCAGAGAGTCAGTGCGGTTTTCGTGCAGGTCGTGGTACAGTTGATATGATATTCTCTGTACGACAAATTCAGGAAAAGTCACAAGAGCAACATAGTGAACTCTTAGCACAATTTGTGGACTTAACTAAAGCATTCGATACCGTTAACAGAGAAGGACTGTGGAAGGTGCTTACAAAGTTCGGATGCCCCCCAAAACTTGTCACTGTGATACGACAATTTCATGACGGTATGATGGCTAGTGTTATCTGCGACGGAGGAGTATCTCCTGCATTCCCTGTCACAAATAGTGTAAAGCAGGGATGTGTGCTGGCCCCTACTCTTTTCAGCCTGTTATTTACGGCCATGTTAACGGAAACACACCATAGTAATGAAACAGCAGGCATAATGATCAATTACAGAACGGGTGGTGGTCTTTTCAATTTACGTCGTCTAAAAGCAAACACGAAAACTAAATCTAGTACTGTTAGAGAATTACTTTATGCTGACGACTGTGCATTGTATGCTGACTCTGTCGTAAACATGCAGAGCACCATATACCGCTTCTCAAAGGCCTGCAACAACTTTGGTCTCACTATTAACACCAAAAAAAACAGAAGTCATGCACCAAGCAACATCAAATAGCCAACATACTGCTACTTCCATCATCGTCAATCAGGAAAAACTGCAGGTAGTCGACTATTTTACTTACCTTGGAAGCACTCTCTCTCGCGATGTCAACATTGATGTGGAAATTAACAATAGACTGACAAAAGCTAGTGTTGTATTTCGCAGATATATGGGACAGAAGAGGTATAAGAACAACCACCAAACTACAAGTATATCATGCTGCTGTTATACCAACCTTACTATACGCCTGCGAAACGTGGACAGTGTATGCTAGACATGCAAGAAAGTTAAATCATTTCCATCTTACCTGCCTACGTAAATTACTAAACATCCATTGGTGGGACAAAGTACCAGACTACGAGGTCTTGGAAAAATCAACCTCAATAAGCATCCACACAATACTTATGAAGGCGCAGGCACGCTGGGCAGGCCATCTTGTGCGTATGGAGAACTCGCGTTTGCCAAAACAAATATATTATGGAGAACTCAAGGCAGGATTTTGAAAAGCTGGTGGACAGAAAAAGCGTTTCAAAGACACGCTCAAGTCATCCTTGAAACATCTTAACATTGACGTAGGCGCTTGGGAGAGCCTCGCTCAGGATAGAACAGCATGGCGTTACAGCATTAGAACGGGAGCACTAGCGGTGGAAGAATTCAGACAAGAAACTGCAAGACAGAAGCGGACATGTAGAAAAGAAAAAAACATCTCAACCTTACACATATACCTTCTATTGTTGTCAATTCTGTAAAAGAACATTTTGTGCGCGCATTGGACTTGCTAGTCATTTAAAAACGCACTATTAACTTTATTATTTTATTATTTATTGTTATTATTATTATGGTTGCGTTTTTGGTCATCGTCGATCACGACGGACGAACATCAATTTCTTTCTTTACAGGTAAACATTACCCCAATCACTACAATCAATGTGTTTTGTGAATATGAGACACTCGGCACATATCTCAGATTTTGAGACACGGTGAACACCTCTGGTTCTAAGACACGACGCACATCTCAAATTTGTAGACACATGATACACAACTCAGATTTTGAGACACGACGCACATCTCAAATTTGGAGACACATGATACACAACTCAGATATTGAGATGCGTGATACATATCTGAGATTTTAAGACACGGTGTACATCTTCGATTTTAAGACACTGCGCACATCTCCAATTTTTAGATACATGATACACATTTCATACTATAATACTAGCAATCACAGTTTTATCTTATCATTCTATTATCACAATTCTTATCCTTGCCGCTTGCATGACCCTTACAGGCATACGATGATCAAACAACGATTGCTCTGAGCTGGTCCATGATCTAGCTGCATTCATGATTGCTTGATATAGGAACGTCTGTCATGAATATTTCATACTCTAGGGACATTCATTCTCTGGAATCAAACATGGCCGCCAAAATGGAGGCCGTAGATTGAATAATGGAAAATATAATTGGAAAGTTCGTGTTTGTGGTTGATATTTTTGTGTGGCCAACATTGTTTGTTCGGTAATAATTTCTTTTGCTATTGCGCAATTTGTCATTTCTTGTTAGATTTGTATGTAAACATTCCGTCTGTCGCTCTTGCTTCGATCTGGTGTCCTTTTTTTGTGTTGGATGTATCATGATTGTGTGTTTAGCGTTCAGTGCGAGCGCATGTATGTGTGTGTGTGTGTGTATGTGAGTGAGGGAGAGAATTGTGTGTATATGTGTGGGAATCTGTGTACTTGTATTTGGTATGTGTGTGTATGTACGCGATTATATGTGAGTATAAATGTGTGGGTGTGTGAAAATATTAGTTTCAGTATATAAATCACCGTGTTACGGGTGCCCGAAAGGGGAGCAAAGAATAGCAAAACTGTTTACCTGCCAGGCATGTTGTAAGAGGTGACAAAGAAAGTGTTGTGGTGAAGTGGATTTTTTCATCACACATAGGGTCAAAGTGACACAGAAGTTATGCTGAGCTCGTCTATGTCAATCAAAACAATTCACATATCACAGTCGGGCTGTAAACCATGACACAACGCGCTCTCCGTTGTCTGGATTATAACATGCTAACGGGCAGGAGTTTGAGAACGAACGCAGTGGAAGAAGAAATATATGCAAATGTGGTTTACTTACGTAAGTGAGAGTATAAAAAAAACACAATAAAAATGGTAGGTCGTCGTAGAAATAGTAGGAGACAGTGAAAATAGTAGCACACGGTAGAAATAGTAGGAAACGATAAAAATAGTAGGACACAGTAGAAATTGTAGGACACAGTAGAATTAGTAGGGCACAGTAAAAAAAATTATAGGAGACTTTGAAATAGTAGAACACGGTAGAAAAAGTAGGACACGGTAGAAGTAGTAGGACACAGTAGACATAGTAGGACACGATAGAAATAGTAGAACACAGTAGAAGCGATAGGACACAATAAAAACAGTAGGACACTAGAAATAGTAGGACACAATAGAAATTGTACGACACTGTAGAAGTAGTAGGGCATAACAGACATAGTATGACACGGTAGACACATTAGAAATAGTAGGACACAATAGACACATTAGAAATAGTAGGACACAATAGACACATTAGAAATAGTAGGACACAATAGACACATTAGAAATAGTAGTAACACATTAATAAAATGTATCTTAATCTTCTCTTTTGTTTGATCATCTGTTTCTTGCTCAATTTTCCATGCTCATCTGTTTCTTGATCTTTTCTGTCTTGATCATCAATTTGTTGTTATATATTACCTATCTGTTGAGTTCTCAGGCTGAACCTACTAAGAGAGAAAAGGAAACCAAAGTTGGAGGCGAAGAGATGAATTCGTAGACATCTGGACAATAGATGTGAAAATCACCGGACCAGTGTTGCCACTCTGTCCTTCTTTATTACTAAAAATATACGATTATTTTAAATGTCTCTGATACTAAAAGGATTTATATATTTTAAAATAAATTAGATTTTAGGGTGGCTAAAAATGTATCAATTTTTACATGTTCTTGTGTAATTGATTAGCTCTAAGAATTTTAGTGCAACCAGTGCGGTAATTTTTTTTTAAACTTTGGGGGGGGGGGGGGGTGCGGAGGGAGAGGGGTAGATTTTTTTGTCTCCCAACTACTGTCAAAACACAAACATTAAAAAAAATATATAAATGAACATCATGGATGCAGTATTTGGAGTTGAATTTCTAAGCAACATTTTCTCAACAAAATCTTCTTTTATTATCTTGTAGTCATTTAGAAGATATTGTATTTCGTCCATACTTTGGATATCGTTTTACCTAAATTTGGCTTTTTAATCCTTTGTTACATCATTCAAGTATTTTCATAATAAAATATGTTTACTGAATACTCCAAGTTTACTGAATATTTCATGTTTACTGAATACTTAAGTTTACTGAATATTTCATATTTACTGAATACTTCAAGTTTACTAAATATTTCATATTTACTGAATACTTCAAGTTTACTAAATATTTCATGTTTACTGAATACTTAAGTTTACTGAATATTTCATGTTTACTGAATACTTCAAGTGTAATAGGTTCAGGCATGCATAATATGTAAACAATGAGGGAAACTTCTATTTTAATTGTTTATGGGTATGGTACCCATATCGATAAATTACAAACAAGCTAAAAATTAGAATTACAAAATGCTACATCTATTCTATATTAATGTATACGGCTTAACATGGAAACTATTCTTTAAATTGTGAACTCAAAAAATGTCTAAGATATAAAATAAAACATTTAGCTCTAAACGGAAACTATTCTTTAAATTGTGTACACAAAAATGTGACCAAGATATAAACTAAAACATTTCGCCAAACACGGAAAATATTCTTTAAATTGTGAACTCAAAAAATGACCAAGATATAAAATAAAACATTTGGCTTAACACGGAAGCTACTCTTTAAATTGTGAAAAAAATGACCAAGATATAAAATAAAACAATTTGGTTAAACATGGAAACTAAAAAAAAACTGATCAAGTATAAACTAAAACATTTGGCTTAACATTGAAACTATTCTTTAAATTAAGAACTCAAAAAAAAATGACCAAGATATAAACTAAAACACTTGGCGTAACACGGAAACTATTCTTTAAATTGTAAATGCAAAAAATGACCAAGATATAAAATAAAACATTTGGCTAAACATGGAAGCTATTAAAAATTACCAAGATATATGAGTATAATTGGATTATTGCAAAGCCAAATCATTTCTTGCAATGTTATAACTGCTCACAATCTCTTGAATCCCGTCGTTTCCCTCTACAGATGAAAGGTTCCCGTTGCAAACTTTCTTTACATTTGGATGGACGTGACTAGAAAACTTGGAATAGAATGTTCTCTCCAATGTTCGCGAGCTATGAGGGAAAGTTCAGAGGTCACAAATGTCTAGGGAATGATAGATTAATGAAATTAGTCGGGGATATGCAGAGAATATTGATAGTATGGATGTGAAAGTAAGATCAGAGAGAGAGAAAGAGAGAGAAAGAGAGAGAGAGAGAGAGATCACTTGTGGTCAGGATTTCTTGTCTATTTCGTCATTTTGAATTGAACAAAGGGTATCATATCCCAGACATTTGTGTATGTCCTTTCTATTTATCCGCTTTTAATTGTCTGTCTGACCGCTTCTCTCTCTCTATATATCTATCTCAACGTCTGTCCTTGATTTAATGCATCCAATTATCTGTTTTTGACAGCTTCTCTCAATTTCATTTATTGTCTCTCTCTGTTTCTCTCTCTCTCTCTTCTCTGTCGTAATGAGTGTCCATGATTATTTCTCTCTCAATGTCTGTTCGTTACTATTTTTCTCTGTCTCAATGTCTGTCCTTGACTACTTGTCTCCCTCAAAGTCTGTCCTTGACTGTTTCTCTCTGTCTTAATGGCTGCCCTTGACTACTGCTCCCCGTCTCAATGTCTGTCCTTGACTGCGTCTCTCTGCCTCAATGTCTGCTATTAAACACTTTTTGCACTCGACACTGTCTCAATGTCTATCCCTTACTTCTCTTCCTGTCTGTCTGAAGTTGTATTTCATTTCCAATATCTCACGATGTTAGATATTATAAACACACTGAATATTCCAGAGTGTTGGTTACTAAACACAATAACAAAAAGAAAACTACGCCTGTTTGGTCATATAAAGAGACATAACTGTTTAGAAAGACAAATAATGGAGGGAAGAGTACCTGGAAAGAGGAGAAGGGCAGACCAAGAAGACGATGGACTGACGACATTAAAGATAATAAGAATACATCGCTAGAAAATGCAAGCCACATCGCCCCGGACAGAGAGAGGTTCAGAGAGTTCATTGGAAAGACAACGTTCTGGAAGGAATACGTCACATGACACACGATGTTAGACTATTACCGTGTCTGATTCCCTCTGTTTATTTTCCTCACAATTCTGTCTGTTACATTCTAAATCTTCTATTATATTGTAGTACACGTTGCGTCGCCAGCCAATTGTAGATGGTTTCTATTAGCGTATAATATATACCTTGCGTCGCCAGCCAATTGTAGATGGTTTCTATTAGCGTATAATATATACCTTGCGTCGCCAGCCAATTGTAGATGGTTTCTGTTAGCGTATAGTATACCTTGTGTCGCCAGCCAGTTGTAGATGATCTGTGTTTGCGTATAATATATACCTTGCGTCGCCAGCCAATTGTAGATGGTCTCTGTTTGTGGATAGTATACCTTGCGTCGCCAGCCAATTGTAGATGGTCTCTGTTTGTGGATAGTATACCTTGCGTCGCCAGCCAATTTAAGCATGGAAAGAAGCCAGATCAACCAAAATAAATGACGCTGTTTGAAATCAGCTCTCATGACTGTTTCTAAGAAGAACTTTGGGTATTTCTATGTAATTCATTGATTAATTTTGTCATAATCCATGTACTATCCACAACAAGCTGTGCATTGAATATTTTGTTCCTTTTTGTTTCAGGTAAGTTCCATTCAGTATTGAACAGATAAAACACGGCAAAGAAAAATTTCAAACACAGAATCTGAAAACTGTCAATGCTTGTTATCTGTGATGTGGACATCGACTGATATGGTAACAGCAAGTTACTAATTTGATTTTTTGCCATCCAACGGGATGTTTTTGTTGGTTGTCTATCTAGGGGACGTATATTCTTCTTTTATTACATCAACTCAGGTCTGGGACTGGACTTTAGTGCTGTAAACATTCTCTTTCATTTCTCTATTTCTCTTCTTTTCTCTCTCTCTCTCTCTCTTTAGTTTTTGTCTTGGGGCAAGTAACATAGAGAACTTTCGTAGCAGTGCTCCGATCTTCGTTCTATTAGCCATCAAAGAGTGTTTAATATCTCTTTCTCTCTCTCTCTTTCTTTCTCTTTCTCTCTCTCTTTCTCTCCCTCTCTCTTTCTCGAACCACATAATTGAAGTATAAAGGTATCACACACAAGAACATCTATGCCAACAAGAATTTAGAAGTAGAAATTCACCTTAATGTACATCCAAGCCGTTCAAAAAGCAATGGCAAACTACGAAACGTATTTATATTGCCGAGAAAATCCCTGAAGACAAAAACTGTTGGGTTGATGGCTGCATCCCGAATAGAACCGATTCACATTAATACGCAAAATACAGCAAACCAAGTGATTTGGCCACAACTTGAGAATTACAAACAGAACCATCCCTTCGTGCATACAACAGCAGAAGATATGGCTACAAGATACGAGGAAGACAAAGAACTAGATAGATGGATATCAAAGAAATCTTAAAGAGACACGTGCTGATCATGACCAACGTCACCTAACTGGCCAAAGACGGACAATTGCAACTTCCTACCACGAACATTAACAGTACACGTGGAAATGACAAGGAAAGATAGATGTTGATCATATTACTCTTAGAGTGCCGTTGTACATACAAAGTGACGGTACTGGAATGATATTCTATTCACTACAGCCCTTCATTGGCGTTGAAGAAATGATCTGGAACAATTTAGTTGTATTGAAGATCTGAGTAGTTGATCTGAATACAACTTGAAATTGTGTAGTATAAGGAGGCAACTGGAACCATCAACAGACTTAGACATAAACATGCCATACATTTCATCGCTGCAAGACATATGTCACACGTAGCAGCATACATAACTTTCATCGCTGCAAGACATTTGTCACACTTAGCAGCAGCCATAGCTTTCATCGCTGCAAGACATTTGTCACACTTAGCAGCAGCCATAGCTTTCATCGTTACAAGACAGTGTCCTGTCATTGAAATTATGACGTCAACATCCTCCCTAAAAGTCAGTCTTCTGTCACAAGGCGTTCCCAAATATTTTATTACGCTCGTTATTGTCAAAATGTTTCCACACAAAGCAACGCATCTAGTAGACTTATTGACCATGTGGTTATTGTGGGAAAACAACATTATAGACGCTATATTGTGGGAAAACAAAATTATAGACACTATATTGTGGGAAAACAACATTATAGACACTATATTGTGGGAAAACAACATTATAGACACTATATTGTGGGAAAACCACATTATAGACGCTATAGAAGATGGGTTGACTAATACGCCTACATTCCTGTAGATACTAACTCACTTTGAGCGTTGAATGTTGATACCACAACCATCTGCAATCTGTAATACTAACAGAATTATTTATTTTATACCTGAGTACGTTTAACCAGTAAGCCACCGGAACAAATGGCATACGCAATCTTCATATATATTGTGGAAAGTTATATATCTAAGTTTTATTCAGGGTGCAATGACGACGGCTCCTAAACAAAAACTAAAACAGAAAATCGAATCCCAAATTAATTCAATGGCGGAGTGATTTTTAATTCGGTAATGAATATGTTCCGTTAGAACTAGTTTGTCTGCAAGACTTATTCCATTTGTCAGAATTGTAAATGCGACGGAGATTTCAAATTTGGTTGCAATCCAACAATCCGGATTTTACTCATTTAAACCGTTGGTAACGATCTATTTAGTGTTTAATTCTAATTTAAAGTTTTAGTATTTAATCATTCTAAAACTATCGATATATCTAGTATTTAATAATTAAATCTTGGTTTCAATTTAATAAATGTCTTAGAAAATTCTTCAATATTCATTAGAAAGAATTTAAGCCAAACAAGCAAGTAAGAGTAGACGTCAAACAGCAATATGCTTCTACAACAGTAAGAAGAAAGCGACGGGCTTATATCGGACTTATACTTAGAATGCGTGAAAACAGACTGCCACTACAAGCATTAAAATGGGTACCAGATGGCAAAAGAGAAATAGGAAGACCAAGAGAAACTCTTCGCAGAACAACCATCAACGAGGGTATGACTATGGGTCTAAATATCATGCAAGAATTACACACAGCAGCATAACATCGCTCGAACTGGAGCGCTTTGGTTTCTGCTCTATGCACCGTATACGCAGTGCATATATCAATCAATCAATAAACCCATAACCCTTCAGGGTCGTAGGGGTACCACATTGGATGCTTCAGCACATAGAGTCCTCCAGCGAATTCTATCCTCAGCGATGCGGATGAGTGTGGAAATATCTTTCCTTGTCCATTCCTTGATGTTGTCTGTCCATGTCTTTATTTGTCCTCCTCTGCTTCTTCCACCCTCGACAGTTCCCTGCAGTATTGTTTTTGACAAGGAATCGTGCCTGCATACATGTCCGAACCATGATAGTTTTCGTCGTTTCACTATTGAAAGCAATGGCTCCTGAACACCTGCACACATCTCTACTTTATTTCTTACGTACACATTGGTCTTATGTTCCCTATAGGAAATTCGTAGAATTCTTCTGTAGCATTTGTACTCGAAAGCCTGTAATCTTCTCTCCATGTCCGCAGTGAGTGTCCAACTCTCACAACCATGCAACACAACAGAAAGCACCAGCGACTTATACAGTTTGATTCTCACTCCAACACTGATGTTGCTTTTCCAAATCACAGTTAGCCTTGACAAGGACGCTAAAGCCATCTCCAGCCTTATTTTTAGTTATACTTTGCATTTACCATCGCTGCATATACTGGATCCAAGGTATTTGAAAGTATTCACCTCCTCAAGCTTATGTCCATTCATCGTGATATTAGTCTGGTTTTCTGTGTCTCTGCTGTTTACCAAGATTTTGCTCTTATCTGTAGTGATTTCCATTCCGTACTTGCTGGTAACATTTTCCAACTTTGATGTTAATTCTTGCAATGATTGTTCTGACCCAGCTATAAGATCAATATCATCAGTGAAACGCAAGTTGCAAATAGGGCGACCTCCGATCGATATAGACGTGTTGTAATCATGTAATGTCTCTTGTATGATGTGCTCTAAGTATATGTTAAAAAGTACTGGGGACATTATGCATCCCTGTCGAACTCCCACGGTTGTTTTGAAGAACTCTCCAATTGTATTGTTTGACAAGACAGCACTATTTGCATTTTTGTACAGAGCTTCAATAATGTCTATAACTGTGGTGTCAAAATTAAATTTCCTCAGTATGTGCCACAGACCATCATGCCAAACACGATCAAAGGCCTTTGTAAAGTCAATGAAGTTGTGGTATAGATCACGTTGGTGCTGAATATGTTTTTCGATTAGTGTTTGGATATTAAATACTACAAAGTGCATATATATATATATAGACAGATAGAAAGACAGACACATAATAAGAGAAACGATAGATAAGACATAATATGGATAAGATAGATAAGGATATGAATAGGATGGATGGATGCATGCATGTATGGATGGATAGATACATATAGATAGAGATATAGATTGGATTGGATTATACTAGATTAGATGGACAAACGGAGATATAGATAGATAGATGACAGGCAGACGGATAGACAGACAGGCAGGCAGACAGATATATAAGATAGATAGATATAGATATATAAGAGATAGATAGATAAGACCAATAGATAAGAGATACAAAAAGATAGATGGATGGATGGATGGATGGAAGATATTGATCTATTTAGTAATTTAAACTGTTTGTATCGATCTATGAACTATTTAATATTAAAAATAAATATCAATACCCAAATACAATATGATATCCTTATCAAGGACCGGCTGCCATTGATTTCTAACATGTCTTATCTCTTGCTATGATCTCACATTTCACCAAAGCTATCTTCGATCATGTGTTCCGATTTCTTTCTCAATTATTCCTATGTCCTCCGCTTGCTCGCAAATTGCCCCCCGTTCTGTTCTGTCATGTCTCTGTGTCCAGCACATTTAATTATGATCTGATCCATCTATGTCAATGATTTCATCTTCAGAACTTCCTCAAAACTGATTCATTATGTGCTGATGAAATATCCATCATTCTTATTGGAATCTACACCTGAAGTCTCTGTATTATTCTGACACCTTTCCGTCTTTCCAGAAGTTAGTATTGTTGTTCTGTTATAAGAAATATTATCTACAATATGGTGGTGATGACGTACAACACCATCTTACGTAGTAGGTAGCTTCCGTCTTTCCAGACGAGAGTATTATTGTTGTGATATCATCATCATCATCAGATGCCATGCAGGCTGGCGTAGGCAATCACGTCTCTCTACAGCTCTTTATGTTAAATATTATGTATTGGGATTCTTGTTTCCCTGCAGTGCCAGATTGTTAAACTATCTAATATTTTCTCATGTTGTCGTATCTGTTTTTATCTCTGTATCTGTTGCTTTAAATCGTGCCTGTTGTGACTTCTCTCTAAACATCCTTGCTTCATAAAGTGTCCAAAAAATAACGATTGTCTATTTCTTATATTATTGACTAAGCTCCGTCTCACATTTGGCTTTTTTACACCTCCACGTTAGTTTTTCTGGCACTCCATGGTATTCTCAGCATTCTTCTGTAGAACTACATCTCTATTGCCTCTAATTTCCCACTTTCCAGTTTGTTTATTGTCCAAGACTAGCATCCATATGTTAGTACATGAGTTAATAGCACTGCTTAACTCTCTTCCTCACCTTTAGGTTAATGACAAGGTCATACTACACAATATATATTTCATTTTTCTAAATGTTATTTTTGTCTGTACTACTCTGCTTCTTATTTCTGTGTTGTACCTCTTTCAACTGCTGTAATCCTTGTACCGAAATATTTCTTCTTCTGCGTTCGTTCTCTCAAACTCCTGCAGATTAGCAGGATGTAGTCCGGAAAACGGAATGCGTTGTGTCATGGTTTACATCATTGCTGCGATATCTGCGACTTTCGGCTGGACACATCCGACTTCAGCATGGCTTTGGGTCACTGACCTGGGATAGCCAGCTCCATCCATAACCTCCTTAGTCGCCTCTTACGACATTCATTGAAGGTAAACAGTGTTGATATTATTTGCTCCCCTTTCGGGCCCCGGCAACACACGGGCGGTACCGAAATATTTGAAGTATTCGAATCATTGTCCATATCATATACCATATCATTCACTTTGATCTTGCAAGTTGTGCTATAAGAAATATAATCTGTGATCCATGACAATGATGGATTCGGCTCACATGACAAACCTTAGCCACAAAGAGTCTTCCACAGTATGTACAAGTAATCCCACGCTCTCTTGTACCTCCTGTGATCTTGTGTGTCTTCGTATAGATTTGCAGCCCTTTAACTAACAGCTATCATTTTCTCCTTTATCTTTATACCATCTTAACTCTTTCCCAACCATTCAACACGATTCAAGGCATCCTGTACTCATGATTCCGTATCAATCAATGTCTGCAACATGCATATCGCGTCTGTACACGTTTTTGTTCCGAAAAACAGGTCAACCATGAGATCTTTCCCAGACTGTAATTCTCCACACAGTATTCTGCCATCTTCCATCCTCCTAGTGTGTCTCAGTAACACTAACATAGTGTAGTAACAATAACACATTGTAGTAACAAAAACATATTTCAGTAACAGTAACATAGTACGGACGTAGAAAACAGGTGATGACGTTTCACTGACTAACACAATATCACTATCGGAAGTTCACGTGAAATAATACAACGGAAAACATGCTAACATCATACAAATAACAAAACATATTACATAATCAACGTTTCGACCCAAAGGTCTTTATCAAGATACGCACAAAACATCAAAAGACGATGAATGTAAATGACTACACCACACAAACGTGTCCAACCGAAATATGGAAGTTCTCCTTTGATGTTTTTTGCGTATCTTGATAAAGGACTTTAAGTCGAAACGTTGATTAAGTCATGTGTATTGTTATTTGTGTGATTTTAGCTTTTTTCCGTTGTATTACTTCACGTGAGCTTCCGATAGTGATAGTGTGTTAGTCGTCGTGCGGGAAAACTTCATTACCTGTTTTCTACGTAAGTAATATTTTCATACAGTTTTACTAACAGTATTACCTTTTATTGGTTGTCAGTAACAGTAACAGATTATGGTAACGGTAACATATTGTAAAAACAGTAAAAGATTGTAGTAATAGTAACAGATTGTCCGCAATATATTTTTGATAACAGTAAAATATTGTAGTTACAGTAACATTTTAGTAACAGTAATAGATTCTGATAAAAGTAACACATTTTAACCGCGATAAGAAAGTCACAACAATAGACAACTCTAGTTTAGCAGAATTCAGATAAAAGTAAGAAATTCGATCAGTCTCTCAGGGGCAAATCCATTTCTGAGTTGTGATAGCACGCTGGGTTTTAGGCTACTTGTTGTATATGGCAGCTCGAAAAAATATCCCCTGATACGCCCCTGTTGTGATTCTGTTAATGACATAATAACACCAAGAATTCTTCTAAATGCCCACATTTTCGCTTTTTACGGTCAGTAATTGAATGCTGCAAGCGAGCATTGATGCCGTCTGTCATGGCCACCGTCGCTATGTTTCCACATGTTTGTTGAGTTGCATAGTTCCCACGACCAATATGTGAAAATAACAAATTTTATGACCTGTGTATATTGTTTTATAACCCCGCCCATAGGGGCACAGGTAGCTGTGGTATGTGTTTGCATGTGGCAATGAGATTCAGAGATTTTTTAGGACTTTGAGCTGTAAGAAATATGGCGATCGTGTAGAGTTTAGAGATTACATACTTCTGGAATTACTTTCAAAGTAACACAACTACACATTGAACTACACACAGCACACTCTACTACACACATCATACTCAACTACACACAGCGGACTCAAATACACACAGCGGACTCAAATACACACAGCGTAATCAACTACACACATAACACTCAAATACATATAGACCACAAAGACGGGTGTGTCGGGCCATGGCTCAAATAACAGGGCGACACGACGCATTTCCATTCTCTGGACTACATCATGCTTGAAGTTAAGCACGACTGTTGTCGTCGTACAAGAGAGATCAAGCGGGAGTTTGAGAATGAACGCTATAGAGGAAGAAGAAATATGCACAGCACAATCAACAACACACAGAACACTCAACTATACATCTCACACTCAACTACACACACAATACACACTACTATCACATCATGGCACACATATATTACTAACACATTTTTAAAGCAACTTTCAAACCCCCCCCCCCCCAAATTTCGCAGAAAAAAGTACGTAAAAACTAAATGATTTGCTTGAATAGTACACATGTATTTCAAATTTTCACAACTTAATTTGTGTATTAAAAGGTATTGGTGGCGTCAACTTTTTCTACCCCCTACCTGTTTACAACTGTCAAACTATTTCTGACTCCCTCCCGCCTCTTCCGCCAGACGTCATTAATGGGAAAACCCTATCAACACATCCTCCTTATATGAACATTGTGTAATGCAAACTTCCGTGTTTTCTTCCCCTGTAATTGTTACATCATTTTCACATCTGCTAGCCTTGCTGTACCATCATTACTCAAACTGCGACAATTGACGAGGATGTTGCCCTTCGAATTGATCGCACCATTGCGGCATTCAGGATTCTTCGTGCCAACGTCTGGAACTGGCGTGGTCTCAGTTTGGCAACTAAGTTGGAAGTCTACAGCGCTGTGGTTCTACCAACCAACAACATTGTTTTTTGCTGCGCTATTCTGGACTGTCTATGCGGGGCGCGCTCGATGGCGTAACTTATTCCAGCTTTGGTGTCTGGGAGACCTATTGGGTGTGCTTTTGCGGGACCGAGTGCCAGATACGGAGGTCCTTCAAAGGTCCCTTATGCAAGCATCTATGTTCTGTTGATTAGATCCCACTTCCGCTGGACTGGCCACATAATCCATATGCCAGAAAAACGCATTTCAAAGAGATTATTCTATGGAGAGCGGTGCAATGGTAAACGTTCAAGCTACGGGCAGAAAATCGCTTCAAAGATCACCTAAAGAACTCACTCAAGCACTTCAGCATCGATCCAGGCTCCTGGGAGACTACATCCCTTGATCACTCAGCTTGGCACACCCAGATCACTGTAGACTTGATTAAATTCGAAAAAGTGCAAACACTGCGGACAATTTACTGGCGATGGAAGCGGAAGGACAATCCGAGAACTCTCCTACACGGGAACCTCTACACTCATGCATGCATTGCAAAAGAACTTTCCTGGCACGAATCGGACTCATCGGGCATCTACGAACTCACAAACCCAAACCAAATTTGACAATCACACATTTTTTTTCCTACTTTTTCACTACATTTTTATTGCTTTTATTGCATGCCATGCTCATCTTCGCTTGTGAAGAGGAAACATCACCATCATCAACATCATTACTTCGTCTATTAATCCCCAACCACTTTTTGTCAATGGTTATTGTTCTGTTATTCTTATCAACCTGTGATGGTCTCATGTCATCAATCAATGTCCACGATGTACGTTTATATATTGTCTCTGACAAATTTCTGACTGTAAATAATTCTCAAAAATACTAATGTTTTTTTTAAATATTATCCAAGTCAGTGTTTCCCCAATGTTTTTTGCTGTGCCCTACCTAAGTCTTTATAAACGTCTGAAGCCCCCCCCCCTCCACCACCCTACCCCCTCCACCACCCTATGTATCATATACACATTTTTTTATATTAGAAATTGAATTATTTCTTAAATGAAGCCTAATTATACATTTTCAAATTGCACCCCCCCCCCCCCTACCCCCTGAACAATATAATTCCCCCTTGTAGGACGTTCGTCCCTCATTGGGAAACATGATCTAAGCTATGTGAATTAACGTTAAGTAACTTGTAGCTCTTATATTGAGGTACGCTGCTTTCAACCGTAAATGTTAGTCCAATACGATTATATCTGAGCTTTTCAAAACCACCAAAAGTAATGGTGGTCGCGGTTCTGGTAATCAAGTCGCCACGACCTCCGGAATTATAATATATATTTTTGTGAATTGATCTAAACTCTTATATAAATCATAATCATCATCGTGTGACATATTCTTTCTAGAATGTGCTCTTCCTTATGGGTTCTCTGAACATTCTGCGATTTCGGACAAGTTGACCTGTCGCAGCTAGAGGCATGTTTAAACAATCTGATATATCGCTGCACAATCGTCATCTTAGCGCCATCTTCCCGTGTTGCTGTTAACACTGCCTTCAGCTATTAATCTTTCCATGTTGTTGTGTCTATTTATTGACCAAAAATTTTAAAAAATCCCACAATTTTCTTGTTATGATGTTAAGGAGCCAGCTATCTTCGATGTTTTGATCTTAACACTTCTTGATCTGTCTTTTTGGCTGTCCATGGTGTACGTGAAATTCTTCTGTAGCATCTCATTTCGAAAGCAGCGATTCTCTTTGCTATTGTTTTATTTAATACCCACACCTCACAGCCGTATATTGTTCTCATCATTCATTATATCATTCATTATATATGTATATATAGTCATGTTACTGCTTTACGGAAGAGTCGGTTGTGAAGTTGCTCGTCCATCAACAATTTTTCATAAGTATAGCTGGAATATGTATAAGCCACGTGTATACCAAACCCTTCTCATTAATAGTCTTGAGTGCTGATCTCACACAGCGTCACTAATCTTTATTTTATCGTATTTTCCCGTGTTTTTTATTGGCCGACGATGTAGAGTACACGCAAATCGACTAATAAAAACAAACCTTCCGTACTCATTCTAAGTTTCGCTATATACTTGACGCTACGTGAGAAAAGTTAGCAGGACAATTCTGAAGAACGGTTTGGTATATACTGTAAGAGGTAATCATGCTAATTTTAGTATTTTAGTAACAACCGACTTTTTTGTGACGCCATAACATGGCCATATATATATATATATATATATATATATATATATATATATATATATATATATATACATATATATATATATATATAGATGACCGTTCCGTACCCCGTCGCCCTCCAAAAGTTAAACCTGGTCAAGTCGAGGCAAGAAAGCCCATCAGTGCGGACAGATTTCATGAAAACATTAACAAGAAATATAAACGTATGTAAATGAAAATTTGACAAGAATAAAGTACACTTGATGTTATCATGATGTACCAGTGATAGAATACTGGACTGTCAGTCAAGTGACGTAGGTTTGATTCCTGCAGGATGAAGCAATATTTTGTAGATACATTGAGCTTGACTTATTGGTATTTTATTCTGGAGTTTATCAGTTCCAAGTCACCGGGGAGAATGCACATGAGATTATAAAAATGTAAAGTGACCCTGTAGTGTAAATTTCTTTATTCTTGTCAAATTTTCATTTACATTCGTTTATATTTCTTGTTAACGTTTTCATGTAAATGTGTCAGCGCTGATCGGCTTTCTTGCCTCCACTTGACCAGGTTACTTCTTCTTCAGCGTACATTCTCAAACTCCTGCTGAATTCTCTTGTAGCAGGACATGTCCTACTAGATTTCCAGCAGAATGTAGTCCAGAGAATGGAAATGCGTTGTGTCGCCGTTTTATTTGCGCCAATGGCCCGACACATCCGTCTTCGGCGGTGACCAGGTTTAACTTTATGGGGATCTTCCTAGCGTAGTGGTTAAGGTGTTCGCCTTGTGTACAAGAGGCCATGTGATGTGTCGTCTTGTGTACAAGGTGGATTTTTTCGGAAATCCATGTGAATTATCACTTGAAGCTACGGAGTTACGTGCTATGAGTGATACTCTTAACAGGCGGCGTGCCGCTTTGTTGAGAGGGATGAGGTACATATGGGAAACCGAGTACAGTGAAGTCAGTCCTCTACGACTTTTCAACCTTTCAACCTTTTCAATATAAATTTGTACGGAAGACGTGCTGACTCAATCTGCGAGATGATTAGGTGCCATTTGAGCAGACCTGGTTCAAATTCCGTTTGCTGCATGATTATTCTTTATTAATCAATTTTCTATGCTTCTATATATTACTTATTTACTCACGTTACATCTGAAGCAATCTTGTTTATGTTTGCGTGTTATTTATGTTTAGAAGTAGGCATACAATTGGTGATTGTAGTATTGAGGCATTCTGTCAATAATGTTCACAGTATGTCCTTAGTCCTGACAGAGAAGGAATGCTAGACTCGGTGGAACCGAGTGCAACTTATATTAAAGTATCATTTACAGCTCAGACAGTAGTGAGAACATAATAGATCAAATTATAAATTTGTAGATATAAATATTGCACCCCCCCCCCCCCCCGCCAACATGTGATGTAAGGGCTGGATAATGAGGTAAAGAATAGTAGCAGTTTCACTTGTCATAAGAGGTTACCAAAAAATAACTAGCTTTGGTTATCACAAGATGGTGAAGTACCAACGTTGGTAGCCTTGTCCACGACGTGGCGATCAACTCTGCATTTTTTTATCGTAGTCATGTATTAGGCATATTGACGTTCAGTAGGTTAACATTGTTGAAGTGTCTGGATGACTCAACTAGTTGCAGCGGTAAATGTGAAGCGTGGATATTTCTAGTATATGAAAGCATTATATGATCAAATGGGGGAAAAAACACAAAAGAAATCCAACATAGATGCAACATATCATACCAGATCTTATGGCGGATATCACCTATTTTTAAAAACAAAATTGTGAAAGAGAACACCAAAACTGTACTATATAAAACGATCATCATACCATCATTATGTTACCAATGTTAAACTTGGACACAAACAACATAAGACAAAGAAAAGTAGCAACAGAAATGACTTGTCTGCGTAGACATCTTGAAGTAACAATAAGAGACAGATTCAGAAATTAAAACATAAGAGGACTAATAAACACAAAACTAATCCTGGATTACATCAGAAGACAACACATTCAAAGGTTTTCCAGGCAACATCAGACACAGCCCCTCAAAAAGCATTGCTATATATATATGATTGATACAAAGACGGGGGAAGACCATGCAAAATATCGATTACATCGTCTCCAAAGTTCGTCTCCAAAGTTCGTCTCCAAAGTTCGTCTCCAAAGAACTCTTCTATATTCAATAATTCTACGAAATGTTCAAGTCGGATACTTCTCCATTGGGCTGGGCGTAGAACGACAGTGATTCAACAATTCTACAAGATGAGTCGAGCTGAAAGTGCGTATGAAGTAGCCATCCTGTAAACAAAGGTTTTATAATATAAGAACGACATTCCAGAACATATATCTAATATGTTAATGCCAGTAATGTGCGCCCATCCATATAAACAAGTATAAAAGCTATGACTGCGCCCATGCTATCACAGGCAAACATATAATAAACTCAGTTGATATAACCTTTCCGTATAAACAGCTAAATGCGCATGTGTAAGACAGTAAAGCAACTAGTTGCATGTTTAACATTCAGCCAGGCTGCGATCAAACTTCATTTCGTAATAACACGTTCACGCAATAATATGATTTTTTTATATAAGATCATAAATTTTAATGATTTATAATTTAAAGTTCTGCAAATATTGTCATTTTCGTGCATCGGCACTTTCCTTTGAAGTTTGTATGAGTTAGAATTGATTTACACACGAAGAATGTTAGATAGTTAAGATAGGTTGCGTTAGGTTAGGTTAAGTTAGTTAGTTCCTTCTTGGGCAAAGATGACACATAGGGCGACAACTATTTGTGTCCATGTTGAGCGTCACGTTGCAAGTTGATGTAGTTATTACGTATTGCTTATGTCCAATATCATTTTTCTCTGTTGAGTGTTCTGCGCATAGTTTCTTTTTGGTGACCTTCGTTTCTCTTGTCCCCTTCCGTCCACATAATGATTTGTTTAAGAAGTCGGTTTTCATCCATTATAAGTGCATGGTCGATGTAATTTCAACATCTTCATCGTATAAAAGGTGATTACAAAGTCCTGGTTTGCTTCTTTCTCCAGTGAATCGCGTGTTTTAAAAATCTGTCCATTTTATGTTTAATATTCTTCGAAGGCACTTGTTTTCAAAACTAATCAATTTGGTCTCGCTCGCCTGTGTGAATTTCCAGTTTTCAAAACTGATAAATTTGGTCTCAAATGCATTTGTGGATTTCCAGTTTTCGCACCCACATGACAAGACAACTAGTATGCAAGCATTGAACAGTCTACGTTTTGTAAGTTTTCTGGAAGATAGTACTTTACAATAATTGTAGATTTTATTTTCTGAACCTTACTTTTATTTACAGCTTTATACAAATAATTATATTCCAACAATGTATCTTGGAGCTCATTGTAATGTATCCATGTTGTACTTCAACTTGACACACATTTATAAACTACTTCCTTCATTTGACATTGTATTGTCTCTGGGAGTGACGCATTTCATGGTTGGATCACGACCGTTTGCAATAAAATATCTCTACACAGAATTACTTAGAACCTTACGTTCTTGATTATTGATAATTTCCGTTGGTCAATATTTATATACTACAGTCGCCTTGACTATTTTTGACTTGCGACTCGAAGTATATAAATAGTAAACAAACGAAACCGAGAAATATTTTTTTTTAAGTTATAAATGATGGCCTAATTAATTCTGTGCTACATACATTCTACACGCTGACTGACATTACTGAAGATAACATTTCAATTACAGTATGATTGTTTTCTTGTTTTATGCGGGACATTGAAAATGTGTTCATTTTACGAACTCAATATTATGCAAGATATTATGATTACAGTTAAATCCTATTATAACAACTCGTTCTGGGCCGACGAAAGATTTATCTAAGAAGATAATTTGTTATCTAGAATACAAAGAATAAAGAATAAATATAATTGGAATTTTTTTTAAAGTGCTAAATAAGGAAATTTGTTATATACGAATGTGTTTTAGAGGGATTCCAATGTATTTGGTTTGACATACAATTTCATGTGGTATTTGGTTTGACATACAATTTCATGTGGTATTTGGTTTGACATACAATTTCATGTGGGTCCTAATTAGAAAACATCACATCACATGGGATATTCCCATAGATACCCTGATTACTACTTCATCAGTCATCTAAGAGTGTATAACTTCAGTCAGTTGTTGGTTGTGACTTCTTTGGAGTTTTCCAGAGTGGACGCACGTGCCTTCCACTTTCTCTGATCACTCATATGTTTGTCGACTTCCAATTTTGTCTCAGAAACGTTATGGGCATCAGATGAAAAGATATCCAGATACCACTGTCCGTGACAGATCTGGTATCCCAAGCTTTGACATTATACTGATGCACACATATATTATTTGGACATGTCATTTGGTACGTATGCCAGACCGTCACTGCCAAAGATATTTTTCTAATGTGAGCTGGAGAAGGGTAAACAATCTCAAGGTGATTAAAAGAAGCACTACAAGTACTCGTTTTAAAGACTTCACTGAAAACCTTTCAAATATACCAATATTCATGGGAAGAACTTGAACAAAATAGATCTACATGGCGTTCTACAGTCAAAAATGTTGCATCATCTTATGAAAAGGGGAGAATCCAGCAGCTCAACAGCGGAGAGTAGCTAGAAAGTCACGGATAGACCAAGATCCGTCTACTGTCGTCATTCAATGGCCAAACTATCCAAGGACATTTGCTCTTCGGATATGGCTTATTAGCCATCTACGAACTATTAGGCATGCACATAATTCTAAATGAATTTTCAAAAGTGGATGTAACAAATGGTCATCATCACTTGTGATGGACGACATATATATATATATATATATATATATATATATATATATATATATATATATATATATATATATATATAGACACATTGTGGTATTCTCAGAACTCTTCTATAGCACTTTAATTCAAATGATGTTATTCTCTTGGCCATTGTTTTATTTGTGTCAATGCTTCACATCCATATGTAGCCACAGGTAACACATTTGTTCGTAGTAAACACAACTTGGTTCTTATGCTAGTACCCTGCCATAGTTTCTTTAGCTGTTTTACTTTAGATTTTTAATATGGACATTTATAATGATCAGATATAGATGCATTTACACAAATCAAACATAGCCATATTTATACCGATCATAGACACGTTTATACTGATCAAACAAAGACAAATGTATACTGACCAAACATAGACACATTTATTCTGATCAGACATAGAAATATTTATACTGCTCTGAAATACACATATTTTATACAGATCAAAATTAAACACATTTATACATATCAAATATATACACATTTATACTGATCAAACATAGACACATTTCTATAGTGATGGTGGGTGTAAGAGCGACCTCGGTTAAGAAAGTATAACTTTGGGTCACAAATAAAAAGTTAAACAAAAACCTGTAATAAAATAAAGGAAAAACAATTCACAACCTGGAAAACCATCAGGACCCCCTGCTAAACAATCTTAAGACAAACACAGACAATCTCTACAGAAATCTCCTCCCGTATCGCAGATCCTAGAATCTGCAATTGTGGAATCTAGGACAAATCTACCAGCGGATCTCATTTCTGTTTCTGCTTGACTGGATCTCGTAAGTTTGAGGGTGCCTTCCAACAGGTTGTCAATGTTTGAGGAATGAACTAAATACAAGCGTAGGCGAGTGAAATTCTAGCAAAAAGTGTATTATGATTTGGGGTACGTTATCATACTGAAGTAAAAGGAAACCGCATGAGTTGAAAAGCTGATCGAATTACAGAATGAGCGCTCCTGCTGTTTGCAATTAAACACACATTTCCATACTTGAATTATGAGAATGTTTATTTGTCGAAAGTTCATTCACAAGTCGACTTTTACTCCCATAACCCTTTCGTTTCTCTTTCCAATATAAATATATTTTGGGGTGGAGTTTGTTATCGCATCCCATATAGGGTCGAAGTGACACAGAAGCCGAATTCAATTATTTCAGGCCGAAATGCACATATCACAGCTAAGCTGTAAACAATGACTCACATAATTCCTTTCTTCTGACTGCATCCTGCTAATCTACAGGAGTTTGAGATTGAACGCAGAAGATTAATAAGACTCCAACGAAAGTAAATTATATCCCTAAATATTTACTATCTATGTGACATGTCCTTTATAGGATGGTGTTCTCACTACCACTCTGTAAGCCTATTGGTTAGGTGCACACTGTCCAGTCCCTTCTGTTCAGGAGGTCTTTGATATATCATGTGTCCATCGTAGTCGTGGTCTGCTCCTTGTTCTTTACTATATCATGCCTCAACTAAATTATACTATATCTCAGCAAAAGTATATTATATCCAAACAAAAGTATACTATATCCCAACAAAATGATGCTATATCCCTACAAAAGTATACGATATTCCAACAAGCGTATACTACCTCCCAACAAAAGTATACTACATCCCAACAAAAGTATACTACATCCCAACAGAAATATACTATATCCCAACACAAGTATACTGTATCCAACGAGCTATACTGTATCCCAACAAACGTATACTATATACCAACAAAATTATACTATATTCCAACAAGATTATAGGCTGCTGTATCTCAACAAAAGTATACTGTATCCTAACAAACGTATACTATATCCCAACAAAATTGTACTATATTCCAACAAAATTATAGGCTGCTGTATCTCAACAAAAGTATACTGTATCTCAACAAAAGTATACTGTATCTCAGCAAAGTATATTATATCCAAACAAAAGTATACTATATTCCAGCAAAAGTATACTATATCAAACAAATGTATACTAAATCCCAACAAAGGTATACCATATTCCAACAAAAATATACCATATCCCAACAAATGTATAGTATATCCCAACAAATGTATATTATATTTCAAAACAAAAATATATTACACGCTACAGGCGCACTCGATCATAACAAAAGTATATTTGGGCCCCAACAATGAAGACTTAGAACCAAGGAAAATATATAAGCCCTAACAAAACGAGACATATGAAAAGCCGAATTAAACCACAAGAAAAGCATTACGCAGAATGCCCTGTACAGTTTCATGAACGTATATCAAGCTAGGCGACGAAATCTGCGAATTTGGCTAAATAATCACTCTAATGCAACACATATGGTGGCAGAAAGTAATGTGATAAACCCAGTGCAGGAATAAACGACTTAGCATGTCAGAAAATGGAAAGAATTTATTTGAGCCGTGAACAGCCTTTCCCAACCCAACTCGTCACTGCACCCACCGAGACTAGATCCCCAGTCATTCCCAACCATCCAGCAGTGCACCCATCCCGACAACGCAGATGTGTGGTGAGGCTATGAAAGAAATTTTATCATGCCAAGTAATGGGTATATAAACTGCCACTATCAAAACACGCCAGTGCTGTGGCGTAAAGATGATTACTATAGGCTTGGTATCTGTGATGTCAGAGATACGAGTGATGTTTGGTGATGATATCGCAAATAATGGCAGATGATGTTCGGAAATATTTTCAGCATGGATGATAATTATCAGATTAGGTGCCGTCTCCTCATCAATCGTTGACAGTTGCCGATCTCCTACGCTATTTGTCTCCTGTCCTGATCAAGTGACATACCTTAATGGTGTTCCTTCGTCACTCGTATCGCTTAATGGTGTTCCTTCGTCACTCGTATCGCTTAATGGTGTTCCTTCGTCACTCGTATCGCTTAATGGTGTTCCTTCGTCACTCGTATCGCTTAATGGTGTTCCTTCGTCACTCGTATCGCTTAATGGTGTTCCTTCGTCACTCGTATCGCTTAATGGTGTTCCTTCGTCACTCGTATCGCTTAATGGTGTTCCTTCGTCACTCGTATCGCTTAATGGTGTTCCTTCGTCACTCGTATCGCTTAATGGTGTTCCTTCGTCACTCGTATCGCTTAATGGTGTTCCTTCGTCACTCGTATCGCTTAATGGTGTTCCTTCGTCACTCGTATCGCTTAATGGTGTTCCTTCGTCACTCGTATCGCTTAATGGTGTTCCTTCGTCACTCGTATCGCTTAATGGTGTTCCTTCGTCACTCGTATCGCTTAATGGTGTTCCTTCGTCACTCGTATCGCTTAATGGTGTTCCTTCGTCACTCGTATCGCTTAATGGTGTTCCTTCGTCACTCGTATCGCTTAATGGTGTTCCTTCGTCACTCGTATCGCTTAATGGTGTTCCTTCGTCACTCGTATCGCTTAATGGTGTTCCTTCGTCACTCGTATCGCTTAATGGTGTTCCTTCGTCACTCGTATCGCTTAATGGTGTTCCTTCGTCACTCGTATCGCTTAATGGTGTTCCTTCGTCACTCGTATCGCTTAATGGTGTTCCTTCGTCACTCGTATCGCTTAATGGTGTTCCTTCGTCACTCGTATCGCTTAATGGTGTTCCTTCGTCACTCGTATCTCTTATGCCTGGTACGTCTCCTTCTTCTCTTGTTCCGTTCTCCTACTACATTTTCTTATCTCGCTTGTTGATGTCATCAGCCTTCTCATAGTTCTCTTGTTGATGCTATCAGCCTTCTCATAGCTCTCTTGTTGATGTCATCAGCCTTCTCATAGCTCGCTTGTTGATGTCATCAGCCTTCTCATAGTTCTCTTGTTGATGTCATCAGCCTTCTCATAGTTCTCTTGTTGATGTCATCAGCCTTCTCATAGCTCGCTTGTTGATGTCATCAGCCTTCTCATAGTTCTCTTGTTGATGTCATCAGCCTTCTCATAGCTCTCTTGTTTATTGCATCAGCTTTCTCATAGCTCTCTTGTTTATTGCATCAGCTTTCTCATAGTTCTCTTGTTTATTGCATCAGCTTTCTCATAGTTCTCTTGTTTATTGCATCAGCTTTCTCATAGCTCTCTTGTTGATGCTATCAGCCTTCTCATAGTTCTCTTGTTGATTGCATCAGCCTTCTTATAGCTCTCTTGTTGATTGCATCAGCCTTCTCATAGCTCTCTTGTTGATGTCATCAGCCTTCTCATAGCTCTCTTGTTGATGTCATCAGCTTTCTCATAGCTCTCTTGTTTATTGCATCAGCCTTCTCATAGCTCTCTTGTTGATGTCATCAGCCTTCTCATAGCTCTCTTGTTGATGTCATCAGCCTTCTCATAGCTCTATTGTTGATGCCATCAGCCTTCTCATAGCTCTCTTGTTGATGTCATCAGCCTTCTCATAGCTCTCTTGTTGATGTCATCAGCCTTCTCATAGCTCTCTTGTTGATGCCATCAGCCTTCTCATAGCTTTCTTGTCTATGGCAGATATAGTATGTCTAATTGTCCATAACAAGCACACGTTTAATTATATATAAACAATACACGTGTCAATGTCCGTAAACAGTGTATTTGTGAATGTCCATAAACTTTCGTTACTGTATGTTTCACGGTGAAGGAGTGCATGGAGGCTTTATATTGGCTGTGGAAATAAAGGTGGCTTTACTATAGCAGACGCCGCGACATGTAGATGAATGATTCTGATTGTACCTCCGAAAAAAGAACCCTGTCCAAACCGTGGATAGAACCAGGGACCTCAAGGGTATAAGAACAGCGTCCTAATAACACGACTATGCGCTCCACATGTGTATTTCCATAAAAAGTACATATATGAATATCCATAGACAGTGCACGTCTACATGACCATAAACAGGAGCATATATATCTAAATGTCCATAACGAGTACTTTCTAAATGTGCATAAACAGTACTTTCTAAATGTCTATATAGAGTACAATCTAAATGTCCATAAAGAGTACAATCAAAATGACCATAAACAGTACTTTCTAAATGTCCATAACGAGTACAATCTAAATATCCATAAAGAGTACGATATAAATGTCCATAAACATAACGAGTACAATCTAAATGTCTATAAAGAGTACTAGTCTTAATGTTCATAAAGAGTACACGTCTAAATGTTCATGTTTATCAACAGTACACGTCTAACTGTCCATAAACAGTGATTTTTGGATGTTCGACGTGGTCATTTAAAGACTATATTTCTAGCATTATTTAAACAGCAAGATAGAACCATCAAAGAAGGTATAACTATGGGTCTGAGCAGCATACAAGAATTACACAAACTATCATCTTATCGCCCAAACTGGAGATCTCTGGTTTCTGCCCTATGTACTGTAATCGGCGCTGAAGGAACATAGATAGATAGAAAGATTTAAACAGCTGAGTGCTTATCTCAAGAAGCACTAACATTATCCATAATTAGCAACAATTCATTATTTTTTGCTACCTGTCAAGTTATCCAGTGCGTCATATATTCGATCCATTCCGGTACTGTAATCTTCTGTTTGTGATTAACGGATATCCGATATCTGTTAGTTGTCTGCAGCTCTGCCGCGTGTTTCTGCTACACGATAAGGACCGCGTAATGGAAGCGTCTGGCGACTATCAGAGAAAGAAGTCTGTTTTGTGTTGTTACCTTTGCTGTAGCAACCGTTCAGGCATATTGGTAGCTGATGTTGGTAGTTTCTGTAGCGATGTAATTCTGTCTGTGATCATGTAGGCATCTTCATGTTCCATATTGACTTTCATGCAAGTGTATCCATGTTATAGATATGGGTGTCTCGCAAATATGTGTTTTATACACATGGTGGTGTGTAATAATTGTTGGTTCTCCCTCCAAGACCAGATAAATGGAACACATTATATGGGGAAAAAACAGCTCACAAACACATGCATATATCACAAAATGGAATTTGGTCAAAGTACATGAGGCCATGGACGGCTGGATCAGTAACCAACCAACCATAAATATGGGTGTTTTATAAATGTGGGTGTCTCGGGAACATGGGTGTTTTATAAATGTGGGTGCCTCGGGAACATGGGTGTCTCAGAAACATGGGTGTTTTACAAATGTTGATGTCTAATAAATATGGGTGTTTTTTTTACACATGTTGGTGTCTAAACAATATGGGTGTTTTACAAATGATGGTGTCTAATAAATATGGGTGTTTTTACAAATGTTGGTGTCTAATAAATATGGGTGTTTTTACAAATGTTGGTGTCTAATAAATATGGGTGTTTTTACAAATGTTCGTGTCTAATAAATATGGGTCTTTTACAAATGGGGATGTATTTGTAAGTGTATGTTGAAGTGTGTGTTTTTATGTATGTATGTATGTATGTATGTATGTATGTATGTATGTATGTATGTATGTATGTATGTATGTATGTATGTATGTATGTATGTATGTATGTATGTATGTGTATGTCTGTCTGTGAGCTGTGTTCAATGAGACCAATCTAGGCCTACTGTTTGTGAGTGTATATTGAAATATGTATGTGTGTGTGTGTGTGAGCGAGCTGTGTTTAAGGGGATGAATGTACTGTTTGTGAGTGTGTATTGAAGTATGTGTGTGTGTGTGCGCGCGCGCGCTCTGCACGTTGTAGAAATTATTATACTAAAAACCATATGACTTGTGAGTGAGGAACCCGATCAAGCCATCAGTTGTCATGGTTATTGATGGGCGCCATTTACCAGCACCACTTGTTACTAGTATTCTATAGCCTCTAGCATCTGGCATACCGCTAGAACCCAAGCTATTTCCAGGAGATTCTCTGCTACTTATCTTCAGGCACTCACCATAACAGAATTTGTTTGTTCGAGGAAAAAGTGAGGCGCTGGATGTTGTTTGTCTAACCGAGAAAATGGCGAGTTGGCCACTAAATATTTGTACTCGTTATCTGTGAGTCGCGGTATTTATCTCCGTATTAGAAGAGCTCTTGAATCTACTTTCAGCCATTAATCCCACCTCTGAGAATATATACACACACTAATAGCTGTATATACGTGTATATATGTGTAAACATACACATACTCATATAAAACCACACAGAGTATGTCATATATACTCTTACACATACATTTATATATTTGCTTCTCAGCATGCACACACAAGATGGAGATACAACGAAAGTGATTTCTACCACAATTCCGTTGCCATCAAGTACGTTAAACCACCTAACAAACATCTGGAAATTAAAAACAATACTGTAAATATATCAATATAACTATTAAACTTCAATGTAATATCCATATTAACATATGGTTGCGAAAGTTGGAAAATAATTTTTTTTAAACTGGAGAAAAAATTAAATTCATGTCTTCTTCTTCAGCGTTCATTCTCAAACTTCCACTGGATCTCTCTTGCAGCAGCACCATTGTCCTATTAGATTTCCAACTGGACGTAGTCCATAGAATGGAAATGCGTTGTGTCATCGTTTTATTTGCGCCAATTGCCCGACACATCCGTCTTCGCTGGAAACTCATTTTAACACGAATGTTTTAGAAAATTATTAAATATTGGTTGGGAAGAATTCAAGTTAGCAAGCAAGAGAAAACACCAAACAGAAATATGTGTGTACAACAATAAGAAGAAAACGATGGACTTATATCGGACATGTACGAATGAATGAAAACAGACTGCAACGACAAGAATTAAAATGGGTACAAGATGGCAAAAGAAAAAGAGAAAGACCAAGAGTGACTATTTGCAGAGCAACCATCAACGAAGGTATGACTGGACCTCAATAACATGCAATAATTACAGCAGTAGCATCGCTTCGCTCAAACTGGAGAGTTCTGGTTTCTGCCCGATACATCGTATTCAACGCTGAAAGAACATAGATAGATATACACAGATACATAAAATTCTCATTAATTGTACATCAGTATTTACACTCATACATGTAAACACCTCCTACACAAAGTTCAGGAAATGTGAGTACATTTTTATTAGTAATCACAATTTTTAACTGCTGGTCCTTCTTCTTCTCTTTCTTCTTTATTTTCGCTTTATACACCTTTGTTCCTTGCAACTTCAGAGGTCTTTTTGTGTACTTCATATATGTTTGTTTGGTTGACTCTTTTAATTTCTGTAATCCATCGTTTGCAAGGTCTGCCCCTGGCTTTGTATCCATCCTGTCTGTACAGTAATGCAGATATAGTAATGTATATAACTTCTGATCGCCGCTGGCAAAACATACATTGAAAATATAAATATAATAAATATTGATCACTGTGTAGGAAAAAGATCGACCATTCTAATTGATATGCGTGGGTGGGGTGATCGGGTTTAATGTATGGGGATGAAGAGACATCATGTCATATCTCCTAGGCGTGGTGGTTAAGCCATCGCTTTGTGATCAAAGGGTTCGAATTGTCGCTGCTCACGACGTCTTGTTTTAAGGGATTTTTTCTTTACGCTACAGAGTTACGTGCGGTGAACGGTACTATAGCCAGGTACCGTTTCGTTGAGTGAAGCGGAGTACGTATGTAGTAACCCGAGTACTATGAAATCAATCTTCTACGTCTTGTGATCACTATTTGGATTGATTGAACTTGCTCTTTAAGCCGCTTTCAACCCGAGTCCGAAGGCACTATGTTATAATAGGGTGTTAAATTCCTTTTTTTAACATTGCACGTAAAACAGCAATTCCACTTCTCGGTGTCTTGATTATTCCAACGAGACATTGGTATTGAGTATGACATAAATCATGATTATTCCAACTAGACACGGGTATTCAGTCTGACATAAATCATGATTATTCCAACTAGACACGGGTATTCAGTCTGACATAAATCATGATTATTCCAACTAGACACGGGTATTCAGTCTGACATAAATCATGATTATTCCAACTAGACACGGGTATTCAGTCTGACAAAAATCATGATTATTCCAACTAGACACGGGTATTCAGTCTGACATAAATCATGATTATTCCAACTAGACACGGGTATTCAGTCTGACATAAATCATGATTATTCCAACGAGACACGGGTATTCAGTCTGACATAAATCATGATTATTCCAACGAGACACGGGTATTCAGTCTGACATAAATCATGATTATTCCAACTAGACATGGTATTGAGTCAGTATGTCGGTACTCATATGCCAGTACTAGTTCTATGTAACACTGAAGTACTCTCTAACTCTCATATGTCAGTACTAGTTCTATGTAACACTGAAGTACTCTCTAATTCATATGTCAGTACATGTTCTATGTAACACTGAAGTACACTCAGACTTCCATATCTCAGTACTAGCTCTATGTAACACTGAAGTACACTCAGACTTCCATATCTCAGTACTAGCTCTATGTAACACGGAAGTACTCTCTAACTTGCATGTGTCAGTAGTTCTATGTAACAATGGAGTGCTCTCTAACTCTCATATGTCCGTACTAGTTCTATGTAACGCTGTAGAACTCCTCTCAGACTTCCATGTCTGTACTTATTCTATGTAACACTGACGAACTGTTCTCAGACTTTCATGTCAGTACTTGTTCTACTTACTTATTAAGTACTCTCTGACATTACCGAACACAAGGTTGCGCATATGTAAGAGCTGCTAGTCATTGTTCTGTCACATCTAAGCTGTAACAACTGCTGGCAATTCTTCTGTCACATCTAAGCTGTAAGAACTGCTGGCAATTGTTCTGTCACATCTAAACTATAAGAACTGCTGGCAATTGTTCTGTCACATCTAAACTATAAGAACTGCTGGCAATTGTTCTGTCACATTTAAGATATAAGAACTACTGGCAATTGTTCTGTCACATCTAAACTATAAGAACTGCTAGCAATTGTTCTGTCACATCTAAACTATAAGAACTGCTGGCAATTGTTCTGTCACATCAAATATACAATCCTTGTTTCTGTTTATGACAACTTGGAGACGATTTATGTGTTTACAATTTTCAAATTATACTTGCTCTTCTTTGTTCATGTTGAAACTCCTACAGATAAGCATGTTATTACCCGGAGAAGGGTGTACGTTTAGTCATTGATGCTGCGATATCTGCGCCTATCAGTCTAATATTTTCGACTTCAGCGTGAAATCTGGGTCACTTTGACCGTATATAATATGGGACAACCATTTTCAACCACACAATCTCCTTACATCTCGCTTGGCAGGTAACAATATCTCTATTATATGCTTCCATTTCTGACCCAGGCACTGGGGCGGAATAAAACGTGTAAATGTTGGGTTATGTTCCTTAGTCTATATATGTGTGTTTTCTTGTGTGTATAATTGTGGGTAGGTACGTTATACCTGCACAAACATATCATGTGTACGAGTGTGTGTGGTTTTATCCACAAGTTCTCTACTTCATCATCTGTTTACAGAATTATTACGCCAAAGTTTATACAGGTAAGTGATCAGATTTCTGATCTCACCTGCAACTGTTAAATATACACACACCTGGAGACTAAATAGATACACATGAAAAATGACAATAGATACACCTTATAACTGTAAGTAGATACAGCTGAAACGGTATTTAGTTACACCTGGAGACTGTAAGTATATTAGGTAATAGGTGCTCAGATCTCCGCTTTAGTAAATATCTTAGGCTATAACGACTGATGGATCTACTGTAAGTATATACACCGGAGTATTATAAGTAGATGTATCTGGGTACTATAGCTAGGTACTCATGGGTACTACCTATAAGTATATACACATGGATGGTATAAGTAGATACACCTAAGTGCTATAAGTACACCTGGATGCTATAAGTAGATACACCTGGATGTTATAAGTAGATACACCTGAGTGCTATAAGTACAAATGGATGATATAAGTAGATACACTTGAGTGTTATAAGCAGATACACCTGGATCTATAAGTAGATGCATCTGGATGTTATAAATAGTTACACCTGAGTGCTATAAGTAGATACACCTGGATGTTATAAGTAGATACACCTGGATGTTATAAGTAGATACACCTGGGTGCTATAAGTAGAAACACCTAAGTGCTATAAGTATACATGGATGCTATAAGTAGAAACACCTTGATGCTATAAATAGATACACATGGATGCTATAAATAGATACACCTCAGTGCTATAAGTAGATACACCTGGATGTTATAAGTAGATACACCCGAGTGTTATAAGTACACCTGGATGCTATATGTAGATACACCTGGGTGATATAAGTAGATACACCTGGGTGCTATAAGTAGATACACATGGGTGCTTTAAATAGATACACCTGGATGTTATAAGTAGACACACTTGAGTGCTATAAGTAGATTCACCTGGATGTTATAAGTAGATACACCTGAGTATTATATGTACACCTGGATGTTATATGTAGATACACCTGGGTGATATAAGTAGATACACCTGGGTGATATAAGTAGATACACCTGGGTGCTATAAGTAGATACACCAGGGTGCTATAAGTAGATACACTTGGGTGCTATAAGTAGATACACCTGGTTGATATAAGTAGATACACCTGGGTGCTATAAGTAGATACACCTGGATACTATAAGTATCCTGTGAAATGTACGCAGAAATTTGAAATCTGAACATTAGTTTCACGACTTTTTAAATAATAATTACTGTTTCACACTTGTTGGGATTGATAAAGTGATTGTGTTTGTTCTAACAGTCACATCGAGTGATGTCATCCATATGGTGGTCCTATATTTTTTAACAATCACAGCCAGTGATATGATTGATATGGTGGTCCTATATTGTTTAACAATCACAGCCAGTGATATGATTGATACGGTGGTCCTATATTCTCTATCAATGACAACCAGTTCTATGATTGATACGGTGGTCCTATATTCTTTAACAATCACAGACAGTGCTATGGTTGATATGGCGGTAGTATATACTATAATAATTATATCGAGTGTTATGATTCATGTGAAAACGTCCCGTTTGCTTTATAAACCACAACGTGTGCTATGTTTGATATGTTGGTCTTATATTTTCTAACAATCACTGCGAGTGGTATGTTTGATAGAGTTGTTAAGATATACAAAAAAAGGTAGATGTGTTACCAAAATAAAATGTAAAACAACCTAGCAACGAGATACAGGGAGAGACGACGTTTCGACTAAAAGCCTTCATCAGGACAAATAAACGACCACAATAAAACAAATCTTACATGGAGATAATTAGGGTTATAATAAGGAGGAGAAGAGGACAATAGCAGATGGGTAATGGAGGAAGCTATGATGTAGCAGCATGACAGGAGAGAAGAGGGTATGAGGAGAAGATAGTAGTAAGTAGGGAGGGGAAAGTAGACTGAAGAAAGTGAGATGGAAAAAGGAAAAGATATAGTAGCAAGTAAATTAAAAGAAAATTAAAAATACTTACCTCCAGAGTGGCAACAGAGAATGAATATTACGGACAAACAATCATAATGCGAGGAAAGCGCAAAATGAGACAGTTCGAGAGATCGGGCGGGAGAGAGAGAGGGGAGAAAGAGGCCAAAAAAGGCAGGAAAAGACGAGCTGGAAGACATTTGCACTGTGTTACTCCAGCCACCTACTTCCTGTTTAGGGTTGTTACCCTGCACTGAAACATTTATCCCTTGACAGAATTGTACGGTTAGTTCTAAAATCGTACTGAGTGTTATGATTTGTAGAATTGTCATATTTTCTCAAACAGTCACAGCGAATGATATAATTGATAGATTAGTTTCAACAGCCACATTTAGTAATGATTGCCAGGCTTAATATCATGTTAACTTCATCTTTTACTGACACCAATCTGTCACTGTTGACACCCCCGAGTGAGTTACTGACACCAATCTGTCACTGTTGACACCCCCGAGTGATCAGCTCACGATGAATGACGACGTCTGTTTAATAACTTAATTCTAATCCGTCTTCAATAATCATTTTCAAATCATACGATATGCCAGTTAACGCGATATACAGCTATCAGATAGATTTTCATATGTTCCCTTTACCCGCATTGTGTACTTGTGTCTGGCTACAGAACAAGTTTGAGGTATAGGTCTAAAAAGTATGATCCCGTCTCACTGAAGAACCGATTTGTGTAGCATGAATTCTATGTGTGATTGTTTGTAATATTGTTAGTTTTTGTTAGGTATTACAGAGACCAACTCTGCGAACAAACTTTTTCCCCAGCAATGAGTCTGTCTAGGGAAAATGAGGGAGAATAGCTTAATGCACAAATATTTACCGCTAACTCTCCGCCATTCTTACTTGGTAAAATCCTCCAGACTTTCATGTGTGTGATTTCACTCATTAGACATACAATTGTGCATATTAGACATACAAATGTACATATTAGACATACAATTGTACATATTAGACTAACACTTTCATACATCAGACAGCGAATTTCACACGTCAGAAAGACAATGTTACACATGAGACAATTTTATACATCGGAAAAAGAACTTTACAAAACTTAAAAACATAAAATTTCATACATTGGAAAAAGAACTTTACAACACATACAATTTCATACACTGGAAAAAGAACTTTACAACACATAATTTCATACATTGGAAAAAGAACTTTACAACACATAAAATTTCATACATTGAATAAAGAACTTTACAACACATAAAATTTCATACATTGGAGAAAGAACTTTACAACACATACAATTTCTTACATAGGAAAAAGAACTTTACAACACATACAATTTTATCACAAATAAATATTATCTATCTATCGCCTTTTCCACAAGTGCTGTTAGGCGTCGTATGGAGTTGTTCTTTGTCTTTAGCAATCTTTGCTGCGCTTGCCATGGTTAAGCCGTGTTTTTTAACAATCGCTCTGATAAATAACTACACATACATACTACCACATATAATTTCTAGATGGCGAACAAGCCATATTCTGACCGCAGATATCTTTTGACAATTCAGGCACGGGATGACAACTGTAGGCCTATATGGTTTTTTATTTAACTGAGACTTTCCTACTTTCCTCTGTTGAGCAGCTGCATTTATCCTTATTTCACAAAATGCTGCACCTTTTTTTTAAACTGTAGAACACCACGTAGCTCTATTTTATGCACTTTCTTCTCATGTATCTTCATCTACTTCAAAGGATTTTATGAGATCTTTAACGAGTCATTGTAGCGCTTCTTTTGGCCACACTGAGAACGGAATCGTATTTCTAACATATATAATTAATGTCAGACTTAATGTATGTTTATATGTTGAGCATGGATCCAGCTTGTATGTTGTGTGTGGACCCAACGTATATGTTAAGCGGGGAACCAGCTTATATGCATGACCTTTTGCGTCTTTCAAACAGTCAAGAAAAAGCAATTCGAATGAGAATGGAAATAGTAGCGGTGACAGCAGCTCTCACTTGGCTGTCGACGCAACCACCAACAGACTCAGTGATTCTATCAGACTCTCAAAGTATGCTGCGCAAGACAGAAAAGTGTATGATCAGAACTGAATGGGTCACTCTTCTCGACAATGCGCAAATTTTTACATGGATTTACTGTCCTGGTCATGCTGGGGTCAGTGGAAACGCAAGAGCCGATGTGTTGGCTGGTAAAGCTTTCGTGAACGGCACCGAGATAAGTAGAGACATAATTGAATTGATTAGAGCAGTGATGGATACACTACGAGAAGACGAGGAAGAAGTCGAACGTGACAATGTACATATTCAGAGAATGGTAGAAATGGGAGTGACTAGAGGTGATGGGAGAAAGTGCTCCCTCTTCTGAAAGATCAGAAGAACGCGTAATCAGCAACTGACTGGGACACTAAGCTTATACACTTTTAGATGGCTGACGAAATGGCAAGCAGAACATATATGGGAATGCCCCCAGTGCTATGATGCTTGCGCCTAATCAAGAATCAAGCAATCCGTTGAATATTTCTCAGGAGTGTGGCTTTTCAAGAGATCATATCACAGCAAAGGAAGATTTTTGTTTGCGCCTTTCTCTCTTTTCTTCCATATGTTTTTGCTTCCATAATGCTTTTTTTCTTCTATTATATCTTCCATAATAACCAGCCTATATGTAGAGTATTGGAGTAGCTTATATATTGAACGTGGAACTTGCTTACTTGTAGAGTATGGTTCCAGTTTATATGTTGAACATAGATCCAGCTTATATGTTGAACGTAGATCCAGCTTATATGTTGAACGTAGATCCAGCTTATATGTTGAACGTAGATCCAGCTTATATGTTGAGCGCAGATCCAGCTTATATGTTGAGCGTAGATCCAGCTTATATCTCCAGTCTGTGGCTAATTCGTCTTGGAAAGTTATAATTAGCTCTTACGACCCAATCGGTTCAAGTATTAACTTTAACATCATAATTTATCTTATCTTATTTATCACAATCCCCTTGTTTATACTATCTTTCTCTCTCTCTCTCTCTCTCTCTCTCTCTCTGTTTTTATATTTTTCTATCCAATTTATCTTACTTCCATTTCTCTGTCTATCCTCACAACATATTTTTCCATCTCTCCATTCTTCCATCACTATAACTCCATTTATTTACTTGTTTTCCTGTCCACGAACCTATGATGCTATCACCTATCCTCATCTCTCCACACCCCACCCCCTTTTTTCTATGTATTTGCCTATAACCATACATATTGCCCTAACCACCTGAATTATCTTATAACCATTCATGATGCATCATTATTAATAGTATTTTTAATCAGTATTCTTGGTATTTCAATCCTTGTGCCCATCGAGGCCAGATCCTTGCTGTAGAGATAGCCAAGAGAGGCTAAAAAAGAAAGAAAACAAAGACAGGCAGACCCCAGTCTATTGTCTGTCACCAGGCGGATGAATGTCAGAATATCTACACTTGCCGTTAAGTGTAGGGTGGTGGCTGGAAGCTTAGTTGACTATCCAAGGTCATATGTATCGCCGTAGCTGCTTTGAATCTTTATTTGTTCTGGCTTGTCTTGATGTTATCTATCCAACTTTTTCTATGACTTTCATCTGACCTTATATCCGGATCTTCTTAAATGTTCTTGTCGTTAGCTGGTTATGGTTCATTCTCATAAGGTGTCCAAAAAATTGTATTTATTGTTTCTTAATGTATTATATGCATATACCGATTCTTCTCCTGATTTCATCATTTCCATTTTGTCTTTTTTTCACTCTTTCGGCTTTTCATCTCAAATTTTGTAAGTTTTCTATGTGAGGCTGCTGTCAGCGTCCATGTCTAGCATTGATAGCAGAGTGTTGACCCTAATCTATAAATTTGTAGCATATCCTCTTCAGGGCGTGGCTATCATCCCAGAATTTTTTGACTGTAGTGATTTTCTAGTCAATATGAATACGTTCAGTAGTTTGCTTTCTGAACGGTACGGATGCACAATTGCATGTGGTGGGGATCGACCTCCGTACCTTGGTCGTCACAGACTGACCCTGTATCACCTCGCCACAGACTCAATCTGCCATAGCAAATATAGGCGAAGAAAACGGAGGTAACCAGCCAAGAGTGAACCACAGAAATAAGGACGCCACGCACTAACTAAAACAATGTGAATATGTTTATACCACTCCAGATATAGACACGCTTCATGCGAAATACAGAAGAAGAACTTTACTTATCATTATTCCAGACACTCCTTATCATTATTCCTGACATTACTTTATTTTTTTATCATATTCCTGACATTGCTTACAGTATTTCTGAAATTTATCATTATTCCTTATATTACTTATCATTTCCGGTACTAGTTATCATTATTCCTGACATAACTTATTATTCACGACATTGCTTATTATTTCCTACATTACTCATGATTCCCGTCATTATTTATCTTTTTATTGCTTATCATATCATTATTTTGAACATTCAGACAGTCCGTTCCTCTTTATCCAAGTTTGGCACATAGGGCGGATGTCATAGTTCTCCATGCCTGTCGGTCAGTTGCTAGGGATTGCAGATCTTGTGCATTTATGCCTGTTGATTTTAATTCATTCATAAATGTTCTTCTGAGCGTTGTTTTTGGTCTTCCCTGTTTTCTTTCCCGTCTGGTGTCCATATGAAGGCTTGTCGAGGGATTCTCGTAGGATTTTGAACATTACTTATCATTATTCCTGACATTACTTATTATTCCTGACCTAGACGATTAACACTATTATTTAATGTTTTTAGTAACAACAAATTATTCCGTTGTTGCTGTATTTTTGTTCACTATAGTAATACGATTTCAATTGGACATGATCGAAAGTTCGAAAGAGATTGACACTTTTCTTTGACATGTATTCATGAACAGAAGAGACAATAGTGGCAATTGATGTGTATGAATACATCTCCACCATTCAGAATTTAGCCAGATTTATACACAAGTATATGGGAAAGAGCGTATATTTGCAGAAATGATCAAAGTACAAATCAGCAACAGAATTTGCCTATATGGCAACCCTGGTGATAGGCGTTTTGTTGGTGTTGCTGTGGATTAGTGAATTATCTTGAGACTCCCAAGTACTGCATGCGGTCACAGTCCTATAAATAACTACCGTGAGCAGCTAAGAATGGCCGTCAACAGTTCTTCTAAGACCTTTCAACAGAATTAAATAGGAATGGAATCCTATTCTTTACGTTTTTTTAATATTGCCGTGATTTTGGTTAGTTACTATTTATATTCTTGGAGTCGGTTTGTCTATTTTTTTGGCATGCGACTCCAAATATATCAATAGTGATCAACAATCATCTACGATCATAAAAACGTGACGAATGAGGTCCCTAATTAATTATATACGGAGGTCTTCTACTGCCCATGGTCCCGATCTAAGTCTCAGTGACATTTGAGTACATCACCTAAAGGATGACGTTTGTTTGCCTATGTCCTTCACCTATGAAGAAATTTGTCTACGTCACGAGAAGTTCATATACTTTTATTTGACTATGAAGACACTTGACTATCTCACGAAAAGTTCACCTATCTTTGTTTGACCGCGAAGACACTTGACTATGTCACGAGAAGTTCATCTATTTTTGTTTGAGTATGGGGAGAACAGATGCTAAACGTAATTAGACATTTGTTCAAACTCGATTGAGTATCCAGCAGTATAGAATTACAGCTAAATAACCTAATGAAACATCTTCCATTACCCTGCCATTACATAGATCATGTTGAGATTTGAAACAGCTTCCATTACCTTGCCATTACATAGATCATGTTGAGATTTCTGTGAGAGATCTCTGGAATTCATGCCCCCTCTTCCCCTACCCCCCCCCCAACCAGATTCTTTCGAATGTTGCTTAACAACATCGTTATTTTCTGTTCAATAACTTCGGCAGGTGAATCCAGCTGAAACAAAATATTCTCGCGGAGGTCACGTGACTGGATGAAGCACATTTGCTGTTATAATGAACGCCTGCCTGCGGAGGGCAAATAGCGCCGTCCCAATTCTGGCAGATATTTTCTGTGATGTTGGAGAACCATGTTTTCTGTTAATTGTGTTAGCATCGTTAAATTTATTATCATGATTGATTCGATGGCCTCATGAGACCAGGCATTAATGTTTGCCTGGAAGAAATTGCTTTTGATTTCGTGAATTATGTCAGTTCTGTTCATGAAACATTGACTTTGATTTCAGAAGTTCTATCATCTCTGTTCATGAGACATTGACTCTGATTTGAGAAATTCTATCACTTCTGTTCATGAAACATTAATTCTGATTTGAGAAACTATATCACTTCTGTTCATAAAATAATTATTCTTACTTCAGAAATTCCAGAACATCTCTGTTCATAAGACATGTCCATTGTTTTTAAAACTTCTATCACTTTTGTTCATGAAATAATCCCGATTTCCTGAATTATGTCAAAGGGACATCACAATTTTACTTGACCTATCAAAGGAGCATCACAACTGTACATAATTTGTTAAAGGGACATCACAACTGTACATGACCAATATCGCACTAGATACGTGTCATTGATCACAGCAGAAGGTGGCGAAGGTCCTTCACCACACTTGACTGCTGTTATACGGCGTTGGGAATGTCCTTCACCACACTTGACTGCTGTTATATGGCATTGGGGAATGTCCTTCACCACACTTGACTGCTGTTATACGGCTTTGGGGAATGTCCTTCAACACACTTGACTGCTGTTATACGTCTTTGGGGAATGTCCTTTACCACACTTGACTGCTGTTATACGGCTTTGGGGAATGTCCTTCACCACACTTGACTGCTGTTATACGGCATTGGGGAATGTCCTTCACCACACTTGACTGCTGTTATACGGCATTGGGGAATGTCCTTCACCACACTTGACTGCTGTTATACAGCGTTGGGAATGTCCATAAATTCTTTGCAAATTTATTTTACCTCCCCTGTTAACAAACTGTCCATAATTTATGGTTCCCCCACCCCCTTTATTATGTCAACATGACCCCCTCCCAGAACCAATAAAAACTACAATACATTATTATCTTCAGATTTTTAGGAGAATGTGTAAATATCAAGCAATTTAATTGGTGTTTAAATAAACCGTTCTGTTGACGTCAATTTTTGGGAAACCCCCATCACCCCCCCCCCCCCCCTTGTCAAAAACTCAAAATTGTTGTTGACGTAATTTAAGGATATCCCCTTATTTGAAATGTTATATTTGAAAGAAACACCCACCTTCAAATTGTATATAATTATGCTTCCTCTGTTCTTGTTAATTGTACCTCCCTCTGTTCTTGTTAATTGTTCCTCCCTCTGTTCTTGTTAATTGTGCCTTCCCCTGTTCTTGTTAAATGTGCCTACCTCTGCTCTTGTTAATTGGGCCTCCCTCTGTTCTTGTTAAATGGGACCAGTAATAATTTTATAGACTAGTCACCAGCAATAAAGATCTTCATCGTACTAGCTGTAGAGTCCCTTTTCACGTCGGCCCCACCCTCATATTTTATCATCCACACATTCTCATTCTTTGAAACGAGTCACCAATTTCCCAAGTCGTTTGCCTTGTTTAAGCATACATTATGTTTCGACAGTCCAACCCTTGCTTGCACGTGCCACAATGTTTAGTTAACCCCATGTAACCGTGAGTTTCTTGAGTAACTTAATGTCTACCAGTTGGAGGCTAGACCTAAGTCTTCTTGTTGCAACCGATACCGGAAACTAAAACGCACATGTTCTAATTTCAAAGTTTATGTAATACATTATTATTTTCACGGTTTGCGTGAACTTGTTGCCCCATATATATCTTATATAGTTATTATATTGTATGTTATTATGGGTGTTCAGGTGGGAACAATCATCAATGTACGACCTGTTGGTTTATTGGATAACATACCTATAACATGACTCATTTGACTTTTCCCGTAATTTTCATTGGTCAATTGTTATATCAATCAATCAATAAACCCGTAACACTTCAGGGTCGTAGGGGTACCACGTTGGATGCCTCAGCACACAGTCCTCCAGCGAATTATATCCTCAGCGATGCGGATGAGTGTGGAAATATCTTGCCCTGTCCATTCCTTGATGTTGTCTGCCCATGCCTTTATTTTACCTCCTCTGCTTCGACAGTTCCCTGCAGTATTGTTTTTGACAAGGAATTGTGCATACATGTCCGAACCATTCTAGTTTTCGTCGTTTCACTATTGAAAGCAATGGCTCCTGAACACATGCACACATCTCTACTTTATTTCTTACGTACACATTGGTCTTATGTTCCCTATAGGAAATTCGTAAAATTCGTCTGTAGCATTTGTACTCGAATGCCTGTAATCTTCTCTTATTGTCCGCAGTGAGTGTCCAACTCTCACAACCATACAACACAACAGAATTGTTATATACTGTGTGTCGAAAGCTAATGAAAATGATGGGAATTGTCAATGAGTCATTTTAGAAGCATGTTTTACGTTTAGAAGCAGGTCTTATATTGAATTTGGCTGCATTCATGATTGTCAAACTGACATTTCATATCATAACCAAATGTCACATATGGTCATCCTGATGTATGGGGAGGGTGGCGTTAAGTGGCGTGTGTGTGTGTTTTCAACTCTGTCCAACAAACGTATCCTTCTTGTCAGATATTATAAATTACAAATAACTTTAATGTCTTCCTTAATTGTTGTTTTTGCTGATGTTTTGTTCCGTGGTTCATCTTCTTCCTTCTCAGTATAGTGGTTTCCAAATCTGGAATTTCTGTTGGTGTTATAAGTACTTCTTCTGATGTTCGTTGTACGACTGTAAACTTAGTGAAGCCGTCCCATCTGAAACTTTAATTAAGTCTTAGCTTCTAAAAGAAAGGAAACTGTATTACACGTAGATATCTTTAATAACAATTTATTTCATGGACATCAAGTATATGAGAACAATCCATGCTATGACATATAACACATCCTTTCAGTCTTTATACTCACAGGAAAGGAGACAGTTGATTCCTTGGCAATAGACTGACCGCCTATTGTTTCTAACATCAAATCAGGTGATCGACCTCAACTGTCCGACCTAACCAACTATCACTAAAAAAACACCGTTCAAAAATTGATTGACAGTTACTTTAAACTTTTCCTTCAAGGCAATAATTCGCAGTTATTGAGGTTAATTGTATTATTGGCCCGGCTAACAAGATCGAAAACGAAATTAGTGGGTGACATTGATAACGTAGTGTTTACTGTTCATAAACTTGTCGAATCCATTAGCTAGTGAATTTACCAAATTTAACAAGGGATGTGACTGCTAACGTATTCTTCACAGTTTATTCACTAAACCATCCCATTGGTGTGATTCACTAAGCCATCCCATTGGTTTGATTCACTAAGCCATCCCATTGGTTTGATTCACTAAGCCATCCCATTGGTTTGATTCACTAAGCCATCCCATTGGTTTGATTCACTAAGCCATTCCATTGGTTTGATTCACTAAGCCATCCCATTGGTTTGATTCACTAAGCCATCCCATTGGTTCGAAACGGATATCTCCTTCTCCCGAAAATAATGCTCCCAATGGAAACGTTGAAAAGGTCAGTTTTCAAGAAAAGACAGGTTCATCCAAATTCAAGGTCTCCTACTGGCTATATCCTGAAACAGTCTCGACAGTTGAATAACCTTTCACACATGCTCACTCGGTAAATAACGCTTCAAAAAAAGGCAGGAACTCTTGTTAAGTCTTCAAATGAAAGACTTTGAAAAACACTTTCAGCTGATAAGGTTTCATAAAAATACATGGAAATTTCAGTCAACAAAGCTTTTAATAACTCCTCTGCAAATTCTACTTCCCTTCTAATTAATGCAAAGACACCAAATTCATCATTCTATAACACTGTGCGATCAATTTCGTTGGGGAGATCTAATAAAGTCTCAGAAATGACTAACTAATGACTAAACGAACTCCTCTGTAGTGAGCAATACACACCCACAACATTTCAAATGCTCTGTTAAATTGAACATATGACGGCAAACAATTTTCTTACCTCTATTCTAAAGCGAAATTTTCGTAGGACAGATTCCTATTTCTCTCAAATTACATCACTCTGTTTGACCCTTTGTCTCTATGGCAAAACCAACAGAATAGACAATTTTGTTCTTTCTGAAACGATTCCATCAAAGGTGGACCATACATGGTGTCACGTTTTCGACGACCTACACAAAGACATATATAATTAATTCAATTTATGTAAACAGATTAATAATCTTTCTACTGCTATTTTACTTCTAACTGGTAAGCTTTTATCACAGCCTACGGCTACACACTCCTAATTCTAATATCATATCTATAAACACTGGAATTCACACAACTTCGTTCTAACACTTTTTACAATAACATAGGAGCTCTAAATAAATCCAATATGCGACGAATTTTCCCGACTAAACGTTGTACAACTTGCATTTCAACATCCTTTTACAAAAACAACAGTGTTCGAGGAACCATGCCCTGCTCCATGGACAGTTCCCCGATTAATCCTTCGTTACATTGCTGAGATGTTACTTGGTTGATGTCAACTGAACGACTGATCACTCAAGATTGATTACAATCAGTTACATTCACGTATATGGACGTATTTTTCATTACAATCTTCCTGAACACTCTTGAGTATTCACGCTTTTGCCCGCATATTTTTTGCTAGTAATCCAGTTTGTATCCTATTTTGCGACACCAAAGTTGTCAATAAGCTTTTCTAGAATACTTTACTCTAAACACATCTTTTCTTAACTTAACAATTTTGCCAATTTTATTCTCCCCGTCCAGTCTTGTGTTTCAGTCAAGTCTGGTTGAATATTCACGTTAGTTAACTCTGTCAATAATCTCATCCTGTCAAAATTTACTAAGTTATTATCTTACAGTTTGTTTTTTTTTAAAGTACTATCTAAGCAAAATAAAGACAGTTGCCTTTAGTATTATTCTTCGTCATTGTGACTTCGTCAATTTTAGTATTATTCCCTTGTCCGCCTCTCGGCTAGCCCCGCAGTCTGTCACACTGAAATGTCACTGGTCATAAAACGTACATTCTTGCAAGGTTTGACACTTTTAAACTGCTTTAAAAGGTTGGCCACTGCTAAATTTCATGAATGTTTACAGATCTTCTTGTTGGAATTAACAAGAATACGGGAAGTCAGGGCCTCACAAACAAGTAATCTTGTTTTTGGAAGAATTGCTTCTTCTGTAACTGCTGTCACAACACAATCAATCAGCAGAAATAAACGTAATCTTTTAGTTGTAATTATTAGGATTAGAGCTTCTAATAGCATGTCACAATATTCAAGATCGTTAAATGATATTTTCTGTAGTTCTTGTACATAATTGAATAATTTCATCATTTCTTAAGAATGTTTACTAATAATTTGCCAATAAATAGTTTCTGTTATCTGGCAAGCCTTTACGTTCGTGTGCATGTATGTGTGTATGTATGTGTGATCTATTTAGCTGAGTGTTATGAATATAAATTAATGTCATTATGCATTTTTTTCTCAATTTTTTTCACCTGATAATTCATGCATCTAAGAATTCTTCCAGTCTGAAGAAACAGAAAATATTTTTCATTTCGTTACCATTGAGGATGAGACACTAACATATGTTATCTGTTTTTCTCCTGCGTTTATTCTCAAACTCCTGCATATTAGCAGGATGTAGCACGGAGAAAGAAATGCGTCGAGTCATGGTTTTAAACAGGGATGCGATATCTGTACCCCTTCGACCACGTCTGATATCAGCATTTCTTATGGATAACTTTTTCTGCATGACTGAACAGCCACATCACCCCTAAAATACCTAGTCGTCTCTTACAATATATACCGCAGATCACAATGTGACTCGTCGTTGTTGCCCTTTCAAGCCCTGGCAGCACACTGCTGACAATATTAAAAATATTTTATCTAGTAATCTGTTAGTCTTTTGGTTATTGTAAAACTACACAAACTTGTGTTCTACGTAAGTGCTATTATCATCCTTGTCTATAGTGTCTGTGTCTGTGTATGAGATGTAATTCTGTTATGTCTGTAGTGTCTGTGTTTGTGTATGAGATGATATTCATGAGATGTTATTCCGTTATGTCCATAGTGTCTGTTTGTGTATTCGATATTATTCCGCTATGTCTCTAGTGTCTGTTTGTGTATTCGATATTATTCCGCTATGTCTCTAGTGTCTGTTTGTGTATGAGATGTTATTCCGTTATGTCTGTAATGTCTGTTTGTGTATGAGATGTTATTCCGTTATGTCTGTAATGTCTGTTTGTGTAGGAGATGTTATTCCGTTATGTCTCTAGTGTCTGTTTGTGTATGATATGTTATTCCGTTATATCTCTAGTGTCTGATTTTGTATATGAGATGTTATTCTGTTATGTCTATAGATTACACTTCACTATCTATGTGTTCGTGCTTCCTATAGCTAAATCTGTCATCGCATATGTGCTGCAGACTATGAGTATTACATAAATAGATCAAATCACAAAAATAAACCTTAGTAATTATTATAGAACGAAATCGCAGAAAAGGAAAGTAGTTCAAGAACTACAAGCTGTATTATACGTAGTAACGTCAGAAAAATGACAAATGCCGCAGTCTAAACAAGAATACCACAGAGGTAATGGTTGTTTCAAAGAAATGTAGAAAACCAAGACGCATTATTAAGATCAATAATACAATATGAAATAAAGTTGATAGAGACAATTATCTTAGCTACATTTAATATAATTTGATCGAAGATCCGTTGAGCACACAAACCAAATCTTTTTTTTTAAATAGTAAATTGTATACAATAGAGTGCTTTCATTGTGTATGCGAACGGTGTATGCGAATTGTTTATGCGACTTCGAGTGCTAGGGTGTTATGTAAAAGCAATTATTTTCTACGGATGGGAAACATGGACGGTAAGCAAAACAGTTAAAAGTAAGCTAAAGGTTACTGAGACCTGGTTTCTGTTAGAAGAATTATGTGAATTTCATAGGCAGCCAAGAAATCTAATGTAGAATTAGAGATGCTGGAGTAAAAAGACAAATTATAACAAAAATTACAAGCAGACAGTGAAGATTTTTACGACACGTGGTGAGAATAGTTAAAACATAATTGAGCACGCTTCCTACTTCCTTTCCATGTACAGAGATGTCTTGGTAAAACATCTCTGTGAACAACAATTAATATGTAAGTAGTTTGTGTTTATCCGTTAGATTCGTTTCTTGAGAAAGGTCCCGTTTGGACTGCAACGTAGAAAAAGTCATTGGTATTCTGTTATTATTATTTACTTTTTACATTCAAAAAAAATTACTTGATAGTTAGTATTCATTCTTTCATTCATTTTCCTTTTGCGCTAAAGTTAGCGCATAGGGCAGAGGTCAGATCTCTCCAATTCTGTCTGTTCAAAGCTATTCTTCTTCTTCTTCTTCGTTGGCGATCATTACTCAGTCAGGTTGGGACTTCGGATTCTATGATATAGACTGCTGTCTGTTTTAGAGTGTCCACTGTTCCATACAGTTTCTCTTCAACACTGATTGGGGTGGGCCATGTCTTGTATCTCAGGTCTACATACTGGGGACATTCTTGTAGGATATGTTCTGCTGTCATATTCGCAAGGCTGAAATGGCAGAGCCCAGTTGTACCTATTTTGAATTTGGTGTACAAATGATGTCTCATTTTGTTGTGAACAGTTCTGAGGCGCAGCAGGATAACCTGGTCTCTTCTGGACAGTTGGTAATACCCGTCATCTGCAATATATTTGGTGCAGTTTGGTGCAGAACTATTCTGTGCAGTTCTTGAATATAGTTAGTATTACAGAAACATTATTACTTTATATAGTATTTATTGCTAATTTACTTATGAGAATACTTACATTGGAATATTTAGTATTCACAAAGACAAATGGTAGAAAAGATAAATGAAGACACAGTGAGAAATTGTTCGGTGGATTGTCACTGTGCCACAAGAGAATTCACAGAATGACATTATTAACACAAAAGACCGAGAGTTGTGGAGGAATGCGATCAACCACGCTGTTCGGCATGGCACTTGATTGATTAATAGAAACTGTTCAGACAAGCACAGATATATATCTAGATTTCCCGTACAAATAATGAATAGGGGGCTTATATATTTTCACGCCTCTGTTTATACTGGCTCATCATGAGATGGTTGTCACCATCATCACATGCTGTCACCTGCTTCTAATGTTGCCGCAAAGTCTTCCAGCACCCTCTGTCTCCTGCCTTGGTGGTGCACTGTGATAGACTGTGGAAACTGCTGTTAGAAATGTATGATAAGAAATATTTCAGTGTCATAATCAAGTTTCCCTATTATTTCAAATGTGGACAGCACCTCTCGTCTTTGGCTTTGTTCGGTTTTTATTGTCAAACTTCATTTTTTTTATTTGGAGATTCCATATTTATCATATATCTTTCTAAATCAATTATATCATCAGTTCAATTATCTGTTGCATTATCGGTTAGATCATCAGTTACATCAGCTGTATCAAATTACATCACCATCAAGCTACACCAGCAACTATACCATCAGTTTCATCGGCTGTATCAAATTACATCACAATCAAGTTACACCAGCAACTATACAATCAGTTACATCGGCTGTATCAAATTACATCACCATCAAGTTACACCAGCAACTATACCATCAGTTACAACATCAGTCACATCATCATTTACATCAGCATCTACATCACCAGTTAAATAGCCAATTACATCATCAGTTGAAAACTGCATGTGTCACCAAAAAAACCCAACTAACTGGAAATGTGAGGGCTGTGGCATCTCAGGTAAAATACAAGTATAAATAAAGAATAGGTTAGCTTGTTAAAAATACAAGTCTTTGTATTTCGTCTCTAGTAAATCGTGTGTACTGTTAGTCACACTTCATCTATTTCTGGGGAATCTTCCTAGCTTAGTTGTTGGGCTGTTCGCCTTGTGTTCAAGAGGTCATATGTTCGAAACTGACTCGTGTCGTCTTGTTTACAATGTGTATTTTTCGGAGATCCTTGTGGACTATCGCTTGAAGCTACGGAGTTACGTGCTATGAGTGACGGAGTACATATTGGAAACAGAGTACAGTGAAGTCAATCCGTTAGCACATCATCATCCCCTGTAAGATGTGATTACATACTAACATCGCACATCATCGTCATGACATCGAATGATGCTTAATTGATTAATGTCTCTGCGCAGGGCTGGTCTTAGGCCATTGCAACCTATGCGGCCGCAGTGGGTCTCGCACTTCATAGGCTCATAAATTCATATTATAATTTATTTTATTATCCTCTTCCCTATCCAGACTGGGCCCCGCGTAATCCGTTTCGCATTGGGCCCCTCAATTGTTAGGGCCGGTCCTGTCTCTGCGTGTGAGTGACGTAAGAAATTTGGACCCAAAAAACATATCTCACATTTTTTTTTAAAGTTAAAACTACCCCCCATATCGCCAAACCCCACCATGCTTCCCGTCACTAGATAAGGGTCGCGTGTGTAGATACATTACGGATAAACTAACTGACAAAATATCAGCGCTGAGTGGGTGCAGCTATAGTGAGTGATTGCAGACATGGTGATGCAAGAGCATCATGATAAAAATACTGCCAGTGTATGGAAAGTTGGTTTATTGCGTAGATATATATTTACAGAGCGTTTCATGATTGCCTACACTCTGACTCAGCGTCTCTCATGATTACCTATGTTGACAGAGCATCTATCTTGATTACCTACACTGACATAGCGTTTCATGAGAACTTACACTCTGGTAATGTCACATACAAACGCAATTTTAAAAGAGTGTAAGCTTTAAACCCCCTCCTTCATGTAGCACTATAATGTAGCACTATAATGTAGCACTTCATGTAGCACTATAATGTAGCACTTCATGTAGCACTTCATGTAGCACTTCATGTAGCACTATAATGTAGCACTTCATGTAGCACTTCATGTAGCACTTCATGTAGCACTTCATGTAGCACTTCATGTAGCACTTCATGTAGCACTTCATGTAGCACTTCATGTAGCACTATCAAACTTAGAGAAGACGATTATGCCCCCCCCCCCAAACTTAATAGTTTTCTAAGAGAGCATTGATTAGACTTATTTATTGAGAACAGACTGAAGCTATAAGGTGTGAAAACAGCTACTCACCATACATAGAAGAAGAGGGGTAAGACAAGGATGTATTTTATCACTCAGCCTATTTAATATCTACACAGAGAATATATTTAAACATATAGAAGGAATGCTAGAACTCAAGATCAATGGGAAAATAATAAACAACATGAGATATGCAGATGACACTGTTCTTTTATCAGAAATTGAACATGAACTACAAAGACTAATAGTTCAAGTCGATAAATCAAGTAAAGAATATGGACTGGATATAAATAGTGTTTTTTTTAAAAACCTTGATAATCAACAAAGTCACAGAAGAAAAGGGGCATACATGGAGAGTAACTACAACAAGCAGAACACTTATCAATATCTTGGATACATAATCACACATAATGGCAGATGTTAAACAGAAGTTAAAAGGAGAATAGGAATTGCGTAAATTATTTTCAATGACATGATGAAAATATTAACATCTAAGCAAATTACAAACAAGTTAAAATGAGAATTATAAAATGCTACATATATTCTATATTAATGAATGGCTCAGAAACATTAATACTTTTTCTTCTACGTTGAGATACAAGTGGGAGAGTAACATCACAAGATGGACAGGTTACAGTCTAACAGAGTGCACCACCAAAACAAGAGAGGGGATGTTGGAGGTCTGTTGCAGGCAACCATCGTTGCGGAGACGGCACTTGATGATGATGAAGAGATCATTATGAACTACACCAAATCAGGAATAGACCAGATTTAAGATGAAACTGCCAATCCCCTTTTCCTTACCGAAGTCGTATCTGTAGTCCATATTACATCAGTACCTATACCCCTATAGCGTGGCTACCGACAGAGTACTCCCTCTATATCCGCCGAGGGTCACGCCTAGAGCGTGTTTTCATGAGTAACTGCTCTGTGGCAGGGATGTATAGATCGCGTCTCAGATAGCCAAAGTACAGGTTTAATTATCTCCACAACTATGTACATTTGGACTGTGCAGCAAGAAATGGCAACATATCTAATAGGGTAAAAATAATTTATAAATCTGTACAGAAAAAAATACTGAATTGATCGCTGTGCCCATAAGGGATATCTTAATTCGATATCGTTAACCTATACTCTGAGAATGTTTTTGTTCATGAGCACCTCAGTCAGTCAATTAGTTCCACTTTTGCCAAGTTTGGCACATATGGCGGATGTCATAGTTCTCCATGCCTGTCGGTCAGTTGTTAGGGATCGCAGGTCCTGTGCATTTACGCCTGTTATTTGAAATCATTCATAAATGTTCTTCTGGGCGTTGTTTTCCGGTCTTGTGTCCACATGAAGGTTCCTCGTGGGATTCTGTATTCCCTCATTCTAAGTATGTGGTCGATGTATGTCCAGCAGCGTTTTCTGATGATGTTTGTCACGTATTCTTGTTTTGTCTCCTCTCTTAATAAGTCGTTTGATTTGAAGTCTTTCCAATTAGTATTTGTGATTTTTCTGAGGCATTTATTCTCGAAGGCAACTAACTTCTTATCCATTGTTGCGGTTAGATTTCCAACTTTCACATCCATATGTCAATGATGGAATCATACTTGCATTGAATAGTCGCAATTTGATGTGTTTACTTGCGTTCTTCGATCTCCAGGTGTTTGAGAGTTTGTTAAAGGCGTTGGAGGCGAGAGCGATTCGAGTCTTGATTTCTGAGTTGGTATCCCCGTCTGTTATTATCTTGCTTCCCAAATATACGAAATTTGAAACGTTGTCTAGTATATTATCTTCTAGTTTAATTGATGCTGTCAGGCCGGTATAGTTCATGATTTTCGTTTTACGTGTGTTTATTTGAAGGCCAATCTGTTGTGCAAAATTTTTTCATGAGCACCTACACTCTGATAATCAATAAAATGTAGCATTGCTAGTAAAACTATATGAAAATAATACTCACGTGGGAGACAGGTTATGAAGACCTACTGAATGACGACTGACACACTATCACATGCTTACGTGAAATAATATACAACACAAAACGCAGGATATAATACAAGTGACAATGTACATGATAGAATCGACGTTTCAAACCAAAAGGCCTTCGTCAAGATACGCACATAACATATAAAGACAACGAATATAAATGACCACACCACACAAACGTATCCAACCGAAATATGGAAGTGAGATGCCTGAAGGACAGGAACTCATTTCATTAACTCCATCTCATTTCCCAAGGCCATTTTCTCCAACGATGAGGCCTTTACATGTGAAACTCGTAATGTAATGTACGTGATTATATGTAAACGCTGTGACAAGCAATATATCTGTGAAACTAACTTAAGATTGAGCGACCGCTTCTGTTACCATCTTCATGCCATTAAACAAAGAACACCAACTCCTGTGGCCAATCACTTAAATTGCGATGGCCACCCTGGTGTCCTTGATAGTCAGGTCACTGCCATCAGATTCTGCATCACCGACGATAGATCTAGGAGCGCCCTAGAAATTCATTTTATTTTTGAACTGGGTACTCTCAAGCCATTTGGACTCAATCCCGACCAATCTTTTTCCTAGTTCTAAGTCTGAGTGGTCATTGTTTTTATTCATTTTGGGCCGTCACCTACGTCATCTTTTTATTCGTTTCGTTTCCACCGATATTTACATTTTTTATGTACTTCTTGTTCCTGTCCTTCCGGCATCTCACTTCCATATTTTGGTTGGATACGTTTGTGTGGTGTGGTCATTTCGTCGTCTTTTTATATTATGTGCGTATCTTGACAAAGGCCTTTTGGCTCGAAATGTCGATTATGTCCTGTGTATTGTCATTTGTATGATTACATTCTGTGTTTTGTTGTTCATATTATTTCACGTAAGCATCCGACAGTGATTTGTGTCAGCCGTTATTCAGTAGATCTACACTCTGATAGTTGATTTCATAAGAACAAGCTCTTTAGAAGTATTTTACAAGTGCCTACACTCAGAGAGTACTTATTTACAAGTTTCATTCTTCAATATTTGTTTATTATTTATCCATAAATAAATTTAGTCTGTATTCTTCATTGTCTGTCTGATGTGTATCCATGAACTAATTTAGTGTGTATTCGTAATTGTCTGATATTTATCCATGAACTAAATTAATCTGTATTCGTAATTGTCTGATATTTATCCATGAACTAAATTAGTCTGTATTCGTAATTGTCTGATATTTATCCATGAACTAAATTAGTCTGTATTCTTAATTGTCTGATATTTATCCATGAACTAAATGAGTCTGTATTCGTAATTGTCTGATATTTATCCATGAACTAAATTAGTCTGTATTCGTAATTGTCTGATATTTATCCATGAACTAAATTAGTCTGTATTCTTAATTGTCTGATATTTATCCATGAACTAAATTAGTCTATATTCGTAGTTGTCTGATATTTATCCATGAACTAAATTAGTCTGTATTCTTAATTGTGTCAACTGTCAAGTTGTGTATTCTTCATTGTCTGTGTGATATTTATTCATAAACTATTTTAGCCAGTATTATTGAGAACACTGTTGTTTGTAGTAACTATTATCCATACTATCATCCACAGCTTGCTACGGGACATCTACTGGATTCGCCAACAATGGCGATGCTAGAACTAGATACCAGAAGTACAAGGACATGTACAGCAACTGCACCTACGTGGCTGGTAACCTGGAAATTGTCTTCTTGGATGAGACAGATGTTAATTTCGACATGAGCTTTCTCTCTCAGATCAAAGAAGTTACGGGTAAGAAATGACAATCAATACAAGATAACTGCGTGAAACGTAACAACAATTGCACTTACATAAAACACAGGTTTATATAATCGGTTCACTCATACACGACGGAATATAACTAAAACTATTGGGTAATGATGTGCATACAAGAAAGCATATAAATTACAATACACTAAACATATTCAACGTTTCAACCAAAAGGTCTTTATCAAGATACACAAAAAACAACATCAAAAGACGATGAATGGAAAAATTATCTCAACAAACAAACGTTTCCTATTGAAATATGGAAATGAGATGCCGGAAGATCAGTAAGTACACGTAAGAAATGGGAGTTGATAACTGATTCTCTGCTCCATCTGAAGTGGTACACACATACACGAGTCATGGGGTTGCCTGACTGTGTATAACTGCTGGGTACACATAGACACTAGTCAGGGCATTGACTGTGTACAACTGTTTGGTACACACAGACGCAAATCTTGGGTACCACTATATGGTACACACAGACACTAGTCAGGGTTTGACTGATTGGGTATAACTGTTGGGTGCACATTTGACTGACTGGGTGTAACTATTGGGTACACGCAGACACCAGTCATGGGTTTGACCGGGTATAAATGTTGGGTAGAGGGCCTACACACAAAAAAGAGTCAGGGGATTATTGCTGATCAGGTATAACTGTTGGGTGCACACAGATAAAAGTCAGGAGATTGTTGCTGACAGGGTAAAACTGCTTCATACACACAGACAATAGTCAGGGAATTGACTGAATGGGTATAGTGCTTGGGTACACACAGATAAGATTTAGGTGATTAACTGCTGGGGTATAACTGGTAATCACAGAGAAGAACCAGGAGATTGATTGACTGGGTATAACTGTTGGGTACACACAGGAAAGATTCAGTGTATTGAAATTTAATGGGTACAACTGTGGCATACTCTAAGATTGGAGTTACTTAAAGATAGGTCCTTGAATAGTAACGCTGCCAGCTGCTATGCATGTAAGAGGAAGTGACTAAGGGGGTTTGGTGATGATGTTTACTTTCCCACTCTAATTATGTGAAGGTGACCAAATGCCGGGATCGTCTTTTGTTCGCCTGAAACATGCTTATATCTGAAATTTTGTCATTTTTATAAACTTGACTGTGTTTTTTTGTAACTCGTACGGATGACCATATAATATTTCTTCCACTGCTTTTTCGCTGGGCCAGTGTATTTGCCTCAACATTTCATATTCTGGGCATTCCTGAAGAATATGCTCCGAGGTGCGTATCCAGGTTTACAATTGGCTGTGTTGTCGATCTTGAACTTTGAATGCATATGGCTGCGAGTCAGCTGTGGCCTGTTCTAAAGCGCGGAATAACAACATGTTCTGATCTTGTTCATAATTTGGTAGTCATCTTGTATTGGTTTTGGCTTTCTAATTACTTTGATCATTTGTTTGTTTTGTTTTATAGTACATCACATTCGTTATTATTTCACTATGAGCTTTCTGAGCTGGCACTCCAATGGGGCATACATCTGGTTGATCATTAATAGTCCCCTACTTAGACGATCTGTTTTCTCATTTCCATGTATTCCACAATGTGACGGTTTTGATTGCATTGCTACTTTACGATGACTTCCTAGTTCGGTCAATAGTATCTGCAGGTCTTACAGTAAATAAGTACCATGCTAAAGAAACATCTGCTCTTCATCATAGACACTTTTTGCCTCTTCATCACAGAGTTGGACAGAAGAAATATTGTTTGGTTAAATACGCTCTTACAACTGGCGTTGTTTCACATCAAGTTTATCTTTCTCACGTTTCTTGATCTAGGCTTGATGGGAAAGAGGAAACATCCACAGTTATAGTATCTATCTATCTATTTATCTATCTATCTATCTATCTACCTACCTATCTACCTATTTATCTATACATCTATCTATCATATCTGTCTGGCTGTCTATCTATCTATCTATCTATCTATCTAATCCATCCATCTATCTATACGCTGTGGCCCTTGTTTGTCTTGCAGCGTCAGAGGTGGAAGAGTTCTCTAGAGATGGACTTCGTGTGTGCTGTTACTAATAGTATCCCTAGTTTAAATAGGAAAAATGATGCCACTCCCGTGACACAGTATAAATAGTAAAGCAGAGAAAGTGTTAGTCATACAAGAGTAACACAGAGAAAGTGTTACAGTCATACAAGAGTAAGGCAGAAAAAGTGTTTAGTTAAATGTCCCAGTACACATAGCTATGGTATCAGTAATCGAAATAACCAGGTATCAGGCTTAACATTTATTTAAATAAACAAGCTGTCCCATATCAGGAGATATGCGGAGATTGCAAAATATGTCACGTACCAACTGCATTTCATTTGTTTATTGGGCAAGAGATTAACGCCTCTTGTTTCTGTTAGTGTCCTAAGTTAGCGCTATTTTAGCGTGCCAGTCTATATACCACATCATACACTATCACCTAATGCTCGATGCTACTCTATTGTCTTTCCCCAGGTGGTTTGTTATCCACTCTTGCCGTTAAGTGTGGGGGTGATTGGAGTTCGAGCTTGTGTTTCAAGGCCAAATGTTTGGCCTCGGCTGTGCTATGATTGTGTTTATTCATGATGTCCCTGCCGTTTTCTATCCATATTTTTCGTGGTATTCCTGTGACTTTGTGCCCTGATCTCATTTGGTTATATGCCTGTACTGTAAATCATTTGTCTTTTACTTCCATCTCGATCTTGGGATGAAGAAGTAGTGGTGACAGTTGGTATGTTACTGCATTTGCCTTTTGACATCTCGACTCTATCTCTCTATCAAGGCTTCTATTTTCTGTGAAAATACTACTGAGATATTTGAATTATGTTACTTGTTTTACTCCTATGTTGTCTATATGTAGGCCTATGTTTAGTGGGCTCGGTGTTCTGCATATTTTCAGTTTCCGTCTTTTATATATTGAACTTCACGTTGTATTTTCTACATGTGTAGATAGTGAGTTAACATGATTTTGCAGTTGTTCTTCGTTTTCGTATATGAGGCTCTTGTCGTCTGTGAAAAGCAGTTCATTTAGTTCATTGTTTAGTTTCTCTGAGTTATCATGTTCTGAATCGGTGATGTTGCCCTCTGTACTTTTTGCCTTTTGTTATTCTGTCTATGTATATTTTGAAAAGCGAGGGTGCGAGTATGCAACCCTGACATACTCCCGTTTTTTTACTCAAATGCCTCTGTAATACCATCTGATGCTCTGACCACTCATTGACAATTTTTATTATACAGTCTGTGACAGAAATAGGGTAATTCCTTCATTTTCATTAGAGTTATGGCACATTTCTTTTGGAGAAAATCGTCGGGGTGGGAGGACTTTATCAGCCTTTTGGATAATTCCTTGAGCAATAAGTCTACTCTATCTATATGTCTTTTCTCTGCTTATGCTGTGAGGCGTCGCAGTATTGAATGGCGATCGGTTTTCAGGCTGTTTCATGTGTTGTCGCTTGATATGCAGTAATACTGTGCCGTGTAGAATATTGGTAACTCCATCAATCCACTTCTTCTTGGTCTTTCTCTGTAACTTGCTGTTTCTATTTTTATGTTGTATGTTCTTGCCACTGGCCAATAAGGGCTCATTCTCATTAGGTTGCCGAACAATTTCATTCCTTGTTTTTCAATATATTTGACCACTGATGTTGCTCCAACAGTTCTTATAATCTCATTTATCATGTTCTCTTCTTGTTCTGTTTGCTGCTTTCTACTGAATTCTCCTAAAAGAGAGGTGATGATTTGAACGCACCAAATCTCACCTCAGCACCTTATCTGTAGGCTTGGTTGTTAGTTTGTTGCAGTTATAAAATATTATCAGCACTTTTAACTTTATCCTTAGGATTTCATAGACCAAGGTATCAGTGGAAGTAGTAGAAAGTCATCATCACTTGTGATGACGAATAATCACCTTATCATTTGTATTGCTTTTTATAATTGTATGCATCTTAGCAGTGTTGTATTCACTGTTAAATTACTTGGAGTATTATGTTAGATCTAGTTTTAAATTATTTAACACATGATAGTAATATCTAGTTTTGAAATTAAAAATTTTTTATGAATATCTGGAGCAATCAATTTATTAGTATTGTATAGGATGTTATTATTCTCATATAAATAACCAAAATATTGGAATATGCCCAACAAAATTGAGAGTGTCTCAGTAAACAACGAATATGTAGGAAATGCTAAACGAAGTAGAAAGGTTAATGTAAAATACCTAACTTTCAATAGTAAAAAATAAATAACTAACAATAAAACATAGAACAAGGACAATTTACTTATTATTCTCATAGCAACCATATTATTTCCAACATTGCCATAAGCTTTATAGCCTACGCAACTAAGCGTAGTCGACATATAACACAATCGTTCAATTTGAAGAATTTATCTGAAGGGAACAGGTTTTGATAAAGGCTGAAGAAGAGCTTTACAAAGAAAATCTTGTCTTTATTTCACCAAGGAATGTTCCTGGCATGACTCAGTTTGACTCCAATGTGACATACATGGGATCCTAACGGGTTACATGCTTTATTATTATTATTATTATATAGGCCCTATGATATTTTTGGTCTTTTAGACAGTTATTTGGCAAGTTTGTGTGTTTGGATGTGTTAATCAGTCACTACTGTTTTTTTCATTAACCTTTATTGTACATGAGTGTTTCTGGTGTTCTATTCTGTCCCTCAATTTTTCATTAACCTTTATTGTACATGAGTGTTTCTGGTGTTCTATTCTGTCCCTCAATTTTTCATTAACCTTTATTGTACATGAGTGTTTCTGGTGTTCTATTCTGTCCCTCAATTTTTCATTAACCTTTATTGTACATGAGTGTTTCTGGTGTTCTATTCTGTACCTCAATTTTTCATTAACCTTTATTGTACATGAGTGTTTCTGGTGTTCTATTCTGTCCCTCAATTTTTCATTAACCTTTATTGTACATGAGTGTTTCTGGTGTTCTATTCTGTCCCTCAATTTTTCATTAACCTTTATTGTACATGAGTGTTTCTGGTGTTCTATTCTGTCCCTCAAAAGTGTTTAAAAAGTTTATGCATTTTTGTGCAATGACGTTGATGGCATTCATTCATGCACCACATTCTTCTGCCTCATGTTCTTGGCAGTTGTGGTCAGTAAAAAAGTATGTCATTGTGGTCTCCATACATATTTGTATCTCAGGAGTGGTATGCCTCTAATTCTTTTCCCTTCGAAAATTTCGCCATGAAATATTTACTGTAGGATACTATATTATATTATATTATATTATATTATATTATATTATATTATATTATATTATATTATATTATATTATATTATATTATATTATATTATATTATATTATATTATATTATACTATACTATACTATACTATACTATATTATATTATATTATATTATATTATATTATTTGAAGTATACATGTGTATTTTCTTATGACAGGCTATGTCCTGATAGCTGGAAATGTTGTCGATTATATCCCTTTGACAAGTCTTCGAATAATCCGAGGTAATCCACTGTTTCATCACAACAAGACAAACAGTTCTTACAGCCTTTTTGTCGCTCTCAATTATGAGAAACATGGAACTCACGGACTCAAGGAACTGCGCTTTACCAATCTATCAGGTATGTTAGGCATATACACAGGTTACTAATGTGCAATAGGGGCCTAAACACTTCACTGTAACTTAGCCGCTGTAGTGTAGCTTAAGTCTAGTGTAAAGTTACAGTAAAGTGCGCTAATTCAACTAATTGTAATAGTATATTTACATTAGGAGACTAATATTAATTTAGTGAATAGCTCAGAAACTTTGGACAATTAAAAAACACCTATAAGACAAAATCAATGCCTTTGAGATGAGATGATGTTCCTCCTTTGCAAGCGATGATGAGTATGACATGAAAAACAATCATAAAATGTGGTGAAAGAAAACCAAAAACATTTATGGTTTCTAATTTAGTTTTAACGAAATTACTTTAAATGGACAACAACTTGAAAAGGTGCATAAATTCTCATATCCAGGAAGCAAATTAACACTCAGCAGTGATGTCATGACAAAAATTGCAACTCACATTGCACTAGCATCAAGTCCCTTTAACAGACTGTCTAATAACTGGTGATCACAGTCAATCACCACACGCACAAAAATGCGTTTATTTAATTCCTGCACTATTCCGGTGCTATCATATGAATGTGAGAGCTGGAAAAGCTCTTTATCTTCAGAAAAGAAATTACTGAGTTTCAAGAACAAATGTCTTCATAGGATAACTAGCACCCATTGGAGTGAATTCAAATCGAATGATAAAATCAGAGAAGAGACACATCAAAATTTCATCACAGATGTTATCAAAAAATGCCATTGGTCCTACATCGGGCATGTCCTATGTGCAGACATCAACAGAATACACCACCAATCTCTTGAATGGATACCTACAGGCAAAAGAACCAGAGGTAGACCAAAAGAAACACTCAGAAGAACAATACTTAGAGAAAGTAAAACAATCAATATCCATACTATTCAAGAACTGCACAGAATAGCTTTGAACAGACAGAATTCGGGAGATCTGACCTCTGCCCTATGCGCTAACTTTTAGTGCAAAAGGAAAATGAATGAATTTAGTTTTGGTTATCCACACTTGCAACTTTATCACTTACAGATCGCCTGGATTTTTTAAGGATGATCTATGAAATTATAACGATGAAAGCCATGACTTGTATGATAAATATTGAATTAAAGTCAGGGTGAGTAGCACATGCTGTCAGCATCACTCTCTTGCCTGTACATATATTATGGTCTCTGTAGCAAGATGAAGCAAGACAACTGAATATGTGTCAGAGTGCAGTAGATGACCAGGGTGCCTTACTATCCCACTGTGCTCTTTGATGCTCTACAACGCTCAACGCTAGCTGATTGACATTGATGCCTTTCTGCCCAGTAACCCATTTTAGTTGAGCTTAATGAAATAAAGATCAAACAGATAAAGTATTTTGGGCATATTAAAAGACATGAAACCTTGTAGAAGGCCTTACTTGACGGTAAAGTCAAGCAAGAGGTAGGCAGAGATACTAGTGGGAGAGAGAAACATCTCGAGATGGATAGGTTACTCAACTGTCTGACAGAGTACGCCACCAAGGCAAGAGGTGGGATGTTGGAGGTTTGTTGCAGCTTCCTCCAACAATATCTTCATACAGTCTTTGATGTCATCTGTCAATCTCCACACACAAGGCCTTCATTTAAATTTACTTGACAGAACACATAAATTGTTCTTATAGCAATTCAAATGTGTTCTCTATTGTTGCTACTATTTGTGTTTACCAAATTTTGTTGCTCTTGTTCTCAGAAATCTTGGCTGGAAAGGTTTTCTTTCAGAACAACGACAGACTTTGCTTTGAGAACACCATCGACTGGAAGGATATCAATCCCAAAAGTGATCCATCAGTTATCTTCATCAGTGACAGCAAAAGTCCGAAACGGCAATGTAAGAATATCTTCCTATCACAGTTATTTGTTCTGTAGACTTTTGTTAGTAATGACCCATTTGTAGATGTTTTATATTGATGCCCCAACTGTAGGATTTAACTTTATTCAGTGTTCTTATGTAACGCTATTCAGTGTTCTTGTATACCTTTATTCAGTGTCCAGTCTTCTATCCAGAACTATTCAGTGTTCTTGTATACCTTTATTCAGTGTCCAGTCTTCTATCCAGAACTATTCAGTGTCTAATGTTCTTCTATAGCCTTATCATAACCACAAATAGTTAGTCGATTGAACTGTCACAGGTGTTTATGACTCATTTATGTATCACTTATTCAACAGGTGAGGTGTGTCACCAAAGCTGCTACAATTCTGTTACTAAAAGCAGACATTGCTGGGGTGAGGGACCAGACATGTGCCAAGTCTGTGAGTAAAACCAGTTAGAAACTATTTGTCAGCAAGATTTGCTAATCAGCCAGATGTCAAGAAATAATAACTTATTTCAAAGTATTAACTCTATCCAGATCAATCACTCATATATTAGCAATGTAAAGATGCTATGCAGGACCAATAACCAATATATTGGTTATATATGTGCAAGAATACTTTCAATTCCTAGATTTTACAAACACAAGCATGTTTTCTTGTTAAAAATTTTTTTTTTTTTCAATCTAGTGTTTATTTCTGAGAATTAATGGCAATGCCAATTGTTTCTAGGCACAATGTAGGTCAAGTTATTGCTCTTGTTTATAGCTGGTTCTGAGATAATATATTGCAATAACAAATATATTCTAATTATAGCTACCATCAGCTTAATAACAAAAACATAAAAGAGTTCTGGTTTAGTTTTATATAATTTTGATACTGGTTACTTGCAGTCAGGAGCTTTCAATTCTTGCAAAACATCAAATATCAGTAATTTGATACTGGTCACTTGCATTCAGGAGCTTTCAATGCTTCTGAAACATGAAATATCAGTAATGGTACAACTAATGCAGAAGATAGAATACTTAGATGATTTCAAACTGGTAGAGGTCAACATTCTCCAAGGGAAGTACTTCATAGAGTACTAAGATCAAATAAGAAGTAAAGAAAAACTTGTAAATAATGAAGTAGTTATGATGTACATTCTTTATATTGCTACTGAAATGATTCAGAAAAATGTACATAATGTCAATATTTTTTGGATATAAATGTATCAAACAGCTAAATACTTTATTGTAAAATACCATAAAACATGATCTGAATACCTCATACCACTGACAAAGTAGGGGAGGTGTAAAACTTTTATTTATAAAAAGTCTAAGCTTACTATTTTTCTGTATTGCAAATTGTAATTATTCTTTCCAGAAGCAAAAATCTCATAATTTTCTATTTTTATTTTGCATAACCATATTCTTCTCAGACCTTTGATGTCCTGGGTTACATTCCATGGTTGGGACATCATTTTTTCTTTCGTAGGTACAATCAAATTCCTTCCTGTACATGTCACGATGTCTGCTCTGGCAAAAAGGCCTTTATTTTCACAACCCATAGAAAACCTCCCTGCACTTCTTCACAGGAAAACATGCAGTAACGAAAGTTTATATTCCTATCAAATGATATATGCGTTTTAACACCATTTATTGATATTATGGAATGAAATAATAGAATTGAAAAAAAATGTGTTTGTTCCAAGCTAAAAAAAATCAAACCTGGAAAGAGTGTGTTGTTATATTTTTTTTAACAAACTTCACTATAAATGTCAGTAGTGTATCCATATATGTTATGACTCATGTCATATGTTGAGTATGATATGGTTTGAGATATCCTTACATTTGTCAACAGATATGACAGATGGAAATTACATGTTGATATTACATGTCATTCACATGTGAATAATGTCTACTAATTCAAGTATTTAAAAATGATCACATCAATATGACTGGTTGTGCTGCAGGACTACATAATTCTCACAGTTCAAAATTGTGTACATGACCATTGAAGATCATACTTTTTATATGGAAGAAATTATCTGCTGAAGATTGATGTGTTGGGCCATTGGCGCAAATAAAACGGCAACACAATGATTTTCCATTCTCTGGACGACAACATCCAACTGGAAACCTTGTAGGTCCATTGTCCTGTTACAAGAGAAATCCAGTGGGAATTTGAGAATGAACGCTGAAGAAGAAGAAGAAGATATGGAAGAAATTCAAGGGTGAAAAAAATAATCAAATGGAAGCACAAGGGAAATAAAAAGTAGAATAGATCAAGGAAATGCAGTATTTCTAAACAAGAAGAATATTGTAAAATATGTCCTTGTCATTGAAGGTGAGAAAAAGAGTTCTTCAGAGCTACATAACACCGATTCTAAAATGGGTGTGAGTTAGACGATAAATAAATAGAAGGGTAGAAAATTATAGGCAACTGATGTGGTTTTTTTTTAAAAGTAAATGTAGAAAAAATATTGTTATTACCATCATCAAACATGTAACCCGTCGGGGTTTGAGGGGGTGCCACTCTGGAAACATCAACACATAAGTTTCACCACGCCTTTCTGTTATCAGCTCTTTGCTTAAGTGTGAAGAATATTAACCCTGTCTAATCTTTAATATTGTCTGTCCATCCTTTCCTCTGACAAACTTGACTTTTTCCTTCCTCGATGGTTTCCTGCAAGATAGATTTGGAAAGGGCAATGTGTCTCATGATGTGGCCAAATGACACATGTTTGTGACTCTTTCACCCTGCCATGAGATGTTCTTGTTGTCCTGCAAGAGTATTTGTTTTGCTTCTCAAGTGTTTGTTGGTTTTATATTCTGTATAATGGATGCTAATTCCAATATGAACTATTCACCATATCCATAGAAAATTTCTTGGCACAATACTCTTGGCCATTTTCCTAAAGATATTTAGTGGAATAGTGACGTAACGAAAGTTTGACATAAAAAAAGTTGTGCATCCCACTATGACATTAGTAAGTTCTAAACATACGACGGGAGAAAAATTTTTTTAAAGTGTAAACAAAAAATGCTACAAGGACCCTTGATCCCGTTTTATTCCAAATTATTAAATCGCAGTTTTACATGGAACAGTAAACAGAATTTACATTTCTACTAAAAAGGTCTTTATCAAGATAGGGACAGACAAACACAGAATAGGAACCAGAAAGTAAAGAATACTATATATCAGTAATGTGGAAGCTGATAGGTCTTTCATATTAACTTACCTATTGGTGCATAGTTTTACTGCAGTCTTCCATTTACTAAATATTTTTCTATAGAAGAATACTGAGAGTTTCATGGACAGCTAGAAAAACTAACGAGGAGGTGCAAGAGAGCCAAATATAGACAAGGGTTACTTACTATTATCAGAAAGAGACCATCTTTATTTTATGGGTATGCTATGAGACATGAGGGTCTGGAGAACATAGTTACAACAGGCAGGATTGAAGACAAGTGATGGTGACAGCCTGAGAAATTGTTAGATAATCAACTACTAGATATGACTGTCAAAGATGGTCTGTTGAGTACATGGGCATGTTTATTTAGAATAGACTGGTACAACTGTATGTGTATTTTCTGTTTGATTGACTTTTTGAAGATGTGAAGACCTTTCTATGTCTCCTCAGTAAGCTATGGTGATGTATGCCATGGAAATTGTGGAGGAAGTAGATGCTATGGACAACTTCCTAATCAGTGCTGTCATCCACAGTGTGCTGGAGGGTGCACAGGACCCCTAAAGACAGACTGTTTTGTAAGTTCCATCAGATCTGTCCAGTATCCTGACAGAACGTTTAGCTAATGTGCAAAAAAGTCTTTTCTAGCTATTAATATATGTTATTTGTTCCATGGCCTAACTGAACATTCATCTATCAGATCACTTCAGTTACCTAACTGAACATTCATCTATCAGATCACTTCAGTGACCTAACTGAACATTCATCTATCAGATCACTTCAGTTACCTAACTGAACATTCATCTATCAGATCACTTCAGTGACCTAACTGAACATTCATCTATCAGATCACTTCAGTGACCTAACTGAACATTCATCTATCAGATCACTTCAGTGACCTAATTGAACATTCATCTATCAGATCACTTCAGTGACCTAATTGAACATTCATCTATCAGATCACTTCAGTGACCTAATTGAACATTCATCTATCAAATCACTTCAGTGACCTAACTAAAACATTCATCTATCAGATCACTAGGTCACGTAACTGAACATTTATAGGTCACCTAACTGTTCATCTATTAGATCAATTGAATCTTCACTATACCATGCTAATATTTTGAATGTAATCAAGGAGTGAGACTGGTTAGATGATGTGGAGTATATTCTGTCTCCGTGTCTAATGCTAGAATGCAGGACCTGGGAGTGAAGCATGGCGTTGCAAGAAATCGCAGCATATAGGAATGATAAAAAGAGTTATCAATAAACAGAGAACAGAAACAGTTACACATGATGAATCATGAAGGACATGCTGAATATGAAGTTGGAGGAACTATGGACATGTCCAAAATGCTATGATGATCACCTGATGACTAAACAACTTATCAATAGGATCTGTGTCCTATTTGAACAAAGTGCAGATAACATAGCTGCATCATCCTTCTGGATTAAGGCAAGAGGTGAATACCTTCAAATACCTCGGATCCAGTATATGCAGCGATGGTAAATGCAAAGCAGAACTAAACATAAGGCTGGAGATGGCTTTAGTGTCCTTGTCAAGGCTAACTGTGATTTGGAAAAGTAACATCAGTGTTGGAGTGAAAATCAAACTGTATAGGTCGCTGGTGCTTTCCGTTGTGTTGTATGGTTGTGAGAGTTGGACACTCACTGCGGACATGGAGAGAAGATTACAGGCTTTCGAGTATAAATGCTACAGAAGAATTCTACGAATTTCCTATAGGGAACATAAGACCAATGTGTACGTAAGAAATAAAGTAGAGATGTGTGCAGGTGTCCAGGAGCCATTGCTTTCAATAGTGAAATGACGAAAACTAGCATGGTTCGGACATGTATGCAGGCACGATTCCTTGTCAAAAACAATACTGCAGGGAACTGTCAAGGGTGGAAGAAGCAGAGGAGGACAAATAAAGACATGGACAGACAACATCAAGGAATGGACAGGGCTAGATATTTCTACACTCATCCGCATCGCTGAGAATAGAATTCGCTGGAGGACTCTGTGTGCTGAAGCTTCCAATGTGGTACCCCTACGACCCTGAAGGGTTATGGGTTTTATTGATTGTTTGATTAAGGCATGAGATAGTAACATAATATATGAGTTTTGGTGGAGTTTACATCTGATCTATTGATAACTGGATGTGTACTCTGGTTGAGATGATAGTTTAGTTCAGTGTTAAAGTGTTGATTGAATTTATACTTTGAATGATGGTTTAGTTTGTGGTTGAAGTGGTGAGTTGATAATTTGAATGATGTTTAAAATGATAATTTAGTTCGGGGTTGAATTAATGTTTGAGTGATGTTTAAAATAATAATTTATTTTGTGGTTGAAGTGTTGATTGAGTTGATGGTTTGAATGAAGTGTTAAAATAATATTTTACTTCATTCTGAAGTGTTGATTGAGTTTGTCGGTCTGAGTGATGTTTAAAATATGGTGTAGTTCATGGTTGACGTATTGATTGAGTTGATTGTTTGAAATGATGATTTACTTCTCAGTTGAAGTGATGATTGAGTTGATAGTTTGAGTGATGTTTAATAAATGGTTTAGGAGGTGGCTGAATAATGACTGTTCCCTTGATAATCCTGATGGTATCTTCTAATTTCTTGCAGGCATGCCAGCAGTATAAAGATGAGGGAGAATGTGTGGCATTTTGCCCCAAGGAAACAATCTATGACAAGATTTTGATGATTAACATTGTAAACCCAGACATGAAATACACATTTGGGTCAGTTTGTGTCAGAGAATGTCCAGGTGGGTACTTATTTTGGAAGTTAGGCATCTTCGTTTGTGTTTGAAAGTGTCTATATAGGTATTAATCTTGGAAGTGACACATCTTTGTTGTGTTAGAGAATTCCTGTGTATGTACTGCTCTTGATAGTGAGACATCTATTTTTTGTTTGAAAGTGTCCATGTAGGTACTGCACTTGGAAGTGAGACATATTTGTTGTATCAGAGAGTGTCTAGGTGGGTGCTGCTCATGGTTATCAGACACCTTTGTTGTATCTAAGAGTTTCTAGGTGGGTACTGTTCATAGAAGTAGGTAGTAAGGCATCTTTGTTGTGGTGTGTATGTGTTTGGGAAGCAGTGGGCTAGAGATTTCTTAGGTTACCTGTGGTATACAACCTCATTTCTTTAGTTTACCTGTAGTATACGACCTCATTTCTTTAGTTTACTTGTGGTATATGACCTCATTTCTTTAGTTTACCTGTGTTATACTATCTCATTTCATTAATTTACCTGTGGTATGCATCTTCATTTCTTTTATTTACCTGTGTTATATGACCTCATTTCTTTTATTTACCTGTGGTATATAACTTCATTTCTTTAGTTTACCTGTGGTATATCACCCCATTTCTTTTCTTCTCCTGCATTGCATCTACTAGCTTGATTTTCTACGCATTTAATAAATTTACTTTTCCCTTCGATCTCACAGATAAAATGTATTGTTCCCTTCTATGTCATAGATAAAATGTATGTTCCCTTCTATATCACAGGTATTTTATATTTTCTTTTTGTCCTTCAGAGTTCCTACTGGAAGATGGTGGATCATGTGTGCGTCAATGTGCAGAAGGTCATCATGCCATGGATCAGAGACACTGCAAGCCATGCAATGGAGCCTGTCCGAGACGTAAGTTATGCAAGAAGATCATTTCTCTTAAACTCCTTTCTAAAAGATGATATTTCTTTATATTCAATCTACTTGATTCTAAATGATGATATTTCTTTATATTCAATCTGCTTGATTCTAAATGATGACATTTCTTTATATTCAATCTACTTGATTCTAAATTATGACATTTCTTTATATTCAATCTGCTTGATTCTAAATGATGATATTTCTTTATATTCAATCTACTTGATTCTAAATGATGATATTTCTTTATATTCAATCTACTTGATTCTAAATGATGACATTTCTTTATATTCAATCTGCTTGATTCTAAATGATGACATTTCTTTATATTCAATCTACTTGATTCTAAATGATGTTGATTCTCACATTCAATATGCTTCCTTAGTATAGATTATTCCTTCCATGGCCAATCTACCTACACCTGAAAGATGATTCCTCGTATGTTCAGTCTTTATTCTTCTGAAAGATTATTCATCTCATTGTAAATCTACTTATTTAGAAAAAATTATTTCCTCGTTCAATCTACTTTTTTCTAAAAGATGATTTCTCTTATGTAAATTCGACTTCCTTCTGATAGACGATTTCTCTCATGTTGGTTGTTGATCCAGTGATCCATGGGCTCATGCCCTTTTACCCACTCTGCTGTTAAATCTACCTACTTCTAAAAGATTATTCCTACATACTTCTGGGAGATTATTCCTCATGTTAACCTTCACCGAGCCGATATGATATCCAGCCGCCGAAAAACAAAATGGCCGCGCGCGCTGATGGCGGGCCGTCCTGCCCAGCGAGATTATCGTGAGATTTACACGTACCACAGTCGTGCACATAGCTGGGGACATGCGCAATCGAAGCCGGTACATCCCCCACTTCCGACATGATCGTTTTTGAGAATGGCTGGCTATTCGTAAAAGTTTAAGAGCAATTAATCTGACCACATCTGTACACCGGTACGATGCCATGATGATGGATCGGTTTTACAGACCTTTATTTCATCGTATTTCGAATAAAATAACATTGAATCGTGGCTTGAATCATGGATTATTAGGTTCTTTAGTTTCACAGCAGTGAATATACAGAATGCCGTGCTGGTATGGGGACTTGTACGTTTGATATCGAATATTTTGAAGTGGCAGAAAAAATAACTCTAGGCCTAAGCTCAAAGAACGATTTTACTGCAAATCTACATGTTTTATACAGTTCCCCCGGCTATATTTTGATAATTTCGCAGTGAAAGAACATAAATACAACAGATTTACGTGATTTAGTTGACAGTGTTGCCAAGGAATTCGATATGTAAGGTAAGTTATTTTTTTTCCTTATTTTTTCCCTCTTTATTTGTTATAAAATATATGTTTTTTGTGAAAAACGTCTTTACCACTTTCTCATACGTCTGGTATCACACACACACGTACATAAATTACACCAATATATGCATAATTCAATTCTTTATTTATATGTGCAAATATTATTTAAATATCTCTAACAACCAAAAAATTATCACATTTTCAAAACAGTCACCATCAATAATGAAAATTTTCAAAAAAGAATCCGGTGGCAGGGAGACGTTTCGTATTTTTTAATCTGGCTTGCTAAAGGTTAAATCTACTTTACTCCCAAAAGATGATCTCTCTCATGTTAAATCTATGTACTTCTAAAAGATGATCTCTCTCATTTTAAATATATGTACTTCTAATGGATGATTTCTCTCATCTACCTACTTCTGAAAGATGATTTCTCTCATATTAAACTACCTACTTCTAAATGAAGACTTCTCTCATGTTAAAACCACCTGCTTCAGAAAGATGATTTCTCTGATGTTAAATCTGCCTACTTCTAAAAGATGATTTCTCACATGTCCATTCTCATGTTTCTAACAGATTTTGTGCATGTTAAATCAATTTAGAACTAAAAGATTAATTCTCTCACATCTACCTACCTCTGAAATATGATTTTCCTCAAGTCTATATTTCCTGCTTGTAAAGGTATCTTTTCTACTGCAGCTACTGTCATCATGGTGACATTTATTCGTTTATTATCTCTAGTTCTCACATAATTTGATTCCATATTTATGTTTCTTGTGTTCATGTTTCTGAATGTGTCAGTGTGTGGTTATGCCAAGTTTGTGGTTGTGCCAAGTTTTTACATTTACATTAAACCTATAATCCTTCAGATTCGAAGGGGTGCCACTCTGGAAACATCAACACAAAAATCCTGCTGTGCCTCTATTCACAGTTCCTTGTTTAAGTGTTGAGAATCTTAATTCTGTCTAGTCTATAATATTATAAATCAATACTTTCTTTGTCCTCTTCTTCTTGTACCCTCAACTGTTCCCTGTAGGATAGTTTTGGAAAGGGAATCATGCCTCATCATATGACCAAACTGCACAATTTTGTGATATTTCACCACTGCCATGAGATGTTCTTGTTGACCTGCAATAGTGTTTATTTTGTTTTTCATGCATATGTTGAAAACATCCCCCCCCCCCATTTGTGGCCTTGTCTGGGGCATACCGTTGGGCAAAGAAAGTTTTTTTTAATAAACTTTAATAAACCCTTATTATTACATTTTTATGGGATACTTCCATCTTGCCTTTTAGATGAGTTATGACTGGTTCAGCAGATTTACTCCTTACTTGTTGATCAGTGTAAATGTCATGATTATAAAAAAGGGTTTGAATGACACAAGCGCCACCAACTCCTTTAGGAGATATGATTATTTACACATAGCCAATCAATACACAAATTAGATTTAGGCTCTAATATAGGATATTATATATATTTAATCACAGATCTAATATAGGATATATATATTTAATCGCAGATCTAATATAGGATATATATATTTAATCGCAGATCTAATATAGGATATTATATATATTTAATCACAGATCTAATATAGGATATTATATATATTTAATCACAGATCCAATATAGGATATTATGTATATTTAACCTTTAGAGCCCTGGCTTAAAATTACAAAACTTCCCCCAGGGCCTGACTTATTTTTTGGAAAAATTGCGTTATTGATGGTGGGTGTTTTGAAAACGTCATAACTTTTTTGTTTTAAAAGATATCAAAATAATTTTTGCACATCTAAATAAAGGAGTGAATAGTGAATATTATCGTGTTTTTGTTGTTGTTGTATGTGTGATATGACAGTTGTGAGCAAGTTTTGAAGTTGAAAATTCTGGCGAAAAACGCAAAACGTCATTTTCAAAATCGCAAATATATCTTCATGACGACCCTAATACATGAGAAATGTGTGACAACATTGATAAAATCCTCATAAATACCGATACTTATTGTATATATATATTGTTTTATATCAAAACTAATATAATATGAACTAAAAAACTAATAAAACGTGAAGAAATTGCATATAACGTCCGTCCGGTCAACACTAGGTCTATGCCGACACACAGCGTAATTATTGTCCATGCACACACGTGTCACCCCTGATACATATTATTTTTGTGCTTTTTAATGAATACACACACATTCTTATCAAATAACAACATATTAAACACAAAAAACAACAATTAGAACATGTAGTCACGATCACTTACCCATGCCACGCGGTACTCAATTTGATAGTAAAATACGGCCGAAAATGGCTAAAGTCGCTCTCGAAATGCGTTGACAAATTCAACCGGCTTTCTCTCTCTTACAACCGTAATGAGTAAAGGAATTTGACCTTTAAACTGTGACGTATTCCTAGCTTCGTGTTGCGGGAATTCTACGTCATATAAGCTTTAACTTCGTGAAGTTCCGTACTCGGGAATGGAGCGATATCGTATGGCGTGTGATTGCGACCACAGGCAATACGGGATGCACACGCAAGGTGCATTGTTGCGACCATAGGGCCTAAAGGTTAATCACAGATCCAATATAGGATATTATTTATATTTAATCACAGATCCAATATAGGATATTAGGCCTATGTATATTTAATCACAGATCTAATATAGGATATTTTATATATATTTAATATTGTCATGTGACGTATACTCTCCAGAACATTGTCTTCCCAATGAACTCCCTGAACCCTTCTCTGTCTTGGGCCATGCAACTTGCATTTTCCAACAATGTATTCATATTATGTTTAATGTCATCAGTCCATCGTCTTCTTGGTCTAATGCTATGAGTAATTATACATTTGATTAAAGTAATGGTCTAAAGCGTCATTAACAGTGTCAGAAAATCTGGTCTAGGCCTAAATATTGTATTATTTCTTCTTCTTCTTCTTCTGTGTTCGCTCTCATATAACCACAACGAATATATTGTGTGATTTCCGCCGGGGAGCCTGAAGTGCGTTGTGCTGCAAGTTCCATAGTAGAACTGTGTTATTTGAACCTCGGTTGGCCACTTGTGGTCTGGAATTCTGAGGTCCAGCACATCCGTTTTCATCATCCCTTTAATTTGGGTAGGCTTCCCTAGTCCATGACAGCCTGTCTATCTGTCACTGGGCATGCTGGTGTGTAGTGCCTCTTTGCCATAACGCTTGTCGAGCACGTCTATCCGGCATGAGGTGTTCCACCGTCTATGAACCCATCTCGTGCAATTGGACATACTCTGCCTGTGTCCATCGGGTACTGAACCGTTTCTCATCCGTGAACCTGGTTCCGTATGAGGAAGAACTTGCCAGAACAGTTGGACCCTGACTCTTTCGCCTTCTTACCCAAGGTGTCGTTTACAGACATCATGAAACCCTCGCCCAAGTTTGAGTCTCACACCACACGTTTGAGAGCAAGGCATTCTCGAGCTGTGTGACCTGAGCCCATCGGGTACTGAACCCTTTCTCTCTGCAAGTGTATTTTCGATATAGGAAAGCTTGACTGTAGAGTTGGGCCAGAGCTAAATTAGTTTTGTCCCTTATGTGCCTGAGCCCATCGGGTACAGAACCATTTATCTTCACGAGCATGTGTCCTGTATAGGAATGCTCAACATTAGAGTTGGGTCAGGTCTTCTTGCTTTTCTGAATGCACATGATTGGGTCTGGGTCTCTGCCTATAAGGAACACAGGTAACTAGAAGCTCGTCTTGAGCTAACAGAGTTTGTAGTTCCCCTTTTCTAGGAACTTTTCACTTTCTATTTGCAGTTGACGCTGCCCTCTGGCGCTGTTCTGCCCTTTCATTGTATCATTGTACTCAGTATCAAATCTATTAGACTCTCGCCATGCATCTACCTTTATGTGCCTTTTACATTGGCCGCCCCTACAATGTTCGGACTGGACTGACTAGCTTCACTGTATGTCAACAGTGTCGCTGTATGTGGTGATGCTGGTGGTGTCGGAGATATTGTCTGTCTCTTAAGCAGTCAAATCTCTTTCCATCTGCTACCTCCACATTCTTGGACACGATCCCCAAATGTTTGGCCAGAATCAGCTCGAGCTGCTGTATTTCTGTTTCCGGGGTTCACCGCGAGGAGGTACATTTGGGATCTTGGTTATCTGCTAACCCTGGGTCCGCCAAGAGCAATGCATTCCCTTTGTACCCCATTTTATTATTTAACTTTAGGCCTACAATACCTACAAGACAAACAAAAACGTATAAAATAAATGATATGTCCACACAGATACATGTACTGTTAATACACGCTGACAAAAATAAACCCTAATTTCTGAATTTAAGGCAACTTAACATTCAAAGTAAATAATGAAAGTAATGCATATAAAAGCATTAAAATAAAAGTTAAAACCAACAAAAACCATTGTTGTCAAAAAATTAAAAGAAACACAACACAAACCATAGCTGCTACTAAAAATTAAAAAAATATCGTAAAAATCAGTGTTTCCACTAAAAAATAAATAAAACCACAGAAAATCAGTGTTGCCAAAAACTTAATAAAAACCCCATAAAAGTAAAGAACTGCAGAAATCCACGTAAAATATGTACAGTGTATTGCAAGGGTGTACAGGGTTCATCCTTGCAAAAAGTCATACAAAATACTGATACAAATATGGGTACTCGATAACTATGCTTATTATATGTGCAAGTATTCAATGCTGTTTCGATTAATTGAGTTGATGTCATTTTGCGTCCTTAGCTCTAGTGTGACATTGATGACAGATAGCACTGTATATCAGTATGTTTATGTACACAAGTGCTACATGTTGACATCTAAGACATGACACCTCAGACATGACATCACAGATTAACATCACAAACATGACTTCACAGATAGTACATATCAGGCATGACATCACAGGGATTACATACCAGATATGATATCCCAAACATGATATTCCAGACATGAAATCATGGGGATTACATCACAGACATAACATCTCTGGGATCACATTCCACACAGGACATCACAGGAATTACATCACAGACATAACACCACTGGGATCACATCCCAGACATGACATCCCAGATGTGACATTCCAGACTAACATCACAGACATGACTTTTCAGACATGACATCATAGACGAACATCACAGACATGACATCACAGAGACAGAACATCCTAGTCACAATATCCCATGATATCTATTGATAGCAATGTTTTCTGTAAACAATAAAATCATCTTTCCTATATCAATCATCAGCTAATATTGTGTTTTCTAAATCAATCATCAGCTAATATCATGTTTTCTAAATCAATCATCAGCTAATATCATGATTTTTGTTTCTCTCCCCCAACGTCCCTCCTCTCCTACCTCATATTAATATCATATTTGACATGATCTCACAATTGATGACCAACTTTAAATTTAAACAACTTTGGTAATAAACCTCTTGGTTTTGCTAAATGATAAGATAGAGTGTAATGGGCTGGGCAAAGATTATCTAAGCTCTGCAAATATTCACCAATTTGAGAATTGTACACGGGTTGAAGGGAATATTAGAATAATAGGTGCAACATTCGAGAGGTAAGTGACTTTGTTGCAGATGTCATGTTCATTTTTATAGTGCATGTGGCATGGATGTTGTCATAAATTGACATCTTGTCCCATTCACTTTTTAAGAATGCCCACAGAAATATATCTACTGAGATGTTTGTTAACTTAAATGACACTGTTGTTTTGTGTAGCTGTTTGTGTTAAGAATGATATTGTTGTTTTGTGTAGTTGTTTGTGTTGGGAATGATATTGTTGTAATTTGTACTAAATTGAATAAAGTTGAAATAATTTATAACAATCTGTGGTTGCTAAAATCATGGTGTGAGATCAAACATATCTTAAGATTATTTCTGATACATCTCATTCCCTACATCCAGATCACAGAATGGTGATAGACTCCCAGAAAAAAGGGGCACATTTTGACTGGGACAGGCAGAAGATATTTTCAAATAAGTATATGGACCTACTTGAACTGATTCTAGGTAGAAGTAGATACCTCTTTCACCTGCATGATGCCTTTTCTGTTGCATCCCACTTGACAGAAACTGCAGGAAAAAAAACAGTTGCGGTGGATGTAGAGATCAGTGAGTTCATTGGCAACACTGCAGAAATGATGTAATCGTCTACACTGATGTGTCAATCACCATGAAAGTTGCAATCCGGCTTTTTATCTGCTTGATCCTGTGGAAAAAAACTCTCAAGGAATTCAGTAGTGTTTTCACCACACCCATGAGTCATCAAGATGGAGGTTACAGCTATGACTGAGGCATGACCACTGTCAAATGAATATTCCCATACATGGATACTTAGTGACAATGAATATGAACTAAAAAATTAAAGCAGAAGTTTTTTTTACTGAATTTACATTTCTCTAACAGAAAAAAGACCTTTATATTTGTAACAAGACATGCTGGTATTCAGAGTAATGAGCAAGTTGAAACACTACAAAAAATGGTTGTGGTAATGAAAGGCACATCAATGGATCATTCTGATATAGTGAAAGCAAACTTGTCAGTCATGACAAACTACTCATTCACAAAATTTTAGACAAACTGCCCACTTAAGACAAACTATTCTATTAGACAAACTGTCCAGTCGAGTCTCACTGATCTGTTGAACAAACTGCCCAGTCAAGACAAACTACTGGTATCTAGTGAAGAAAACAAATGTTAGACAAACTGCCCAGACAAGACTGATCTGTTAGACAAATTGCCCAGTCAAGACAAACTGCTCTGCTAGACAAACTGCCCATCCAAGATTAACTGATCTGTTAGACAAACTGTCCAGCAAAGACAAACTGCAGTCAAATCAAACTGATCTATTAGACAAAATGACCAGTAAAGACAAACTGCCCAGTCAAGACAAAACTGCCCAGTCAAGACAAACTGCTCAGTAAAGACATACTTCTCTGTTAGGAAAACTGTCCAGGCAAGAGAACTATCCAGTTAATATCAGACCATGCAGTTATATTTGATGCTAAATATAATACTAATTACCCAGCCAAGACAAATTGATCTGTTAAACAAACTGCTCATTCAAGACAAACTGCTCAGTAAAGACATACTTCTCTGTTAGGATAACTGCCCAGTCCAGACAAACTGTCCAATTAATACCACAGACCATCATGCTGTTGTGCCTGATGTTAAACATAAAAGAAGTTGCATGCACCACTAAATACTAACATCCAGGATCACAGAATGCAGGCTTGTCATGCATGATTCTATATTTATGCATCTTTCTACATTTATAGAATGCAAAGGTATTGACCCTCCCAATTTTCTGAACCTGGAAAATATCAAAAATTTCGAAGGTTGTACTTCCATTGATGGCAACATGATTATACTAAGTTCATCTTTTACCAGGTGAGATGATACAGCAGGTAAATATAGTATATGTTAGTAAGTTCACCTTTTACCAGGTGTGATAAAACACTAGGAAAATATGATGTATGTTAGTAAGTTCATCTTTCACCAAGTGAGATGATAACACCAGGTAAATATACTGTATGTTATTAAGTTCATCATTCACCAGGTGAGATGAGAAACCAGGTAAATATAGTATATGTTAGTAAGTTCATCATTCACCAAGTGAGATGAGAAGCCAGGTAAATATAGTATATGTTAGTAAGTTCATCTTTCACCAGGTGAGATGAGGCACCATGTGAATATAATGTATTTTAGTAAGTTCATCTTTCGTCAGGTGAGCTGAACTTTTATCTCTGGATGTAATGTTCTACATAACTTTAATCCAGTTTTCATGGAATACTTGTATACAATTTATATACAATAGTGTGATCTGTACCACAATTTCATTATTTTATAAAGGCCTTTGACCATGTTTGGCATGATGGTCTATTTCACATACTGAGACAATTTACTTTTGACACTACAATCATAGATATTGTTGAATCACTTTACAGAAATGCAAGGAGTGCTGTCTTATCAAATAATATAATTGGAGAGTTCTTTAAAACAAATGTGGGAGTTGTATAAAATTTCAGCAGGGTTGTATAAAATGTCTTCAGTACTTTTCAACATATACCTAGAGCATACAGGAATACAGGAAATCCTTCAGGATTACAACACATCTATATAAATTGGAGGTTATGCTATCTGAGTGCAGGGAGGTTTTCTATAGGCTGTGGAAATAAAGGCCACTTTGCCATAGCAGATGCAGCAACATGTACAGAAAGGATTTTGATTGTACCTCAGAAAGAAAACATCCTGTCCCAACTGTGGATTGAACCCAGGACCTCAAGGGTCTTACATCAATGATTGGACAAGAAAATCATGGACAGACAATATCAAGGATTGGGCATGAAAATCACAGATATAGAATATCAAGGACTTTACAAAAAAAATTATGGACAGACAATATCAATGATTGGACAAGAAAATCATGGACAGACAATACTAAGGACTGGACAAGAAAATTATGGACAGATATTATTAAGGATTAAACAAGAACGTCGTGGACAGACAATACCAAATGGACAAGTCAATATTTTCTCACTCATTCACATCACTGAAGATAGAAATCCATTGGGGACTGTGTATTGATCCATCCAATGAGGTACTCCTATGCTATGACCCTGGTGGGTTGTGATTAGATACAATTTCATATTCATGAGTAGATTTCTTATAATGTAAGATTCTTATGTCTGCACTGAATGACATTTGTTAGTGATTTCATATTTTGTATGTTTGAAGATACGAACAAGCTGCTAATAATTCATATCATTGCTGAGGCAGTAGTAAGTTTGATGGCATCTTTGTTGTGTGCACAGTGTGTAATCTGCGTGTTGTGTGTAATCTGTATATTGTGTGCATGCCAGTGCATGCTCTTATAGAATGTTCAGTCATGATTGTGTAATATTCCCAGCCATATTATAACAAACTATTTCTTGACTGAAGTTTTGTGTGCATGACAACCTCATAAACACATTGTGTCTATGTCCAACTATTTGTGCATGCAAGAACATGTAAATGAACACCACTAGTTTCAGGCAAAAAAATATTGTATTTGTAATCTAATCTAGATCATCATGGAGGAATGTGTATATTAATATATTTGTTTAGCACATTCTAGATTCAGGGCAAACATCATATTTAGATGTTTACAGCCTATGAAATCTTGATGCTGTGTTGTTATGAGCCATTATATAAAATTTATATCTATGCATTTTAAAGTTTATATCTATGCATTATAAATTTCACATCTATGCATTATAAATTTTACATCTATGCATTATAAATTTCACAATCTATGCATTATAAATTTCACAATCTATGCATTATAAATTTCACAATCTATGCATTATAAATTTCACAATCTATGCATTATAAATTTCATATCTATGCATTATCAAGTTTATATCTAAGCATTATCACGTTTACGGTTGTGAATTATGCAGTTTTTATCTTTGCATTATAATATTTATATCCATAGATTATAAAGTTAACAGTTATGAATTATAGAGTTTTTATCTACGCATAATGTTTCTAGCAACACACATAAAGTTTAAAGGCACACATAAAGTTTAGAGACACATATAAAGTTTACATAGACATAAAGTTTACAACCAAATATACAGTTTACAGATACATACAATTTACAGACATATAAAGTTTACAGACACTTGAAGTTTGCAAACACACATAAAGTTTAGAGACACATATAAAGTTTACAGACACATACAATTTACTGACACATAAAGTTTACAGACACACATAAAGTTAACAAGCACATATACAAGCACATATAAAGTTTGCAACCACATGTACAATTTATAGACACATAAAGTTTACTGACACATATAAAGTTTAGAGAAACATGTAAAGTTTAAAGAAACATAAAGTTTCATTTCATTCATTCATTTTCCTATTGCGCTGAAGTTAGCGCAGATGTCAGATCTCTCCAATTATGTCTGTTCAAAGCTATTCTGTGCAGTTCTTGAATAGTATGAATATTGGTTGTTTTACTTTCTCTAAGTATTGTTCTTCTGAGTGTTTCCTTTGGTCTACCCCTGGCTCTTTTTCCTGTAGGTATCCATTCAAGAGATTGGTGGTGTATTCTGTTGGTGTCTGCGCATAGGATATGCCCAATGTAGGACCAAAAGCGTTTTCTGATAACATCTGTGATGAAATTTTGATGTGTCTCTTCTCTGATTTTATAATTCAATTTGAATTCACTCCAATGTGTGTTAGTTATCCTATGAAGACATGTGTTCTCAAAACTCAGTAATTTCTTTTCTGAAGATAAAGAGCTTTTCCAGCTCTCACATTCATATGGTAGCACAGGAATAATGCAGGAATTAAATAAGCAAGTTTTGGTTGGTTTTGACTTGGTGTTGTTTAACATTATAAGGAATTTCTTTACAAGAATTTCATTATAAGGAATTTCTGTAAATAAAGTTTACAGAAACATAAAAGTTTACAAAAACATATCATATATGATTTCTAACCCAATAATGTGCCAGATTAGTAATAAAACTGATAAATGGTTACTATAATAAACTGATAAACTTGGTACCTCATTTGTCTAGAGTAATTCATGGATATACTGTCCTTGTCATGCTTGAATCAGAGGCAACGACAGAGTTGATATATTAGTGGAAAACATTGATCAATGGAAGAGTACTGAGAAGGGACTGCAATGAATGAATCAGGACAGTCAAAGATTTGCTACAAAACGAAGATGAAGCTAGAGATGATTATGTATTTAATACAAGATAAGACAGAAATATGCGTCAAGAAGAGAAGAAAGTCTGCCCTCTCTGGAGTGTTTAGATAAGTAACATCTGACTGGAAAATTGATGTTAAACACTCTTCACTGGCTTCTGGGGAAGAGCTGGAGCACTTGTTGATAGTCCCCCCTTTGCTGTGATACTGGATTTTAACTTAGAATGAGAATCAAATTAATTTCGGAGTGTTATAGAATGTATCATACTCAACTTATGCTCAGATCATTTATAATATATGTTATGTTATATAATATATATATGTGTGTGTGTATGTATGTATGTGTGTGTGTGGGTATATATATATGTATATATATGTGTGTGTGTGTATATATATATATACACACATATATATATGCATATTTGGCTACAATGAGATATGTGCATAGTTGGTTTCAATGACATTTGTGTTAAATTGGTTACAATGAGATATGTGCATAGTTGGTTTCAATAACATTTGTGTTAAATTGGTTACAATGAGATATGTGTGTATTTGTCTACAGTGAGATGTGTGTAATAATTCTGCAGTAATGTATGTACACATGACTACAGTGAGAATATGTTTGTTGTATCTATGAATATCTATTTTCTGACAGAGATGCACATTACAATATTGAACCACTTCATCCACACAATCTGACTGTCTTGAAGAATGTCAAGGAGATTACTGGATACCTCTTGATTCAATCCAACCACTCAGAGTTCACTGACCTTAGCTTCTTATCCAGTCTGGAAGTTATCCATGGACGATCCATGTCGTAAGTTTTCTCCGACAAAATTTTGATTATGAAACATCAAACATCATGATTAGGTGGAGTTTAAGTTAATCATTTTTCAGGAACACTGAAACAAATTTCATCTAGAGCATTGAGGCAAACTACATTTAGAACATTGAGATAAACATCATCTAGGGATACTGAGACAAACTCCATCTAGAACATAAGACAAATTTCATCCAATGAACATCAAGACAATCTTCACCTAGGAAAATTGAGACAAACATCATCTACAAAGAAAATTAAGACAAATTTCATCCAGAACATTGAGACAATCTTTACCTAGGGATACTGAGACAAACTTCATCCAGAACTGAGACAATCTTCACCTAGGGATACTGAGACAAACTTCATCTAGGAACATTGAGACAATCTTCACCTAGGGATACTGAGACAAACTTCATCTAGAACATTGAGACAATCTTGACCTAGGGATACTGAGATAAACTTCATCTAGAACATTGAGACAATCTTCACCTAGGGATACTGAGACAAACTTCATCTAGAACATTGAGACAATCTTCACCTAGGGATACTGAGACAAACTTCATCTAGAACATTGAGACAATCTTCACCTAGGGATACTGAGATAAACTTCATCTAGAACATTGAGACAATCTTCACCTAGGGATACTGAGACAATCTTCATCTAGAACATTGAGACAATCTTCACCTAGGGATACTGAGATAAACTTCATCTAGAACATTGAGACAATCTTCACCTAGGGATACTGAGATAAACTTCATCTAGAACATTGAGACAATCTTCACCTAGGGATACTGAGATAAACTTCATCTAGAACATTGAGACAATCTTCACCTAGGGATACTGAGATAAACTTCATCTAGAACATTGAGACAATCTTCACCTAGGGATACTGAGATAAACTTCATCTAGAACATTGAGACAATCTTCACCTAGGGATACTGAGACAAACTTCATCTAGAACATTGAGACAATCTTCACCTAGGGATACTGAGATAAACTTCATCTAGAATATTGAGATACACTTCATCTAGGGATATTTAAATAGACAACTTTACTGCAGCATTTCCTTCTTGTTTACTAGGGATATTGAGACAAACGTTATCTAGGAACATTTTCATCTAGGGGACACATTTTTCTACGGATATTGAAACACACTTCAACTAGGGAAATTGAGACAAACTTAATATAGAACACTGAGATAAACTTTATCTAGAACATTGAGAAAAATTGCATCTAGAACACTGAGATAAACTTTATCTAGAATGTTGAGAAAAATTGCATCTAGAACACTGAGATAAACTGCATCTAGAACATTGAGACAAACTTGATCTAAGGACATTGAGACAAACTTGATCTAAGGACATTGAGACAAACTTGATCTAAGGACATTGAGACAAACTTGATCTAAGGACATTGAGACAAACTTGATCTGAGGACATTGAGACAAACTTGATCTAAGGACATTGAGACAAACTTGATCTAAGGACATTGAGACAAACTTGATCTAAGGACATTGAGACAAACTTGATCTAAGGACATTGAGACAAACTTGATCTAAGGACATTGAGACAAACTTGATCTAAGGACATTGAGACAAACTTGATCTAAGGACATTGAGACAAACTTGATCTAAGGACATTGAGACAAACTTGATCTAAGGACATTGAGACAAACTTGATCTAAGGACATCATGCTTGAATCTGTAGCACCATGAAGACCAACATGATGAAATCATCTGATATTTTAACAGATATTCAACTAATGAAAAGTGACAAAATTATTGAAAATGTCATTATAACTGAAATGGAAATTATTCCAACAAAAGCATTATTAAAACGAAAGATTAAGCACCATCTCCACATCAAGGGCTGTACTTTCATCACACAGCCTGCCTCTTGCCTTGGTGACAGACTTATCCTGTACATCTCATGATGTGTCCCTCCCATTTTCATCTCTGCCTACCTCTTGCTTGCTGCCCATCAATTTTACCTTCAAGTAATGCCTTCAACATGATGGTATATCTTATTTGTATGTCAGAAATATTTTGTTTCATTTTTATTTTCCTTTAATAGTTCTTTTTGATATGCAGTGTTGGTAGAACCTTTTTGTAGTCTATTCTTTTCATGAAGCTCTCTCAATTTTTCTACATAACCACATCTGGAAGACATCAATTCTGTTTTCAAGCTGTTTATTCATTATACATTTTTATGAGCCATACATTAATATAGACAAGTTAGGAAATGGTTAAGATGATCAACAACTTACACAGGTGAAAGGATTTACTGATTTTGGAAGCATCATTTCACCAAATGGGAAAAACACAAAAGAAATCCAACACAGATGCAATACAGCATACCAGATCTTACCATAGATGTTTCCTATTTAAAAAACAAGCATGTGAACATAGTTAAAAAAATTGCGCTATATAAAACGATCATCATACCATCGCTTTGCTACCAATGTCAAACGAGGTCACTAACAACAAAAGACAAACGGAAACTTGTTACAACAGAAATGACCTGTCTACATAGAATTCTTGGAGTAACAATAAGAGACAGAATCAGAAATGAAAACATCAAAACAAACTAACAAACACAATGCCAATCCTGGATTACATCAGAAGACAGCAAATTGTTTTCACATGCTTCCAGACTACCATCAGATAGTGCCCCTCAAAAAAGCATTACTATACAGAAACAATGGATACAAAACCAGGGCCAGACCATGCAAAAGATGAATTACAGAAATAAAAGAATCAATTAAAACAAATATATATGAGGCACACAAAAAAGTCATCTCCAGAGAACTCTTCTACCCTGGACGCTGCATGGCATAAAGGGGTATAAAGCGAAAATAAAGAAAGTTAGGAAGTACATAAGCTATTGAACATCTAATTGGAAAAGCAAATTTGGGACTATTTAAACACCACAGTAGTGTTTCAGCTGGACAAATAGATATAGAAAGGAAAAGACATAAATGCCATAGTCAAAAAGTTCAATAAATGTGTTCATCAAGCTGCTAAAGAAACAATACCAAGAGATGCCCGCAAATAATACAAGCCATATTGGAGTGAACAACTAGAACTACTGCAAGAAGAATTAGAAAAAGCAGGGACAGAAGTGAGAAATAGCTCAAGCCAGGAACATCACAACAAGCATCAACATACAAAAGCTAAATTCCAAAGAGCCATATTAGAAGCTAGTAGAAAGAGCTGGAAAGAGAAAACAGAATAAATTTTGAAACGGATGGAAGAAAACTGTGGAAACTGGTTAAACAGCTAAATAAACAGGAAGAAGCACAAACACAACACTCATACAGAATGGCAAAATGATTACAGGAAAGCAAGCAGTAGATAATTTCGCTAGGATATTTGTTCAAGACTGAAATATTTAAATTAGTTCCAGAGAAACAGCGTAGAGTGTGGAGTAACCAACAAAGTGAAATGAAACATGCTCAGACTAGAACCAGTGATGAAAACATTACTGATGAAATTATGGATACATTGTTCACATATAGTGAATTGGAATTAGCTGTCTTTAAACTAAAACTAATTAAGTCCCCAGGTATTGATGAAATATCAAATGAAATGATTAAGAATCTAGGAACAACAACAAGAAGAAAACTATTGGGACATCTTAAATATTAGTTGGACTACAGGAAAAATCCCACAAATCTAGAGGGAATAAATTATGGTCCCTCTGCTTAAACCTGGAAAAGATATAACAACACCCCTAACTACAGACCAATTATTCTTACAAGTTGCCTGTGCAAAACAATAGAGCGCATCTTAAACTTAAGACTAAAATTTCTCCAGGAAAGTACCGGTAGATAATTCAGGCAATGCTACTCCATGGAGGATCAAACTACATACCTCTCACAGGAAATTGAGGATGCTTTCCAAGACAAAAATCAGTACTGGTGGCATTGATTAACTTACAGAAGGTCTTTAATAAGGTATGGAAAGAAGGACTGCTTCAAAAAATGAGAAGCTACAAGATAAGTGGTAATATGTATAGATGGATGAAAGCCTTTCCTCACAATAGAAGAGCCAGAATACAGTAAATGGCAAAAAAATCAATGTTCTAATTGAAGAAATACCCTGTGGAACTAGAGCTGCACTATGTGCAGATGACTTAGTTCTATGGTGCACACATGAGAGCGCTGTGGTTGCCATAAATATGTTTCAGAGAACCATGGACATTTTGTTCAATTCGGCTGACAAATGGTGAGCAAGTATCAATATAGAGAAGTCTCCACAACCATTTTGGCACTTTCACCAAAACAAAGAGCAGGAAACATCTATGTAAATAAAATTGTCTTAAAGGTAGATGACCAACCCACATATCTTGGTGTAACATTTGATGCCAAAATTCCATGGAAACATCATATCAGCAAAGCAGAAACAAATGCTAGAAGGAAGATATGCTATACTAAGAAAACTGAGTGGGACAACTTGGGGGGCTAATGAAAGAATTCTTAACTGATTCCGGCCGTAATATTTTAGCGTTTAAACGTAATTAAATTTTGTTTGATGTTTTTTGTGTGCACATGCATCATGGAAACAAGAAATAGTACTTCTAAATATATTTACATTATAATGTAATATATATATTTCAAAACAGAAATGGACAGAGAATGTGATTATCACAAGATCATTTTGAAAAAAAAATTATGTTAATAGATAAAAAATTATTTTATACAGAAATTAAAATATGTAAATGACAAATAAATATTATTTTAAATATGATATTTGACCTTACCGCATTTTTGAATCAATAAATTCAACTCAAACTGTATCATTTCTGTAGATAATCCAATTATGAACACAATAATGTATAATATATATGTATAGTGCATCAAAAATTTATATTTATAAATAATTTTGACATCTATCGAAAACAGTAGACTTAACTTTACATGAAACTCAAATGAAAATATGGCTAATTTTTCTTACAAAATGGTGTAAATTTGCAAACACAATTTTAGAAGCATTTGCCAGATTGGATTTCATAATAAATGAGACCAAAGTAAATGAAATAGCTATTATTTTACAAAAACAAGTAAATTGGAAAATATATATGAAACATATAAGGAAAAATGACATCACAGACCCCCATTATCAAAAACTTAACAAAATTGATATCAATACACATAAAAATCATGCAAGAAGTAATGTGGACATATTACACTTTCGATTGGAAATATTCTTATGTTGATATAAATACCCCAAAAAAAACATGAATGTCATTGGAGTATGACTTATAGAAGTCTTTTGGGCCAGAAGACATAAGGTTTACTGACGTCTACAAGTCTCCCGGGCTGGAATCAGTTTAAAATGTATATCAACAGGCTATTCAACCACACTTGGAATATGGTTCTACAGCATGGAGTTCATCATCAAACACCACACTACAGAACTTAGAGTACAGAACCAAGCACTTAGAATCATTACAGGAGCAGTGAGATCGACACCAATCATAAAAATGCAGAACACCAATCATAGAAATACAGAATATCAAAGGGATGATGTCATTGAAAGAGCACAGAGATACTGAAATTATAATTCATGGAGAAAAGTTCCTTTCCCACCAAAGTCACCAAATGAAGGAAAGATTCCAGAATGTCACAAGAGCAGCTTAAAAGAAGCAGCTTTATACTTCAGGCCAAGCATCTATGTAGACAGGTATCAGATCTGCCAAAGTTAACAATACCACTGATATCTCCTGTACACACCCCATGGGAAAACAGACATACCTACAAGTGACCATCAAAACAACAATAACAGATGTGTATGGGAATGAACAGCAGAATAATATGCAGAAAAGGGTAGCAGCTCTCAGCTTCCTCGATGACACTTAAGCCAAGTGATCTATGGACCATAGTGTATACGAATGGATCAGCACAGAATGCATTAAGAAATGGGGGAAATGGTGTATATGTGGAATACCCAGATGGCACCATTGATACCACTTGTATACCAACAGGGAATTACTGCAACAACTATGACTCTGAAATCAAAGCTATTTTTGCAGCTGCAGAGAAACTGTTAACATCAGACAGGACCTCACACCCTATTGTAATACTTACAGATGCAAGATCAGTACTAGAGGCATTACAATCCAATAAACTATTAGAGTTAAAAGAGGTATTGTCCATAGTGCAAAATAAGTGTAGAGTTATACTGCAGTGAATTCCATCACATTGTGGAATAGCAGGTAATGAAAGAGTTGATCAACTGGCCAAGGAGGGTGCTAACATGCAGTAATCGAATGTACCAATAAGCTATCACCAAAAGAAGTCCATAATAAAGACACAACGGAAGTCTAACTTACCTTCACGGGATGACTGCCACCTACTTAACAGACAATAACAGGTCATTATATTTCAACTCAGAATAGACTAAGCAGCCATATGTATACAAAATTTAAAATTGGCACATCAGCAAAGTGTACATGTGAACAAACCAACCAAACTTCAGAACATATCCTTCAAAAATGTACAAACTATGACACATTAAAGTGCACATACTAGCCTTCTGATACACCTATGAATGTTAAACTCTATGGACAAAATAAGAAATGGAAAACACTGCCCAATTTATACAAGTAACAACACTGCAGATATAGACGTTATTAGTGAACAAAAGAAGAAGAAGTAAATTGTGAAAAAGTCATGAGTTAATAACTGTAAAAAAGCCATGAATTAATAAATTGTGAAAAAGCCATGAATTAATAAATTGTGAAAAAGCCATGAATTAATAAATTGTGAAAAAGTCATGAGTTAATAAATTGTGAAAAAGTCATGAATGAGTGGATTAGGGAGAAGTCATGAAATAATTATTAACAAATTATGAAATAATAAGATATGAAAAAGTCATAAAATAATAATAAGACCAATAACCCATCATAGTCGTAAGGGTGACACATGAAGACATCAGCAAAAATTCCTTCAAATACCTCCATCCTGTCATTCGGACGAGTGTAGAAAACTCATGTTGGACAATTCTTGCTGTTTGTCAATCCATCTATTCTCCCTCCAACCTTGACAGTTCTATGCAAAGTAGTTTTAGAAAGTGAACCATGCCTCATTATATGCCCAAACCAAACATTTTTTACATCATTTTATCACCGCCAAAAGGGGTTCTTGAAAACTTGTTTAATATACATATGAAATAATAGATTATTGATCAAGTTATGAAATAATGTCATGTGAAATGTGAATGTTTAAGATAGTATGAAGTAAATGTCTATGTATATTGTTCTCATGTAATAAGTAAATGTCTATGTATATTGTTCTCATGTAATAAGTAAATGTCTATGTATATTGTTCTCATGTAATAAGTAAATTTCTATGTATATTGTTCTCATGTAATAAGTAAATGTCTATGTATATTGTTCTCATGTAATTTTCAGAGACACCATGGGGAATTCTCTCAACATCATGTCTACTCCCTTGCAGTCCCTGGAACTGACATCTCTCAAACAAATTCGAAATGGAAATGTCTTTATTGTCTTCAACACTCAACTCTGTTATGCAGAAACCATTGAATGGCAGCTGCTATTCTCCAATGCTGCTCAGAAAACCATTATACAGACAAACCGACCAAAGAGCCAATGTGGTATTTTATCCCATCTTGTTCTTAGTTAATAATGTTTACTTGTATCAGCCACCATGTTTGTGTGATTGTGTGTGTGCGTGCTTACACAAGGTTCCCAATAAACCTGAAAACGAAGACTAGTAGCATAGTTAGTTAGTTGTCAGATCATTATCTTGACATTCCGAACACACTCATAGATACTCAGATCTCATATGTAGTACATCCTTCAGCATGTGGTAACTGACTGTACTGGTTCTATTTGGGTGACAGCTCTTCGTTTGAATCATATATGCTGATCGTTTCTTGTAAATTCAATGCATCACTTCCAGATCATGCATTCCATCCATGGGCATGGAGGAGGATCATAAGCTATATTCTTGATTCTTGATTAGAAACCGGCCTCAGAGCACATGGGGCATTCCCATAAGTGCTCCACCCTCTGTTCCAGAGCCATCTGACTCAATGGTGTTTTGAGTCCAATGCCGCTGAAACAGATGTCGACATCAGGGCACAACTTTGGCCATTGCAACAGGTTTATTTCTAGTTCTGCCCACCCACGCCGTGCCCTTAACTAGTTCAAGCACAACGTCAGCCTGTCTGAACAATATGAGAACTGTTATCGAAGGTTACGACTATGGGATTGTATAGATGATGTGCCATGAAGCTTCTATAAGAAGATAACCTCAATATAAAGGCATGTCATCTACTAAGGTTTTCTTTTGCATGGGTGGTTTGTCTAGTGAGCCATTGGTGAGACCCACAGATGCAACCGCATGCGTAAGCTACATTTTCCAACTGACCAAAATCCTTGATTGCATTAAAAATCTCAACACTGTCCATAGAATTACCACCAGTCACTGTGGTCATGCTGACCAGTCTATCTGCTCTTTTATTTCCCCTAACACCTATGTTCAGGCACAAAAATGAAGGTAACTATCTTCAGCACATGCTTTGTCATCAAATCTATCGACTGACAACGTTGTTGTCCAAACGGAATCTTTCAAAATAAACTTGAAATTACAGAATATATTATAGAAAAAGACAGAAAACAGATACCTGTAGTACTCTGAGACTCGAGCCATATCAGTGCCCTGGTTACCGCCATCATCTCCATTGTTATACTTCTAGTGGTTGTATAGAAAGTGCCACTTTCTTTCCTAATACACTTCCCTCTGCACTGAACTGTGAATGCTTATGCACTGCGCTCTTGCTGAAGCACAGATCCATTAGTGTAGGAAAATCGAAAATATGTACTCACTGTGCAAAAGTGAGTGTTGTGAAGCAAAAAATTCAATAGTGTAGACAATATAATATCCATCCGCATAATTCTTACTGATTAGACCTTGAACTTCTGAATATATATTCACTAGAATGTCATTGTCACGTTTCCTGGAAAGTGTGATTATCACTTCAATGGAAGTTATAAAATTGGTTGGTTTACTTTCCCACTCTTCATCATGCACTATGTTTACTAATATGAACACCCATTACCTTTAATCAATTCATAATAGATGAATTCAAATATCTGGGCAGCACATTGAGATATGACAACAAACCAGAAGCAGAAATAAACGCAAGATGTAAAAAGGCCTGTCAGATCATTGGTCAATTAACACCTTTACTAAGAAACAAAGATATTACACTAGAAACAAAGAAAGCTCTTTTCAACACCATTTTCTTACCAACATTGTGTTATCAGTATCAAACTTGGACATTAGATTCTAGAAAAATACATAAGGTTAACACCACTGAAATGAAATGTGTGAGACGTATGATTGGAGTTAGCTTGAGAGACAAAATCAGGAATGAAGCACTAAGGAAACAATTAGGGATCAAGTCAGCAATAGAATACATCCAGAAACAACAAGTTAAATGGTACGGCCACATAACCAGACAGAAAGAGCAAAGTATTATCCAAAAAACACTTAACAAATGATACGAAAACAGGAGACCTATTGGACGCCCTCGTAAAAGGTGGATAGATAGTGTATTAGAGACACTCGGAAATATAACAGCAGAAGAGGCAAATAGAAGGGCAAAAGACCGTACACTCACTCTCCCCTCAACACCGAAAGGTACATGAGGACAGAAAGAAGAAGATTACATTCACTGCTCTGCCAAGTTATGACCGATAAACATCCCAAAATTATCTCTAGTTGATAATCTAATATTTTCACATCCTCAAACAATCTCCAATTGATAATCTAATACTCTCACATCTAAAAATCATCTCCATTTTATTATCTAATAATCCACATCCTCAAATCACCTCCAATTGATATTTTAATATTCCACATCCTTGAATCGTCTCCAGGTGATATTCTAGTACTCCCACATCCTCAAATCATGCTGAGCTTAAACTTTTCCTTTCTGGTTATTTTCTTGCAGAAAATTGTTACATATGATTGTGTTATTTGCTGGATGTAAATTGTTACTTAGAATTGTGTTATTTTGACAGATAGGGACAAGAATGTATGTGGTACTCAGTGTGGGAAGTGTAAATTATTATGTATGATTATGTTATTTGCTGGCTGTAAATTGTTTCATATGATTGTGTTATTTGTTGGCTGTAAATTGTTTCATATGATTGTGTTATTTGTTGGCTGTAAATTGTTTCATATGATTGTGTTATTTGTTGGCTGTAAATTGTTTCATATGATTGTGTTATTTGTTGGCTGTAGATTGTTACATATGATTGTGTTATTTTGACAGAGAGGGACAAGAAGGTCTGTGACACTCAGTGTGGAAAGACAGGTTGCTGGGGAAGCGGTCCATACAAGTGCTACTACAAGTGTGCCAATTATGTCTATCAGGAAGAGTGGCTGTGTCTGAACAGATGTGAAGACATCCCTAAGTTGTACCATGAGAGCGGTGGAAGGTGTAAAAGTTGTCATAAGGAGTGTGCGAATACCTGTTCTGGACCGGTCAGTCATGTAGTGTCCTCTGTAGTTTTATATCATAGAAACTATAAGTTCTGAAGCATAGATATTAACAAGCAAATGGCATCATATATATAGGCCTATCCTTGATATGAGCTTTTATTTGTGGATCAGATGGTGTTGTTGGGCGTCATTGGGGGGGCATCTCATATGAACCTCATATGCATCTCATACATTGACATTGCTGTCTTGTGCATTCAGACATCATATGAAGGCTTGTGTATATCATACATTGACATTGCTGTCTTGTGTCTTCATACATCATTATATGAGGGCTTGTGTATATCATACATTGACATTGCTTTCTTGTGTCTTCAGACATCATATGAGGGCTTGTGCATATCATACATTGACATTGCTGTCTTGTGTCTTCAGACATCATATGAGGGCTTGTGCATATCATACATTGACATTGCTGTCTTGTGTCTTCAGACATCATATGAGGGCTTGTGTATATCATACATTGACATTGCTGTCTTGTGTCTTCAGACATCATCATATGAGGGCTTGTGTATATCATACATTTTTGTCTTGTAGTTAGTTGGTTAGTTCTCAGATCATCATTGAATTGATTAGAACAGTCATGGATACCCTTTGAGAAGATAAGGAGGAAGTTGAACAAGACAATATACATATTCAGAGAATGATCGAAATTGGAGTGACTAGTGGCAATTAGTAAAACTACTTGATTGGATTCAAAACATTAGCACAATGTTAATGTTTTATAGTGCTATCTGGCACTACAAAGATGCAACAGAATGACATCAAGAAAGAGATTTCAGATCTTCAGACTAACAGAATGAGATCTAGTGGTATGCATTGAGGTATGGTCACATATCACAATCAATGTAACAAGGTAGACCACATTGTGGGAACTATATTTACAAACTATCATATTGTGGTCCTATTATCTCTGAAGATCATCATATTGTGGTCCTACTAATTGTACAGACTATCACATGGTGGTCATGCTATCTGTACAGACCATCATATTGTGGTCCCACTGTCTGTACAAGTATATTGTTGTCTCTACTATCTGTACAATTATATTGTGGTTCTAGTATCTGTATAGTTATATTGTAATCCTATTATATGTACAGTTCTATGGTGGTCCTACTTTCTGTACAATTATATTGTGGTCCTACTATCTGCACAATGATATTGCGGTCCTACTATCTGTACAGTTATATTGTGGTCCTACTATCCATACACACCATCATACTATGGTCATAATATATGTACAAAAATGTATTGTGGTCCTAATATATATAGCATCTTGTATTGTGGTCCTTTAATCCTGAAACTTTTGATGTAGTCATTCGAATAATCTAAAGACTGACCTTTTCACTTTCAGAATAATACAGATTGTGATAGTTGTAACACTGTAATGATGAAAAACAAAGATGGCCAAGTCAGCTGTGAGGAGAGTTGTGGAAACAGCATGTACCCAGATCATAAAAATGTCTGCCAACCTTGTCACAATAACTGTGGTCAAAATGGGTATGTTTTATCCTCAAGCTAATATCTGATACATTTATTTTCTCTTGACTATAGATTGCATTATTACACTGGGAACACTGGATGTTCTCTTCCCTTTCAGTGCTAGGAAATAACTATCACTCTACCTGGAAGGTAGATTTGATGTGTGTACTGCATCAAGTTATTGCAGGCAAGATAAAGTTCACTGTGCTCATTTCCCATCACCAATTGCCAACTGAATTTGTCAAACTTCTCTATGGCTCCAGGCATGTAATGAAATGTTCTAGGCAAAACTCCTTGTTACATCTTGAGTCACTGTGACTATGATGGGCCTCAGTCATAGGAGACAAGCGTTGCTAGTCTCCCCCTCCTAATATTGTGCAGTACATCTCTAACTCCCTCCCAACCACAGATGTTTTTGCACAAGAAGCAAGCCTCAATGTATAGGAATATCATCTACTACGGATTTCATTGCATGTGTGGTTTGTCTGGTGAATCATTGGTGGGACTAGCAGACATTCCACATGCAGATTTAAGCTCATTAGTGGATAAGTTGGTTGTGTCATTGCCTAGTGTGTGGGCTGTGTAATTGGCTCAGACACTGGAAGATTGGCTATGTAGGTGGGTTTATATGATAGGTTGTGTGTTAGGATCAGATACTGGTTGGGTAGAAGGTTTGATGACCTGCTATGTAGGTGAGTGGCTGGTTGGATAAGTAGCTGGATGGAAGACTGGTTGTGCAGATTATTGGTTTACTGAATAGTTGGGAAATTGGTTGTAGGTTGCATAGTGACCAATAAATTGACTTGGTGACTGGTTGGTTGTGTAGTAGACTAGTTAGCTGGGATATGTGGGTGACTGGTTGGTTGACTGTAGGTAGGTAACTGGCTGTGTAGATGACTGATTAGCTGGCTGTGTTGGTGACTGACTGACTGACAGTGTAGTTGACTGATTAACTGGCTATGTAGATGACTGATTTGCTGGCTGTGTTAGTGACTGGCTATGTAGATGACTTGTTAGCTGGCTGTGTTGGTGACTGACTGACAGTGTAGTTGACTGATTAACTGGCTATGTAGTGGCTGTGTTGGTGACTGGCTATGTAGGTAGTAGGGTGACTGGGCTGTGTGATAGGCTGAAAAAATATTTCTATTGATATTTAGAACATTAGTTATGTGAGAATCATTTTCTTTTATTGCTTTATGTCATAGCTGCACAGGACCAGAGGAAACTGTTGGTACAAATGGCTGTAAAGCTTGTGACATTGGAATCAGAGAAAGCCCAGATGGAATCATTAAATGTCAGCCTGTAAATGTGAAGAGATGTGATTATGGTTATCACAACAGTTTCAGTGCCTGGGGCAAAGATGGCAGATCATTTCCTGTGAGTTTTTATATTAATGTATGTAAAACACAGTCATTCATATTGTAATTAGTTGAGATTATTTTATCTTCGCGTGGAGTTGTTGAACTTGTCATTGAGATTATCTTATCTTAGAGTTACTTTTGGTAGTAAAAACCGGTATCTATAGCCTCCTGTTCACAGCAGAAACATTTGTCCATCAGACATCTTCAGGTGTGCTTACGAGAAAAAAAAAATTAGAAGGAACATTGATTGTCGGGAAAGTATTTTATCTAATATACAGTGAAGACATATTGTAAGTAATTAATAATGTTCCAGAATAGCAGTGGGTGGATATAATATAAACATCTATGGCTAAAAACAGGCGCAGCATCTTGTGAAAAGAGATGTGCAACAGTAGAGAGTTGCTAGAAAGTCATGGTTAGACAAAAATACCATCTACAGTAGTCATTGCATGTTCGAACTATCTAAGAACATTTGCGGCCCAAATAGGGCTTATTAGCCATTTACAAATTCCTAATCAAGGGCATAATTCTAAATTAATTTTCATTAGTCAATGTAACAAATGGTCATCATCACTTGTGATGGAAGAACAATAACAGTAACATAAACAACTTGAGATATGCAGATGTCACTGCTCTGATTGCCAAAAGTGAGAAAGATCTACAAGGAGTGATCAACATAGTAATTGCAGAAAGCAGACAAAGTCCTTTTCTTAAATAACAAGGAAGTCAAATGATGGTGATTTATAAGAAACAAAATCCCCAAGGGCGCAAGATCAAATTAAATGGCTCAATGCTAAGATGTATAACAATTCAAATATTTAGGAACATCAATAGTATCAGATAGAAAAAGTTCAAAAGAGATCAGAAACAGAATAGAAACATGAAAGAGTTTTAATAATACCAGATAGAGAGAACATTTCATTTTTGGACATTCAATGACACAAGGAAGGTCTGGAGAACATAGTTACAGCTACCTATCTATAAGACAGGCAAGTCTGGAGAACATAGTTACAGCTACCTATCTATAAGACAGGCAAGTCTGGAGAACATAGTTACAGCTATCTATCTATGAGACTGGCAGGTCTAGAGAACATAGTTACAGCTACCTATCTATAAGACAGGCAAGTCTGGAGAACATAGTTACAGCTACCTATCTATAAGACGGGCAAGTCTGGAGAACATAGTTACAGCTATCTATCTATAAGTCAGGCATGTCTGGAGAACATAGTTACAGAACATGATTGCACCTACCTATCTATAGGTCAGGCAGGTCTGGAGAACATAGTTACAGCTATCTATCTATAAGTCAGGCAGGTCTGGAGAACATAGTTACAGCTACCTATCTATAAGACAGGCAAGTCTGGAGAACATAGTTACAGCTATCTATCTATAAGTCAGGCATGTCTGGAGAACATAGTTACAGAACATAATTGCACCTACCTATCTATAGGTCAGGCAGGTCTGGAGAACATAGTTACAGCTATCTATCTATAAGACAGGCAGGTCTTACTAGGTCTGTGAAAGATGTCACTTCATATGTCAAATGATGTAAATTTTCTGCATATTTCTACTAGGTGTGTGAGAGATGCCATGAATATTGTGGCAACTGTACTGGCCCCACAACACAGTTTTGTACTGAGTGCCTTTACTTCCGTGATGGCAAGTACTGCGTTAAAGATTGCCCTAGTTTCACATATGGAAGTCCAGATACAAAGACGTGCCAGCCCTGCGACCCACAATGCAGGACAGGATGCTTTGGTCCCACCTCCGCAGACTGTATAGCCTGTGCTAACTTTAAAATCTACATAGACACAGGAAACAAAACAGTAAGTATATAATTGTTGCCAGTACAGTGGAGATAATAGTTGCTAGGGATGTGTGGATTTTCTACTTTATTAAAAATTCTGCTCTAGATTCCAGAGAACCAATTAGTTGAATATTTTTGTGCGGTACTTTCAAAGAAGGGGTGGGGTTTTGCATTCTCCAAAGTTATATAAGATCTGTCATTGCAATTTAAGTTGTCTTAGGCCATTGTATCCTGCCACTTATGTCATCAGAATCTACTAAGACAAAAATCTGACATAGCAATACCATCTGTAAGAAATGTTGCAAAGCTAGAGAAAGATCAAGCACTAATACTTAAGCAAGTCATCTTTGCAGGAAAGATATCACTGAACAGAATCTGTGGTTGTTTACCATCATGAATAGTTGATATTATTTCAGTTTAACTGCTGTACACTCATGAATGGTTGATATTATTTCAGGTTAACTGCTGTACACTCATGAATGGTTGATATTATTTCAGTTTAACTGTACAGCACAGTGCCCCACACATCTGCCATATCTTGTCAAGGAAATAGAAACGGATGAGAACAGAGTGGTATGTGCTGATGGAAGTCATCCTGAGGTCTTTGCTTCCACAACCAAATCAGCAGAGTAAGTGTTTCATAGTCAATTGTTGATTATTCTCTGATAGTTCTGTCATGTTTTTTGGAATTTGGAATACAACTATTACTTTCTCAGACACATCTTAACTACAGCTATTACTTTCTGAAACACATCTTGGCTAAAACTATTACTTCTCAGACACATCTACAGCCGAAGACAGATTTGTTGGGCCATTGGTGCACATAAAACAGTGACACAACATATTTCCATTCTCAGGACTACATCCTGGTGGAAATATAGTAGGACCATTGTTCTGCTACAAGAGAGATCTAGCAGGAGTTTGAGAATGAATGCTCAAAAAGAAGAAGAAGAGGGCACATCTTTCTACAACTATTACTTTTTCAAACACTTCTTGGCTGAAATTTATTATATTCTCACACACATCGGGGCTACATTTTCCTGTTGCTTGTCTTGTTGTTACATAATAATGAAAGCTTTGTAACAATTTAGTTTTAATATGAAAATCTGGAATAATTATATTGAGTAAAATAGAAAATATTCTCAATTATATAGTTCTAACATTTATCAGAAAACATGGATAAAACATGGATAATACATGGATAAAACATGGATAAAACATGTATAGAAAGAATAGAGAGAATACATAAGATAAAATGCATGAGACCTTCAACATTTGCATATTTATGAACCATAGTTTTACTGCAGGCTTCTGCTCATTCGTGTCATTATGTAATGACATGATGATGACACAGATATTGTGATTTACACAGACAGGCTGGTCATTTACCATCTGTGGTGCACATGGACATTTACTGCCAGATCACAAGGAAGAAATGTACATAAAGTCAGTGGGGCTTTACTATAACTACAAGCAGTATAACGATGGAAGTACTTACTGTAATACAGGTACTAAATTGGCTGGAATTACAAGCCTATTCCCTTGTGTGCATACTAAGTGACTCCATGAATATGACTCAGAAAGCCGAAACTGGTGATGTACATAGGGGATGAGTGGAGTCATTAGAGAGAGGTAAATTGTGGGCTTCTCTGTGAAAAATCACTCTTATCTTTATCTGGGTATGGTGGGAAATTAATGAGCTGACAAATTAGCTAGATTTGCACCCAAAATAGATGGTCGACCTATGGACCAAGTAGACATCCTCAGTGCTCTTCATACGTCAGCATGATCAGAGGATTTTGAGAAAAATGAGCATGAGTCAATATAAAAAATGCACAATATGAGAGTGAGAATAGGTGTGGCCCACAGAAAACACCTAGCACAGATTTAAAAAAGAGTGCTGAACCAACATAGAACAGGAACCATCAGCCGCTATATCCTGAGAGATTTACTGAAGCAGAGATTCTGAGCACCTATGTACATGTATGGTGTGCAAAGAGGATATAATAAACTTACCTACCTAATGTAAAAATAAAAAACCAGGTTACAAATATTATCTTATAGAATCAGTTAGCAATTTTTGTAAATCTCTGCGGGATATTTTCTTTCAGGGAAGAGAAGTACAAACTGGCTATCATCCTTGGAGTGACTGTTCCTTTAGTAATCATTTTTATTGTCATGGCCATCATCATCACATATTTTTGTCACAAGCGAGCACAGAACAACATGAAAGCTGCAGAGTACACAGCAAAGATTGCTGGAGTTGAAGAGATGGAGGTATGTGTGTGTGTGTTTGTATCATCATGCATTAACACTTGCTTTCTGTAGAAATGAATAAGTATGTGTGTATGTCATCATATATTCTATTGAGAAATAATTAGGCTACTCTCTCTGCAGAAAAGAGACATTATGTGTTTCTATCTATCTATTTGTCTATCTGTCTATGTATCTATCTATTTATCTGTCTGTCTACCTATCTATATATCTACCTATCTATATATCTACCTACCTACCTATCTATCTATACGCTGTATCCCCTGTTTGCCTTGCTGTGTCAGGGGTAAAAGAGTTCTCTGGAGATGGCCTTCCTGTGTGCTGTGTGTAAACTTGTTCCTGTGGCTTCTTTGATTTCTGTGATCCATCTTTTACATGGTCTTCCTACATTTTTTTCTATGAGGACAAATTAAAACCAGAGGAGAGAGATACTATGCTTATGTGCAAGGACCAACCAGCATCCATTACTTTAATATTTCCAGAGAGGATACACTTTTTCCACTCACACCAAATGTCTCCATGTGACACCAAATGTCATTTCCATTTCTATAATAATAATAATCATAATAAAACCCATAACCAGTCAGGGATGTAGGGGTGTCACATGAAGACATTTGGTGTCACATGGAGACATTTAGTGTCACATGGAGACATTTGGTGTCACATGGAGACATTTGGTGTCACATGGAGACATTTGGTGTCACATTGAGACATTTGGTATCACATGGAGACATCTGGTGCAGAAAGATCACTACGCATCTCTATCCTCTACCAACCTGATGAGTTTGGAAACTTCACACTCTGCCCAGTACTCGATGTTATCCAGCCATTTCTTCTTTTACCCTCCACCATACCATGAAGAACATCTCTTGTCATCGATGAATATCTCATCACATGCCCATAGCACTGGAGTTTACAAAGTTTCACAATTTTCAACAGTTGTTCTTATTGACCCACTATTACATTAATACTCCCATTTGTATCCTATGAACATATACCTTCTAATATTCTTGTCTCCAATCCGTGACTGTTCACTGCAACTCTAATAGAGTAGGTTTTGTCTTTTCTCCTTGCACCCCAGAATTCCCCACCAAATAAGTGTAACATTGCTCTCCCTGACCCCCATATTTCGCATATTTTAATATTATGTTTCACTTGTATCAACATGATCATCCAATGCAGCCACTGACGCCAACAAATGCCAAACCTGACTTGGCTCAGATGAGAGTCATCAATGAGGAAGAGCTTCGAAAGGGGGCTATTATTGGATCTGGGGCATTTGGTACAGTCTACAGGGTAAGTCAGTCTGTGAGTTGGTGTATGCATGACTCATGGAATGCATGGCTCAGGGATGCATGACTCAGAGTATGCATGGCTCAGGGTATGCGTGAATGCATGATTCAGGGAATACATGGATTGCTGAATGCATCATCAGGTGACATATTCTTTCCAGAATGTAGTCTTTCCTATGGATCTCTTGAATTCTCCGCGGTCTTGAGCAAGTTGCCCTGCATCTTCCAGTGACATGCGCAGGCATTCTTGAATGTCTTTTGTCCAACAGCGTCTTGGTCGGCCTTTGCCTCTGTTGCCTTCTATCATCCTCTCCATTAACACTCTTTCCATGCCATCGTGTCTCTTAATATGACCGAAAAAACCTAGGTTTTTCTTTAATATAGTGTTCAGAAGCCAGCCTTCCTGGACGTTAATTGTTCGTAACACCTCCTGGTTTGTTTTCTTCGCTGTCCATGGTATTCTCAATACTCTTCTATAACACTTTAATTCAAATGATGTTATTCTCTTGGTCACTGTTTTATTTAGTGTCCATGCTTCACATCCATATGTCGCCACAGGAAATACACATGTTCGTAGTAAACACAATTTGGTTCTTATGTTAGTATGAATACATAGATTGCTGAAAGGATGACTTGATGAATACACAGATTGGTGGATTAAGGGTTGCATGTTTAGTTGATTCAAGGGTGCTTCAAATGGAAATCTTAAAAGTGTGATATAATAGAATAACCGTACCATTTTCTCATAACCTGTCAATATTCTCATTAACCCATTGACTGTCATGCCTAGAAAACCCTGCAGTTTCTCATAACCTGTCAATATTCTCATTAACCCATTGACTGTCATGCCTAGAAAACCCTGCAGTTTCTCATAACCTGTCAATATTCTTATTAACCCATTGACTGTCATGCCTAGAAAACCCTCCAGTTTCTCATATACCACTGACTTCTAAGGTGTATTAAACATGTCATAGCTTCACACATATTGATCATAATCTCCTAGTTTTTTGTTTTTTTAAATTTATGCATGAAAGAGGATGAAGAATAAATAAACTTCAACTGCAAAAACATGAATATTGCTTCATTTCATCAAGTAGTGGCTGTGAAATGGTCCTAATAGGACAAATGAAAATTTTTTTGATGGACATACTAAACCTATGCTAAAAATGTCATAACTTCGCAACTATTTGTCACAATCTCCTAATTCTTTTGCATTTGTGCTCAACAATTGATGGAGAATAACATTCAACTGTTAGTAATGATATAATATTGTTTCAGAGCATCACCATGTGGCTGTGACAGTGGTCTTAAAGAGAAATCCAAACAATATTTGTTTCTATAATGCCAACACATTAGGTTGTGTCACCTCATAGTCATAACATATAAACCATTCCGTTACAGTATTTTACATTTGAAAAATTATTTAGACCTATCAATATCAATTCAACAAGAAATAATGAAAGATTTATACAACTTACAATTATTGCATTTTTGCAGCCAAAAAAAGACTAGACCCAGACCGAAATCATCTGTTTTGGTCACTTCTAGGTCTACATAACATGTTGTGTTTTAGCTTCAATGATGTTTCTGCAGTCAAATTGTAAGAATGATCAATAGCAATGCCATTAAACTGTTCATATAAATCCTTCTCATTTTAATTTTCTGATGAAATCACTAGTAATTCCATCAAAAAATTTATGATAGGCCTGAGCGGCAGTAACAAGGGTCACCATTTCTTAAATAATGTGTTTCTTGTCACTAACAAGGGAGTAAATTCAATGAAAAATACTTTTTAAGCCATACATGGTTGTTTCCCATATTTAAACATAGAGAAATGAATAGGTCATTGGTTTTCATCTATTTTGATGACAAATTTCAGGATTATTGATTCAAAGTGGGCATCTAAAGTTGTGATCATCAAGTGGTGTGATGAATATTGTGTGCAGTCACTGGTGGTGGATTACATAATGTACGACCATGGTCATCAGTGGGTTAATGATGTGTCCTGCCTATGCCATATATCAGAAGGCAGTAGACAGGATGTGAGCCATACCCTTTCAGCTGGCACCTATTCACCTTACAACTCAATTTCCAAATCAAAATTAAATGATGATTTATTTGTGCAAAACAAACACAAAACAAAATGACTCAATGATTTCAATCCAATTTCCAAATTTAATGCACCGCACCTCTATAAAAGATGCACCTCTATAAAAGATGCACCTCTATAAAAGATGCACCTCTATAAAAGATGCTGTGTTGACTACATAAAACAAAAGATAGAGTTGTGTAGTACTTTTCAGAATATATTCTTTAAGAAAGGTTAAACACTTTCTCATTGTTCTATAATAAGAAGGTGGATATTATCTTCTATAATATTTGTATATTGTTCTATAAATATGTGTCTATTGTTCTGTAATGTGTTTTTGTAGATGTATATATATTGTTCTATAATGTGTGTGTTGGTGTGTAAAGTTGTATAATATGTGTATAGGTGTATATTGTTCTAGAATGTGTGTTGGTGTGTATTGTTAAATAATATGTGTGTTAGTATATATTGTTCTATAGTGTGTGTGTGTGTCTGGATGTCCTTCATAAATGAACACACATCTGTTTCTTCTGATCTATAGGGTATCTGGATTCCTCAAGGAGAAAATGTCAAGATTCCTGTTGCTATAAAAGTCTTACAAGAAGGAACATCACCAGGTCAATCTGCAGAACTTTTGGACGAAGCACGTGTCATGTGCAGTGTAGATAATATCTGCTGCGTCCGTATTCTAGCAGTGTGCATGAAATCACAGATGATGTTGGTCACGCAGCTGATGCCTCATGGGAACTTGTTGAATTATGTTCGAGCCAATGTACAGCATATCGGCTCTAAAGCTCTCCTTAACTGGTGTACACAGATTGCTAGGGTAACGTAATAATGTGTCTATGTTTTACTGATCATAATAGCCGCCTATCTCAGATGATGTGACAACAGTTTCAGATTTTTATTACCTTGGTGTGTGTGGTGATCTATCACAATTGATGATAATAGTTCACATTTTTGTTGTTGCATCTTTCTGGTGTGTGTGGGGATGCTTGAAAAGTCCAATTCTGACAGATTCTCCTGGAACATTTACTGATAAAAGTCTATATTGTAACTCTCTGGATCTTGACTCAGTCTTGATTTTAAAAGTTTAGACAACACAATCTTGAATTTTAAACTTGTACACTACAATCTTGGATGTTAAACTTGAGCACTATAATTTGACACCAAAACTTGATGTCTGATACTCAAACTTTATTTCTGAAATTGATAGTGAGCTTGCTTACTATCACCAGGTTTTTACAGCATACAGGTTTGAAACCACGTCCGGACACACAAAAAGAGGGTCGTAATTTCTCGCCTGTCACAACCACTCCTCCAGTCGACCAAGCTATAAATGGGTACCTGACGCATGAGATAGGGAAGGTACACACAACAGAGAAGGGAACCAGCCACCTCACCTAATAGTTGCTGCAGCTTAGTACATGAAGAGTTATCTTCATCCCCGATGGCAGGTTGCTGTCATGCCATGGGACCTAGCTTTAATTTACTACAATTTGACACCCAAAGCTGATATTTGACACTCAAACTTGATATCTGACACTCAAACTTGATATCTGACACCCAAAGCTGATATTTGACACTCAAACTTGATATATGACACTCAAACTTGATATCTGACACTCAAACTTGATATCTGACACTCAAACTTGATATCTGACACTCAAACTTGATATCTGACACTCAAACTTGATATCTGACACTCAAACTTGATATATGACACTCAAACTTGATATATGACACTCAAACCTGATATCTGACACTCAAACTTGATATAAGACACTCAAACTTGATATCTGACACTTAAACCTGATATCTGACACTCAAACTTGATATATGACACTCAAACTTGATATATGACACTCAAACTTGATATCTGACACTCAAACTTGATATCTGACACTCGAACTTGATATATGACACTCAAACTTGATATCTGACACTTAAATTTGATATCTGACACTCAAACTTGATATCTGACACTCAAACTTGATATCTGACACTTAAATTTGATATCTGACACTCAAACTTGATATCTGACACTCAAACTTGATATATGACACTCAAACTTGATATCTGACACTCAAACTTGATATCTGACACTCAAACTTGATATCTGACACTCAAACTTGATATCTGACACTCAAACTTGATATCTGACACTTAAATTTGATATCTGACACTCAAACTTGATATCTGACACTTAAACTTGATATCTGACACTCAAACTTGATATATGACACTCAAACTTGATATCTGACACTTAAATTTGATATCTGACACTCAAACTTGATATCTGACACTCAAACTTGATATCTGACACTTAAATTTGATATCTGACACTCAAACTTGATATCTGACACTCGAACTTGATATCTGACACTTAAATTTGATATCTGACACTCAAACATGATATCTGACACTTAAATTTGATATCTGACACTCAAACTTGATATCTGACACTTAAATTTGATATCTGACACTCAAACTTGATATCTGACACTCAAACTTGATATCTGACACTCAAACTTGATATCTGACACTCAAACTTGATATCTGACACTTAAACTTGATATCTGACACTCAAACTTGATATCTGACACTCAAACATGATATCTGACACTCAAACTTGATATCTGACACTCAAACTTGATATCTGACACTTAAATTTGATATCTGACACTCAAACTTGATATCTGACACTCAAACTTGATATCTGACACTTAAATTTGATCTGACACTCAAACTTGATATCTGACACTCAAACTTGATATCTGACACTTAAATTTCACACTTAAATTTGATATTGTACACTCAAATTTGATATCTGACACTCAAACGTGATATCTGACACTTAAATTTGATATTGTACACTTAAATTTGATATCTGACACTCAAACTTGATATATGACACTCAAACCTGATATCTGACACTCAAACCTGATATCTTAAATTTAAATTTCACACTTAAATGTGATATTGTACACTCAAACTTGATATCTGATGATCAAACTTGATTTCTGACACTCAAACATGATTTCTGACTCAAACTTGAAATATGACAATCAAAATTCATGTTATAGAATATCCAGAAATTCATGAAATGTGTATGAATTCTTAGCATTCTGTTTTAACTAATTTTTTTTCCTATACAGGGAATGGCATATCTTGAAGACAGAGGTATTGTTCACCGTGACTTAGCTGCTCGAAATGTATTGGTTCAAACACCAAGTCAAGTCAAGATCACAGACTTTGGTCTGGCTAAGCTGTTAGATTCTGATTCTCTTGAGTACCACTCCTCAGGTGGACTTGTAAGTCCTTGTTATATTCATTCTCTGTGTGTGTTTCCTTGGGTAGAGTCACTTCAGTAAAATCCACTGTTTCCATCAGTCCCTATGTTTATTATATCCTAAAGCCACATTTGTTATTGAGAGTAGTGTTACATGTGAGTACTACAAAAATGTTATTAACCCTTTGAACCATGGTCACCTAGTCCTAAAACTCCATACATCTGAAGTCCTGACCAGGAAATACACAAGAAGAACAGATTAGTACAACTAGTACAACTAAAAAGACAACATAGAAGAAATCAAAATTCACAGGTGGACGCGTCTATGCTTAATAAACCAGATAAACAGCAAAATTAATTGTAGAAGTAAAAAATATGAACACCAAATGATAGAATTCATGGAACAATACAAAAGGTAGAATCCTAAAGAGAAAATTGACTATAAAAGTGATAGACATTATGGGATAGACTAAGGGAAAGCATTCAAACAACAAATGTAAATTTAAGAAAACAAAACAAATTTTTTAAATTTGTAGCATATCCTATGCAGGACTTCAACCCAGCATTTTTTGGCTGTAGTGATTTTTTTGAAAATATACATATAGGAAGCTAAAAATACCTCAAAATATTCAGTTATAGGCAGTGAGATATGTAACATAGGTATAATAACAAAATAGCAATGGTTAAAAACAAAGTGCAGAGAAATAGATATGTCATTACAACAGAAGACTAAAGAAATGCACAGGTAAATAAGACATCATAAAAAGTCCTGTAAATTAGGGCGCTGCATTAAAAATAATCATGACAAAAATTATATTTGATAAAATAGAAGTGCTGACATGATGAGCAGAATATGTAACAGACCTGTTTGATGGTCAACAAAACAAAAAAACCTTCAATAAAATGTAGAAAGTCTGCAGGCTCTAACAACATAACAGCAGACATAATAAAAAATCTAGATGAATTTGGTGTGAAAACTATCACAGAACTTTGCAATGACATATTAAACAGGCTACATACCTAAAGACTAAATTCATCAGTATCCATACCACTACCTTAGAACCCAGGGTTGTGGATTGTACAGTATACAGAACAATACAATTGATGAGCCACATAAACCAAAATACTACTTAAGATAATACATGAAATAATGAAAAACAAGATAGACATCAAAGTTTTATTTCAGGAAAAACAAAGGAATTAGAGACAATATTCTAATATTAGACTGTTAGTGGATAACTATATAGAAGTCAAGAAAAATATATACATTTGTTTCATAGACTACATCAAGGCCTTTTACAGAATCCAGCATGAAACATTAATTTAATGTCTCCAAGAAATAGTCTTTGATAGAGAAGATATCAGACTGATTAGAAATATATATTAGGAACAAACTGCCTAAGATATGAGAGTAGATACTCATCATATATTAGAACAAAAAAGAAGAAAGACAAGGATGTTTTTTATCATCAGCCTATTTAACATCTTCACAGAAAAAATAAGTATTTATAAAGTATAGATTTGATGTATAGATTTGGTTTTCTGTTTCATAAAGAAAATTAGAATGTAGATTTGATGTATACATTTGATTTCTCTGTTTCATGTAATTCAACAGATGCCTATCAAGTGGCTGGCATTAGAATGTATTCTTCACAGAATATTCACACACAAAAGTGATGTCTGGAGCTACGGTATGAGTTTTTGTATTTACAGCATTTCTTGTTAGTGATTCTAATCATGATGTTCAAGTAAGATTATCATTGCAATGTCTGTGTCCAAAAGTTAAATTTGCTGTATAAATGTCCAAATGACCATGTGGGACTGTGGTAGGAAGCTCAGTGTTTAGTGTGTTGATATTCTGGTCTGGTGTTCCAAGGTTCAATTCCCAGTTTAACTGAAAATATGTTTTAAAAACACTGATTCATAGGTTAACCCAAACTAAAGAAATACATACCAGATCTTTTGGGAATGTAAAGTTGGTAGGTAGGATGCTTTCCACATCACACAATTGTATTTCGTTGATCAATTAAAATTCCCTGATAAACCTCCAGTGTAAATAAGTGGTACTTTCCTTTTTATTTTCAAATCATTGCTGTGTAAATGCTTACAGGTTATTATGTATTAATATAACTGTAGAAGTGGTTAATGTATCAGATGTTATGTATTAACATTGCAATAGAACTGGTTACATTTATGTGATGTTATGTACTAACATTACAGTATGAGTGGTTAAGTTTAGGGGATGTTATGTATTGACATTAGAGTACGAGTGGTTAAGTTTAGGGGATGTTATGTACTAACATTACAGTATGAGTGGTTAAGTTTAGGGGATGTTATGTATTGACATTAGAGTACGAGTGGTTAAGTTTAGGGGATGTTATGTACTAACATTAGAGTACGAGTGGTTAAGTTTAGGGGATGTTATGTACTAACATTACAGTACGAGTGATTAAGTTTAGGGGATGTTATGTACTAACATTACAGTACGAGTGGTTAAGTTTAGGGGATGTTATGTACTAACATTACAGTACGAGTGATTAAGTTTAGGGGATGTTATGTACTAACATTACAGTACGAGTGGTTAAGTTTAGGGGATGTTATGTACTAACATTACAGTACGAGTGATTAAGTTTAGGGGATGTTATGTACTAACATTACAGTACGAGTGGTTAAGTTTAGGGGATGTTATGTACTAACATTACAGTACGAGTGATTAAGTTTAGAGGATGTTATGTACTAACATTACAGTATGAGTGGTTAAGTTTAGGGGATGTTATGTACTAACATTACAGTACGAGTGGTTATGTTTAGGGGATGTTATGTACTAACATTACAGTACGAGTGGTTATGTTTAGGGGATGTTGTGTACTAACATTATAATAGGAGTGTAATCTTAATCTTTTGAAAAATATCTATACCATTAGGTATAACTATTTGGGAGCTGTTCACCCTTGGCAAGAAACCCTATGATGGAGTGAGAACCAAGGATGTACCAGTTCTTTTAGAGAAAGGAGAACGCTTGCAGCAGCCAATTATTTGTACCATTGATGTCTACATGATCATGGTGAAATGTAAGTCTGCTTCTGGTCAAACTAGATTGTCTTATGTCAAGTAGAGTACAAGTAAATTACAGGAATTACAATATCATTAATACAAAATAAGCTCTTCTTCATTAGAAATCAGCATTATGAGCACATGGGACATTCCCATAAATCATCATCATGAGCACATGAGACATTCCCATAAATCATCATCATGAGCACATGGGACATTCCCATAAATCATCATCATGAGCACATGAGACATTCCCATAAATCATCATCATGATCACATGAGACATTCCCATAAATCATCATCATGAGCACAAGACATTCCCATAAATAATCATCATGTTTTTGTGACAATATCTCTGGTTCCTCACAGTAAACAAACTTCTATCACTTGGAAGCAAATGTCAAAAGCGCAGCAACAAAAAAAAGAATTTTCCTAAACTTTTCAATATTTTGTTGTTGTTGATATCCAAATGCTGATAAGTAATGCTACTCTTGTCAGCGTAATACCATTCTTAAAAAAGTAGTCTGTTATAAAAAAAAAGACTGTTCTGGTGATTACTTTAAATTTTTACCCATTTTAAAATTTGATTACGTATCCTATACATTTGTCATTATCAGTACTGCTGCACAGTCAGTGTGGGCAGATTACCACTATATTTAGGGCCTCAATCTACACCAATCAGCTTCTGGTATGCAATGCATTAAAATTGTGTCATGTTTAAGTATGTGTCGTGTTTAAAATTGTGTCATGTTTACAATTGTGTCATGTTTTAAATTGTGTCATGTTTAAAATTGTGTCATGTTTACAATTGTGTCATGTTTTAAATTGTGTCATGTTTAAAATTGGGGTACATGCTTTACCAAGTTGTGGTGGATATCATTGGTCATTCTTGCATGCTTTACCAAGTTGTTCTTCAGAATAGTCCTGTGCACAGATATCAAACTGTATCACTTATATTGGCTGTGTCACTTATCTTGGCTGTGTTACTTATCTTGGCTGTATCACTTATCTTGACTGTATCACTTATCTTGACTGTATCACTTATCTTGACTGTGTCACTTATCTTGACTGTATCACTTATCTTGACTGTGTCACTTATCTTGACTGTATCACTTATCTTGACTGTATCATTTATCTTAGCTGTGTCCTTTCTCTTGACTGTATCACTTATCTTGACTGTGTCACTTATCTTGGCTGTATCACTTATCTTGGCTGTATCACTTATCTTGGCTGTATCACTTATCTTGGCTGTGGTGGATATCATTGGTCATTCTTGCATACTTTGTACCAGCATTGAAAAGCATGAAAAAGTCAGATCAGCTAGTGCACAGATGTCACCTATGCCTACTTGGTTGTAATTTTATGTTTTTCAGCTAGTTTTTATCCTGTATCCCTGTACAATAAATAGTACACATGTTTACTGAAACCTCTTTTCCTTTGTGGGTTTTATTTTCATTTTAATGGCAATACAGCTCATGTGCTTTTATCTTCATTTTATTGCCAACACTTTTATACTGTATTTTTTATTTGATAGTAGTGGCATCATTTTTAACATATTTGTTTTATTAATCCCTCTGATTGTTAACTCGACTTTGACAATTCATCTCAATTCAGCACATGTATATGTGTGCATTCAAAGTTTATTTTGTGCTTTGTACTGTTGCAAGTATAAAGTTAAAATATTTAGACTTGTGTTTCTTGGAGCAGTTTCTGACACCCATTAACCTTTACCACGCAGTGTTTACAATTACGTAATTTCTCATACTGCCACCAAATTAGTTTTTGGAAATGTTACGTAATCGTTATTGGCTGTTTTGAAATCGTGATAACTTTTTTGTTGTTAGAGATATTTAAATAATATTTGCACATATAAATAAAAAATTGAATTCTGCATATGTTGGTGTAGGCCTAAGTTTTGTTTGTGTTTGTGTGATACAAGACATGTGAGAAAGTGATAAAGACAGATTTAGTCCTCTCTAGATCTAGGTCTATTGTATTTTTGATTGATCAAAAGCTGAAATCTGTTGACTATTATATATTTTACATAATGGAAACCTCGTGGTATATTTATTTAATCTATTTGAAGAACTTACCTCTTAAGTTTTCCACTTTACAATCAGAATAAATAATGATTTCACTGAATATACAATAAAATAAAAGTATATAAAATCCGATTCACTATCACGTCACTTTGCCACAATGCTGATGGCTATAGATTGTTCGGATTACAATTTCATAATTACACGATGTCTCCTAATGCCATTTTTAAAAAAGAAACAGAAAGTTAAATAAAATATCTACTGAGAGTTACCAAAACATTCTCTCAAAAAAATTACCAATCTGGTTTTTTTTCATTTGGACTCGAGTTTAACACACTGGGTGGCAGATTTCTCCTTCGGAAATCAAGAAATTACACAACTTCAGCTAAATGTGGCGCCCAAATTGTAAACACACTATGCTAAATGTTAATGGCTACCAAGCACGCATTACTTACACCATATGGGCCTCAGAAATATATTAAACCAACATGTTTTGTTATATTACTAGTTTTAGACATTGTTTTCACCATTGTGAATAACTGCTGAATCACACTTTATTCACAGTAAGTGGATAAATAGACTGTTTGCATTGCATTCCTACATCTAAGCAATTCCGTCATATCGAATGCCAGCTGAATTATGCATTATTTGTGGAACATGAAATTTTATAATAAATCTAGGACGATAAATTTGTCTTATATTGTTAGTACTAGACATTTCCAACATCGAGAATGCCTGCCAAATTATGTGTTGTTCATAACATATACATTGTTTTGTTTGCAGTGAGGACAAAATACAACTTATTCTTACTGTAATTACCATCAAATATCTGATAATAAAACTGATTCTTGCTGTAATAATTGTCAGATATCTGATAATAAAACTGATTCTCACTGTAATGACTCAGACACCTGATAATAAAACTGATTCTTGCTGTAATGACTGTCAAATATCTGATAACAAAACTGATTCTTGCTGTAATGATTGTCAGATATCTGATAATAAAATTGATTCTTGCTGTAATAACTCATATATTTGATAATATTCCACTTGCTAAAATAGAACATGACATCGAGTTCTTTGATACACATTCCACTTACTAAAGAAAAGTGACTAAATAGTGATTATGGTATGTCGACCAAAATTCTCTCCTTATTGATGTGTAAGTTTCTTTCTGCTCTTGAAAAGTTTTTCAGCTCATTTTGTGTTATTTTTGTACAAATTTATATCTCAGCAGCTAGACACCAATGTAAGTGAGGTTTTTGGGATCTGGGAGCAGGACTATTCTTGATAACAACTTGGTTTTATAGTATTAATGTCTTATGTGAGAAATATTTGCTGTTACAAGCAAGGTTAATTTGAAATTTGCAGCAAGCAATTATTAGGGTATGATTTTGTTATTACTATCACTATGCCAGGTTGGATGCTGGATGCTGAATCAAGGCCTTCATTTAAAGAACTGCAAGAGGAATTTGCTAAAATGTCTAGAGATCCTGGCCGCTACTTAGTGATAGAGGCAAGTCTTGTCATGTCTGTTTTGTTGAAATCTATTGTCTAGAATTTCCGACTTCTACTTAGTGATAATGACAAGTATTGTGTTTTGTTGAAATATGCTAAGATATATAAAGATAGTGGTCACTACTTACTGATGTTGTTTGATGTTTGAGAAACCCAGGAATTATGAGCAATTAGCTCTTACTTCCTATGTGCAATGTGGAGGTTTTTGAGTTTTTTTTCATAACCAGGAGACTTCACCTTTTGGCTTGGTACAGTGTCTATTGGAGGAGCCTTCTACTAAGGAGGAAGGGGGTGTTTACATGTTGCAAGATAAGCTGGTACTTTGCTTGGGTCACCCATTGTTTGTTTATCCTCTGACAAGGTGCATTGCAGCCAGCGAGCTGGTCCTCATTTAAGAAGACAAATCCATTACCAGCCTTTGAGTCCCTAGGTCCCAGACCTAATTTTTCTGTATGAGCCGTATTTTGTTGTTCATTTAAAACATCCAGCAACAGTGTCAGTTGTCCTGATATGGTGTTATATATTTCTATCAGAGTTGTTATATTGCATTTCAAAATGTTTGCCACTGTTTAAAAACCTGTAACTTTGCAACAATTTGGCTTAAATTCAAAATATAATCTGTGCAACTTCATAGTCATAATGTCCCACTAGAAAATTTTTGTCAGTGAACATGCAACAAATCTTCAATATGCCGTATGTGCTCTCTAGAAAATGACATGGAATATTTTCATACTCTGAATTACTACATGTCCAATTGTGGACAACGACAGCACAAAACAAATGTAAACTTGTGACAGCTGAAATGGCATGCTTACGCAGAATCCTAGGAATATCACTAAGAGACAGAGTGAGGATTGAGGACATTAGACAAAGAACCAGCATCATCCCAATCTTAAGAATATATTAAGAGACAACATGTCAAATAGTTTGCACACATCAGCAGACTAGCATCAGACAGCATACCACAGCAAGCTATGCTACACAGATACCGTGAAGGCAGACCTAGAGACCGGCCATGAAAACGATGGACCACCGAAATAAAAGAGGTGACAAATTCCACAATATACTCAGCACACAAGAGGGCCATCTCCAGAAAACTCTTTACCTTGGACACTGAAAGGCAACATAGGGTTTAACGAATAGATAGAATTACTACATTTACAGTATCTTCAAAGATTCCATTAGGAAATTGATTGCTGCAAACATCTCCATTGTTAGATTATTTGTTGTTGCGATGAAGGCTTCACTGGCTTCATGAACTATTCTTCCATATGATTTTGTGTTAGAGGCCTATACACACCATTGATAGTGGATGACTGGCCCATCTTTGTAAATCACATCTGTGTCATCAGCATGTTCGGAGATGAGTGCCTTGACCTCAGTGTCAGCACTCACAGGATTACACTCCTTGCACTCTCTATTGATTGTAATAACGGTTTTGAAAGTCCCTTGGGGCAGGTATCCATTCCTCACCTGGATTAATGCCTTCTGGTTCACAATCCTGTCTGACAGTATCCTCAGTGCACCTCATCAAGGATTTGCCTCTCTTAAGTTTGCTTCCCTTAATACAAAGGAGCTCTATGTGTAATGGATGCTCTGTGTCAGAACTCGATCTGAGTTATGCACGAGTATACCACATGTCAATTCTAGTACATGTGCTTGGAAAGTTGAGATAAACCTCATAGCATCACAGTGCGTCTTTTGTACAACCCAGGATGATGCGCATAGCTTCATTTTAAATTCTCTGTATCTTTTCAATCTGCATTTGACTGGCAATGATGATGGTAATCTGCATATTAAATAAGAAGAACTAGAGTCTTATATAGAATTAAGAGCTGTGATTGTTTAGTGTCAGCAGCTGCCATCACTCTCAAGGCTAAGATACATTTGCTGGCTTTTGCGTTAACATGATAAACATGTTCCCAAAAGCACACACTTCAATTGAATCGGACACTAAGGTATTGTAATGATGACAATCTGACTACTTTGTGCAAAATGGCTTATAAAATGTCATCCAATAGTTAAATTACCCAAAATTACATTCTTAAAGGATAATATAATTCTAACTGAATACAAAGATTAAAGAAAGTTGCAGATGTAAGAAAATTTATATGATAATAGTGACCATACAACAAAAATGTAAATGTAGGTTTTTAAATAAAATTATGGAGTCATTTAATGTAAGATCAGATCATAAATTTGTGTTACTGCAAGCACAGATTGTTGAGATTTTAAATTAAGCTTGACAGCAAACATTTTATGAATCACTATATTTATATCTGAGCTGTCGCTCTGACGTTGCAGAATGCTATACTTATATCTGAACTGTCGCTCTGACTTTGCAGAACTAATCTGTGTTTGTTTTCTTTCCCAGGGAGATGCTTTGATGAGGTTACCTAGTGTTTCTTATGACAAGAATGAACTCATTCATGGAATCAGTACAGATGGATCAGAGAGTGTTATGGAAGCTGAGGAGTATTTAGCTCCAGTTGATCATCAGGAACAGCAGCAGCACAGGCCAATCTCAATGCGTTGGTCATATGATAGACAACCCAGTAATTCAGAAACAGTGAGTAATAACACATTACCTACACCATTCTATGTTAACTGTCTGTTACTATTTATCCAGGTAGTCATGACATCTCAGAAAGTTAATGTAATAAACTTACACGGGACATCTGGAACATTTAGTTTGGTCTACCTATGATGGCCCGTTCCCATCTCTTTTCCATAGATACATTGACGATGGGATAGGTATCACCGACATGTCCGAAGTTTAATTGTCTCGTTTCATCAACTTCATCTGCAGTTTTAACCCTGCTATTCAATTTACATCTAATATCTCCACTACTTCTGTCAACTTCCTTGACATCATTGTCACCATTCATCCCCCTTACCTTAGCACATCCGTTTACTATAAACCTACTGATGCACATGGCTTTCTTCTCTACACTTCTTCTCATCCTCCTGCTTGTCGCAACTCTCTACCGTACTCCCAGCTTCTTCGCCTGCGTCGCTTATGTAGCGATTACAACGATTTTCTCGACAAGTCCTCTGAGATGATTGAGTTTTTCATAGACGATCGTTCCCTGACAGCATTCAGGGATGATATGCTTGGCTCCGTGTGCGCCATTTGTCTCGCCTCGATACCTTGACTAACTCTCAGCGTTCTTCCTCCTCCTCTGATAGGGTTAAACTTGTTCTTACCTTTCATCCCCATAACTCTTCTGTTCGATGCATCATGCTCAAACATTATTCTCTTCTCCAGTCGGATCCTGACACCCGTGACGCTTTCCATGACTTACCTCTGGTGGCTTATAGGCGTGATAGAAATCTGAGGGACATCTTGGTTCATAGCCACCTTAAGTCTTCTGTTCCTGACCATTTTGGCACTGTTCGTTGCTCACGTGTCCGTTGCTTTACATGTCCTTACGTGGTTCAGATGCGCTCCATTTCATTTCCCAATGAAGTGGAGAAAGGCCACTTTCTCCATCGATGAGGCCTTTACATGTGAATCCCTTAATGTCATTTACGTGATCATATGTAAACGCTGTGGCAAACAGTACATCGGGGAAACCGACCTACGATTGAGCGATCGCTTTTGTAACCATCTTCATGCCATCAAGCACAGAACACCCACTCCTGTGGCCACACACTTCAATGGCGATGGTCATCATGGTGCTTTGGATATTCAGGTCACCGCCATCAGATCTTGCACCACCGATGATAGATCTAGGTATGCTCTAGAAAATCGTCTCATTTCCGAATTGGGTACACTCAAGCCTTTTGGACTCAATTCCGACCACTCTTATGTCTAGTACTGGTTTGGTGTGGTCTTTGTCCTTATTCTTTGTGTTCCGTCATTTACTCATCTTTTTGTTCGTTTTGTTTCCACATATATTTATGTTTTTATGTACTTTCTGACCTTCCGGCATATCATTTCCATATTTCCATTGGATGTTGTGACAATTTTTCTATTCGTCGTCTTTTAATGTTTTGTTTGTGTCTTGATAAAGACCTTTTGGTTGAAACGTTGAATAGGATTTGTGTATTGTAATTTTTATGATTTCTTATGTGCTCATCATTGCCCATCATTACCCGCTAGTTTTAGATATAGTCTATGGTGTCCCATTGAGACGATATATAAACCTGTGTTTTACGTAAGTCTAACAGAAAGTTCATGTCAATGTAGGCTTATGTCATTTTATGTGTCTGTTTCATGGACTCACTTTGCCACTGTCATGGTACCACAGACTGTCTCTAAATTATCTCACTGTGTCACTGTCATGGCACCACAATATCATCTCACTGTATCACTGTCATTTAGTCCATGACATCTTCAAACACATCATGCAATGTGAAGTGTAGGCCTATCTACAAAAATATATATATCCAATTATCAGCGATAAATCAAGCCATAACACTATATATATATATATATATATATATATATATATATATATATATATATATATATATATATATATATATATATATATATATATATATATATATATATATATATATATATATATATATATATATAAATAACATTATATTAATATGAACCAGTGTCTGATCTACAAAATTTACCACAAAAAGAAGTCATAAATTAACAGACGACAAAAGTCATCAAAAATTCCTCTGAAGGCTGTGAAAACAAAATAATACATGATATTTATTAGGCAATCCTACATCGATAGGCTTTCGAAGAGTAAATTTGCTATAAAATCTCACGGAGGCCACGATGTAATAAAATGTTGGTCTGAGAGAAATATTTTAGCAAATTTGCATAATTTTTGCATTTAAACTTTTAAGATGCATTGAAATGTGCAGAAATACCAAAGTAATTACATGTACTGCATTTCCAGCTTTAAACTGAGGCATCACAATATAAGTGCTGTGGGCTAAATTTGGAACCACCCTTCTAATGTCACACATTTGACTTTTCCCATGAATTTCATTGGCTATTGATACACGTCATACACAAAGTAACCAATAAAAATCCCAGGAAAATGCATGTGTCATTTCAGAAGGATGATCCAGCAGGACTGTATAGTTGATGAAAGTAGTTGACGAAACATTAGATAACATAGTATCGATAACGATACCATCGGGAATTTACAAATTGAAACTAAAAACCTTGTAAGGATTCCTGTTATGGTTGGAAGAGCCTGAGAACACAAGATTTCTGTAATTTTTACCTATTAGGCTGGAAGCATTGGATGTACATCTTGGTCCAGGTATCACCTGCTAGTGTGATGTTATATCTTACCTGTAGTGGTAATTATTGATGTATTTCTTGGTCCAGGTATCACCTGCTAGTGTGATGTTAAATCTTACCTGTAGTGGTAATGATTGATGTATTTCTTGGTCCAGGTATCACCTGCTAGTGTGAATCTTGCTGTCACATCAGACAAGGGCAACATTTTACGAGATAGTCAGAAGGTGAGGGAGAAGAAATATGGTCACCTAACTGCTGCAGTCCGTGCCAAGCAAGAGAGAGAACAACCAAACCAACGGGGTGATCATGTCAGCTCTAGGTATAGTTCAGACCCAATCAAGTTCTTACGTGATAGAGGTAAGATCCCTGCTTTCTATAATCACTGTCTTGTATGTGTCCTCTCAATACATCATGGCTATCATGTATGTGTATGGTTGCTACATTTATCTTGTTGGTTACCCACGCAAAAAACAAAAACCATGTCAACAGATAAAATAACACAACAACCAAAAATCTGAATAAATAATACTGAGATAGAATGTGTGGATAAATTTGAATACTTAGGAACAAACATCAATGATGCAGGAGCCTGCATGGCAGAAATAAGGAAGAGATTGGCATGCATATTATAAAATAACACGGTTGAAAAACATATCCAAAAACAACAAAATATAAATGAAATTGCTAATGTTACTAACGTTTATTTTCCGATTGCAACATATGACTGTGAAACATGAACCTTAAGTCAAACAGCGGCAAAGAAAATAAATACTTTCAAGATGAAATGCTACAGAAAGATACTTAGAATATCATGGAAGGAAAAAATGCAAGCCGCATCGCCCAAGACAGAGAGGGGTTCAGAGAGTTCATTGGGTGGACACCGTTCTGGAAGACGTCACATGACACATATATCTTGTCTGTGTATGGTTGCTACATATATCTTGTCTGTGTATGGTTGCTACATATATCTTGTCTGTGTATGGTTGCTACATATATCTTGTCTGTGTATGGTTGCTACATTTATCATATATGTGTATGGTTGCTACATATATCTTGTCTGTGTATGGTTGCTACATTTATCATATATGTGTATGGTTGCTGCATCTATCTTGTCTGTGTATGGTTGCTACATATATCTTGTCTGTGTATGGTTGCTACATATATCTTGTCTGTGTATGGTTGCTGCATCTATCTTGTCTGTGTATGGTTGCTACATATATCTTGTCTGTGTATGGTTGCTACATATATCTTGTCTGTGTATGGTTGCTACATATATCTTGTCTGTGTATGGTTGCTACATATATCTTGTCTGTGTATGGTTGCTACATATATCTTGTCTGTGTATGGTTGCTACATATATCTTGTCTGTGTATGGTTGCTATATTTATCTTGTCTGTATATGGTTTCAGAAAATAAACAAACTTGCAGATTATCAAGTGCCATAAACTTGCTTGGTTTGGACATGTAATGAGATGTGACTCACATTCTAAAATTATTTTTCAAGAAATGGTCAAGTGTAGAAGGTGAAAAATGGAAAAAGGAATTCATGGGTTGATAACATCAAAGAATGGTCTGGGTATGATTTTTCTACACTCCTCCAAATGGTTGAGGATGTGTGTGTTTGGAGGTCTTTGTGTGCTGATGTCTTCAGTGTGGGACATCTTCAACCCTGACAGGTCCTGGGTCTAATTATTGCTATACTATATCATTGCTACATCCACCCATCTGTGTATGGTTGCTACATCCACCCATCTGTGTATGGTTCCTACATCCATCCATCTGTGTATGGTTGCTACATCCACCCATCTGTATATGGTTGCTGCATCCACCAATCTGTGTATGGTTGCTACATCCACCCATCTGTGTATGGTTGCTACATCCACCCATCTGTGTATGGTTGCTACATCCACCCATCTGTGTATGGTTGCTACATCCACCCATCTGTGTATGGTTGCTACATCCACCCATCTGTGTATGGTTGCTACATCCACCCATCTGTGTATGGTTGCTACATCCACCCATCTGTGTATGGTTGCTACATATCTTGTCTGTGTATCTTTACTATCATATCAATGTATCTAAATCGCATCACTTATCAATGAAATTATGCCTGTATACTTATTTTGCAGAAGAAATAGAATGGGAGCAACAAGAGACACCTGCCGCAGGTAGTGTTTTTCTGTACCAGCCCTCACATTATCCTAGATCTTCCAAGATACCTCCAACAGCCATACTTCCAGTTGATGAAGAGGACTATCTACGCCCAGGGGCAGCAGCACAATCTCTTGCATACCTGGACCTTGATGTCACTGGTACATATCATAGAATTATCTCACCTTCATTGTTTCTCATGTTTCTTCTTACATCCTGATAATATTCATCAATCAACCTTCCTGATCATCATAAGTGCATAGGCCACTGACAAACTCTCTCCATGACTATATGAATCATTAATATCAATCAAGCTCCCTGATCCCCCATAAGAGCATAAGTCATGGATAAATTCTCTCCAGTGTATCTCATACTTAGATCTCCTCTCCAGTGTGCCCTGTACTAAGATCTTGCCTAAAGTGTATCCTGTACTTGTATCTTCTATCCAATGTACCCTGTACTTAGATCTCCTATAAAGTGTATCCTGTACTTAGATCTTCTCTCCAACATACCTGTACTTAGTTCTCTCCAGCGTACCCTGTACTTAGATCTTTACAATGTACTGGTACTTAGATCTCTCCAGTGAACCCTAAATTTAGATCTCCTCTCCAGCATACTTTGTACTTAGATATCCCCATTGTACCCTAAACTTAGATCTCCTCTCCAGCGTACTCTGTACTTAAATCTCCTCTCTAGCATACTCTGTACTTAGATCTCCTCTATAGCGTACTCTGTACTTAGATCTCCTCTCCAGTGTACCCTGTACTTAGATCTCCTTTCCAGTGTACTCTGTACTTAGATCTCCTCCCCAGTGTACCCTGTACTTAGATCTCCTCTACTCTATCCAAGTGATGACAATATGATTGAGAACTTTCTTCATCTTCTCCAAGTTGTTGGTTTTTCTTGTATTTTCTTACCATGTGCATTGCATATCAATACATGTCTAGCAATAGTTTTCTGTAACATTAGAGGCAGTAGACAGGTTTTCAGCATATCTTTGAACCTCCTTAGTCACCTCTTATGACTTACATGAAAGTTGATAATGGTACTATTGCTATCACCATAGACTGAGCTCAGTCTTCGTTGCCCAGAAATATATATTGTTTCTTATATTTGATCTCAAACTCTAAGCAGATTGAAGGACTGACATACCTCTGACTAGATCAACTGACATACCTCTGACTAGATCAACTGACATACTCTGACTAGATCAACTGACATACCTCTAGCATTTGTGTGCTGTCATATCTTTATTGGGATCAAACTTGGTCTCTAATTCATAATATTGAGATAAGACATGTTCATTGGAAATAACTAAGATAGCGTTGTTTCTGTTAGAGAGTTTCAGTAAACATATTTTGTTGCAGCACTGCAGTTTTTGTGTGAGGTGCTCATTAGCCTAGTTGATAGTGAGCTTGCTTGCTATCACCAGGTTACAGCATGCCAGATTCGAAACCACGCCTGGATAAATAAAATCAAGGTGGTTATTTCTTGCCTGACGCAACCACTCCTCCAGTTGACCCAGCTGTAAATGGGTTCCTGAATTAGGGGAAGTAAATACAGCACGGAAAGAAACTGACCACCACACCAATAAGTGTTGTTGCAGCTTGGTACATGAAGAGTTAACTTCATCCCTGACAGCAGGTTGTTGCCATGGGACCTCATTTACTATGTAATCAATGGTTTACATCAATTTGCAGGTTACTATGTAATCAAGTGTTGACATTTACTTGCAGGTTAAAATGTAATCAAGTGTTGACATTTCCTTGCAGGTTACTATGTAATCAACTGTTGACATTTACATGCAGGTTACTATGTAATCAACTTTTGACATTTACTTGCAGGTTATTATGTAATCAGCTTTTGACATTTACTTGCAGGTTACTATGTAATCAGCTTTTGACATTTACTTGCAGGTTACTATGTAATCAACTTTTGACATTTACTTGCAGGTTACTATGTAATCAACTTTTGACATTTACTTGCAGGTTACTATGTAATCAACTTTTGACATTTACTTGCAGGTTAATATGTAATCAACTTTTGACATTTACTTGCAGGTTACTATGTAATCAACTTTTGACATTTACTTGCAGGTTAATATGTAATCAACTTTTGACATTTACTTGCAGTTTACTATGTAATCAACTTTTGACATTTACTTGCAGGTTACTATGTAATCAACTTTTGACATTTACTTGCAGGTTAATATGTAATCAACTTTTGACATTTACTTGCAGGTTAATATGTAATCAACTTTTGACATTTACTTGCAGGTTACTATCAAAACGAGAAGGAAACATTTACAGATGATGATGATCCCTTCTCCAATGAAATGGAACATATGCTAGATCAGATTGGCACAGTTCCGGCATCATCTGCATCATATGCTAGTGGCTTGAAGCATGAGCAGCCACATACAAGACACAATGGCACTGCGTCAGCTTCTAGTCCGGCTGTCGCAAATCCTGATTACTTTGAAGACAGCTCTCAAGTATGGACCAAAATAAATGGTCTGCATAATGGCTACATGCCAGTGCCCAGTACATCTCCAGCCCATGTCAGCAAAAATGGTAGTGTAAGTCCCATCTATACAGGTATTACAAATTCTATTAGGTCTAATCCAAACTCTTCACAATTTGGGAACAAAGACATCAAATTACATGATGCACAATTCAATGTGTTTCACGAACAAGTGTGACATCTGAAACACAATGGTCACTATTGACCAAGCATGCCTGACATGTTTTCAAAGGAACTTCGTAAAAATGTTATTGTGCCAAAAAAATAAATAGTGATACTGACTTTAGTTTATGCCAAATTCAAGAAAATACTTCAAACCTTTCATGTCAAGATATTTTCTATGCGAAAACAAATATATAGACATTTAGCATTGGATGTAGGAGTGATTATTGCCTTCATGTTTTAAATGTTGTCTGCAGACATAAGTTGGAGATATAAGTACCATTGATAAAACAGGCAAACATTGCAACATATGGTAGATTAATTCATGGAATATACTGCAGTTTGGATGTCCAGGGTATGTTTTTTCATGATATATACTACATTATGGATGCCCAGGGCATGTTATTTCACGATATATACTACAATATGGATGTCCATGGCATGTTATTTCATGATTATATTACAATATTAACAAACCTAAATTTGTATAGTTTTTCATCAGACTTCATACAGCAGACAAATCACAGTCTGTCTACTAACATAACAGATGAGCAAGGGACAGACAATATTATTTTTTTCATGCAGCCAATCATCATTGTGGAGGCAGCTTGTAATCTCACTCTGTATATTGGTATTTTTTCACATAAATATTACCCATTGGTGTATTGTTTATTCCTAAATTGAATTAGAAATGTTGTGACAAAAAAAGCTAGAATCCAATCCAACCTTATGAAATGACTGCCAGAACAAATACGGGAAGGAAAAAAAGGAAGCCAAGATGATGTTGGACATATGATGCTTAGCAACATACATTGTTACATGATCCATCACAAATGGATACATTGTTACATGATCCATCACAAATGGATACATTGTTACATGATCCATTACCAGTGGATACATTGTTACATAATCCTTAGTTATATCAATGGAAAGAGAGGTTTTTGACAAAGGTGAAACTGGATGTTATCAGTAGTAAAGATTAGTTTCTTGTCAAAGGTGAAACTGATGTTATCACTAGTAGAGATTAGTTTCTTGTCAAAGGTGAAACTGGATGTTATCACTAGTAGAGATTAGTTTCTTGTCAAAGGTGAAACTGGGTGTTATCAATAAAGGTAAAGTTATGTCCCATGGCAGCAACTTGCTGTCAGGGATGAAGATAACTCTTCATGTACTAAACCATGCAGCAACTATTAGGTGGGGTGACCAGTTCCCTTCCTTGCTGTCTTTACCTCCCCTAACTCATGCATCAGGTACTCATTCACAGCTGAGTCGACTGGAGGAGTGGTCGTGTCAAGCAAGAAATCAGAACCATGATTTTCTTTTTGTCTGGACATGGTTTCAAACCTGGCACGCTGTAACCCGGTGATAGCAAGCAAGCTCACTATGAACGAGGCTACTGCGTTCCTCAGGGTATAATCAGTAGTAGAGATTAGTTTTTTTTCAAAGGTAAAACTAGGTGTTTTCAGTAGTAGAGATTATTTTCTTGTCAAAAGTAAAACTGGATGGTATCAGGGATGGAGATTAGTCAAAGGTGAAACTGACGTAACTTACTAATGATGTAACTGATATTTTGTCATGTTTTCTCTGTTTAAACAAAAATTTTATTTTTTAAATTATATTGGACCAGGTTTTTTGTTAGTTACTGGAATTCTTGACTATCTCCAGACAACTGAACAGGCTATATTGTCTGCTTGATCTAGTATGAGAATACTAAACAAATATCTACAGTATTGTGAACATTTCTTGATCCATGTCATCTATCCTTCAAGCATGTTAGATTTTCTTTCAGTCATGTACACACTGTTTTGTATATATGTTGATATCAAGACACCTTTTGTGCCAACACTTGTAACACATTTACCTGGAGACTGTTCTGATTTGATTATGTTGACAAAAACAACTGTTAAAAAAAAAACAAGAGAGGCCAGTTTGGTCTGCATGTTGATTGTGTATTAATTTGGTTATAGCCACTCTGGCATACAAGTGGTTGAGTCAGAGTTTGTCAGTGTGTTCAGTGAAAAAGAAATATGTTTTCAGACATAAAATGCTACTTACTGCCAAAAATAATGTGATAAATGTGATTGCATTCACAGTGTGTGATTTATTAGGTGATTGCATTCAAGTGTGTGATTTATTAGGTGACTTCATTCACAGCATGTGATTTATTAGATGACTATTCAGAATGTGTGATGTTAGGTCACTATTCACAGTGCATGATTTGTAAGGTGACTTCATTCACAGTGTGTGATTTATTAGGTGACTGTATTCACAGTGTGTGATTTATTAGGTGACTATTCACAGTGTGTGATTTATTAGGTGACTGTATTCACAGTGTGTGATTTATTAGGTGACTGTATTCACAGTGTGTGATTTATTAGGTGACTGTATTCACAGTGTGTGATTTAGTAGGTGACTGTATTCACAGTGTGATTTATTAGGTGATTGCATTCACAGTGTGTGATTTGTTAGGTGATTGCATTCACAGTGTGTGATTTATTAGGTGACTGTATTCACTGTGTGTGATTTATTAGGTGACTGTATTCACAGTGTGTGATTTATTAGGTGACTATTCTCTGTGTGTGATTTATTAAATGACTATTCTGAATGTGTGATGTTAGGTGACTTCATTCACAGTGTGTGATTTATTAGGTGACTATTCACAGTGTGATTTATTAGGTGATTGCATTCACAGTGTATGATTTATTAGGTGATTGCATTCACAGTGTGTGATTTATTAGGTGACTGTATTCACAGTGTGTGATTTATTAGGTGACTATTCTCTGTGTGTGATTTATTAAATGACTATTCTGAATGTGTGATGTTAGATGACTTCATTCACAGTGTGTGATTTATTAGGTGACTATTCACAGTGTGATTTATTAGGTGATTGCATTCACAGTGTATGATTTATTAGGTGATTGCATTCACAGTGTGTGATTTATTAGGTGACTGTATTCACTGTGTGTGATTTATTAGGTGACTATTCACAGTTTGTGATTTATTAGGTGACTATTCTCTGTGTGTGATTTATTAAATGACTATTCTGAATGTGTGATGTTAGGTGACTTCATTCACAGTGTGTGATATATTAGGTGACTGCATTCACAATGTGTGATATATTAAGTGACTGTATTCTGAATGTGTGATGTATTCTGTGAATATTCACAGTGTGTGATTTATTGAATTACTGCATTGTTATATATTTGTAATAAGACATGGCTGCATTGTTAGTGTTAGGTAGGACTTGTGACAGGACAATAGTGTGATGATTATTATGTGAATATTTGTGACAAGACAAGAGTGTGATGATTATAATGTGAATATTTGTAAAAAATTTCATATATGTTCAGTACAAAATATATCATCTACTAGTAGTAATAGATGATTTTGTGATTTAATCAATGTTTATTTTCAGTCTCGCTGGTATTGTATCAATAATCATGAAACCACACATTTAACTCCAAGTCCTTAATGTGAAGATTCAGCACAGAAACACACTAGCATGACACTGACATACAGACTGTGTATTGAACTCCAATCCTTTAATGTGAAGATTCAGCACAGAAACACACCAGCTTGTCACTGACACGCAGATTGTAGTATGGGAACTAGGATTGTAAGTGTTATGATAACCATTGGTGATAAACTGGTGAGTCAGTGATTTAATGAGTTGGTAGCTTGAGTTGGTGTATTACTGAGACATTGACTTGATGAGTCAGTTAGTTGATGATTCAGCGAGTTAAAAATGTATTAGTTAGTGAATTAGTAGTAAATTTCTGAGTTAGTGGGTTGATAAGTTTATCAATACTCTGATAGTCTTTATATGATACGTACATCATAGTTGCCAATAATCAAGATTGCATGACATTTTCAGATATTGATTTTAATCAAATTTTTGTCAGTTGTATACCCATATCATTATGCCACATGTGTTATAAAAATTATATTTTTTTGTATTTAGTGAAGTGGGAGTAGGTTGTAGGTTAGGAAATTAGAAACAATCAGTATGCATACTTTTGGTCATGTGCTAGCAGAAACTAAGTACCTATAGGTCTGCCCAGAGTACGTCGATTCAGAAAACTGAACTAAACATTATACAGTTATAGTAATACAAATGTTGATGTTTCTTCAATAAACAAGGCATTGTCTAAATAATGTGCAATTGGGACCAATGGATTCAACTAGTTCCTAGAGCTCATAATATATCAGTTGCTTGCCTTTACCAGGCTCATTGTTCTTCTCCTTCCTTATTCTCCTATGCAGATATGGATTTCTTCAATGAACTGAACTGTGGTCAACAGCTCTGAGACAGGCCGACCATCAGAATTTGGTTGTCAGAGCTTTTTCAGAAGGCTACAGTTTGAATCTTGTAGTGTAGTATAGTTGTAGTGTAGTTCTTTAAAAAAAATTATTCATTATTCAAAACTTATTATATTTTGCTCTTGGCATTTACAAATCTGATGTGGGAATTGGTTGCATGCAACTACGGCAGAGGTTAGCAAAATATAGCACATGGATCAAATCCAGCAGGCCAAGCCAATTGTCAACAAGCCATCATGCAGATAAAAAAATTATATACACTAGCCTCTAAGCTCATCAGATATCAAATCATACGCTGTCAACTGTAAACTATTATACTAAAAAATGATTAAGAAGGAATTATGTACATCAAAACCTTTGATGTAGAGAGCTGAACAGTGTTCTGAATAAAATTAGCTTGTGGAAACAGTGTCTATCAAGACCCAGTATTGTAGTCTTTATCTGAGTTTTTCTCAAACTTTTGTACACTGGTAGGATGTAATTCATAGAATAGAATTTGTTTACTTATTGTTTACAGCTTGGCTGTGATATCTGCACTTTTCAGTCACAGGACTGGCACAAGCTCTCTCTCCCCTCCCTCCCCCTCTATGTGTGTATGCATGTGCACGTGCACATACAGTGTCTGCCAGCATGTCTTTTGTATATATCTGTGGGAGATGACAAAAGCTTTGATGTACATCTGTTAAGAGATTACAAAAGTAATGTCTGCGTGTTTATACAGTATCTGTTGGCACCCTTCGGTTATGTCTGTGGGAGATGACAAAAGCTATGGTTGTCTTTTGATATAAAAGGTTTCTTTTAAGATGAAAACTTGTCCAATGTGCAGCAACGAACTTGATGACATGCTTTGAAACACCAAAAGACTCAAAAGAAAGCTTGTCAAATCATTGGGCTGGCAGATAGGCTCCATCTGTCCAAAAGCCAACAACCCTGACAGCATTTGTTCCATTGACCTGCTCATCACTGGTCTTAGGTGCACAGCTCATCACAAAATGCAACAATCCATGCACACACTTTAGATCACTGACATAACAAGGTCTTCAAATAACATTGCTAGTGGCTTACACCTGTGCAGTTGAAGACTGTCAAAACCTGTCTAGTTGGGGACTAGCACGCCTGTGCAGTTGGAGACTAGCACACCTGTGCAATTGGAGACTGTCAAACTTATCTAGTTGGAGACTGGCACACCTGTGCAGTTGGAGACTAGCACATCTGTGCATTTGGAGATGGCACACCTGTGCAGTTGGAGACTAGCAGAGCTGCCATTTGATCTAGATGAGCAAGAATAATTTCAGAAAATAAATTGGTTACATAAGACAGGAATCTACAGTTAATATAGAGATTAACAATAAAAAATGAATCTGCAGTTAATATAGAGATTAACAACAGTGAATGACTTTGTTGTACCTGGAATTGAAACAGAGCCAAAGAACTGCCACACTGTTATCTAGCATACAGAAGTCACTAAGTTGGTTTAAGAGTAAAGTTGGCCCTTAAAAATTTAAGTAAAAGACATTCTGTAGTTGGATGGATCATGCCAAAAGACATAAATATCACAGCTTGTTCTGTTCTCTAGACTACATCCAGCTATTCAGCAGGAGGTTTAGTATCTGAACTGATTGATGTAAACTATGGGCATACCTACAGGAGCCCTGTCTCTTTCAGTAAATGGCAAAATGTTTGTATGATGGTAGTTGCAGTGGCATTTTGATCTTTTATATACCTAGTCCTACCTATTAATAATCCCTTTCTATTATTTCCCCAGAAAACTCCAAACTCACTCAATATCCTTATAACAGTCTCATCCACTATAGTGTCCATGTCTAACAGATGCATTTATTGGGAATTCTCAAAGGGAAGTCCTCTTTGTAATCTGTTCTGACACCTCATGACACCAGCCTGTCTGCTCTTTCATTACCCTCAACTCTAGCATGACCTGGACAAAATATCCACTTAAATCCTTGAAGGTGGGAAACTTCAATATACTCCATCCATTAATGAGGTAGCCATCTATTATGAATCTTACGGATCATGGATTGGGAGTCCAACATAATAAAGGCCCTAGTTGTCACTGTTTCCAAAAACCATTTTAATGTCGCCGTAACTGCCTCTATTTTTATTCTCATACTGGAGGTTGTTATACAATACTCTCCACACTTTTCAGCAATGACTCTATCGATCTCTTAGAGTGACAGAGAAGTCCCAGGCCAATCTTGCTATACACTTAAGAATGTACACTAGAGAAGGATTCATCATCATCAATTGCCGTCTCCGCAACGAAGGTTGGCTGCAATGGATCTCCAACATCCCCTGTCTCTTGTATTGGTAGTGCACTCTGCTAGATTGTAACCTGTCTATCGTGTAATGTTACTCTTATCATTTGTATCTCTGCCTACCTCTTGCTTGCTTCGCTTTGACTTTACCCTCAAGTAAGGTCTTCAATAAGGTGTTATGTCTGTTATGTGTCCAAAATATTTTATTTGCCTCATCTTTATTTCTCTTAGTAGTTCTTTCTTCATATTAAATGGTTTTAACACCTCCTTATTTGTTCTCTATCCATGATGTTCTCCCTATTCTTCTATATACCCACATCTCAAAGGCTTCAATTCTATTCTGTCTTCTAATTGTTTATTTAGTGTCCATGTTTCTGAGCCCTACATTAATATAGAATTGATGTAGCATTTTATAATTCTCATTTTTAACTTTTTTGTAATTTGTTTATATGTTAATATTTTCCTCATGTCATTGAAGGAACTTTTAGCCACTCCTATTCTCCTTTTAACTTCTGTTTCACATCTGCCATTATTTGTGACTATGTGTCCAAGATATTGATAATGTTTTACTTGTAGTTTCTCTCCATGTATGTTTTAATTAACCTCAAACTAATTCTTTCTTTCTGTAAAGGTTTTCCGGTTTAGCCATAATGTATTAATTTTATACACATCTAAAAAATTAAAAGGTTTAAATTTGATTATCAGGACAGCAGTCATGTTTTAAGTGCTGGTTTTAGTAACTTATCAGAGATAACACAGATAGGAAGTCCAATCTGGTATCTCCCATCTTGAAGTTATCATATTTTTTTTGTAAGTATGTAAATATGTGCAAGCACAATTGATGATTGTATGAGGCCACAGAATGTTACAATATATCTATGTTACTATGAAATGTTACAATGTATCTATGTTACTATGAAATGTTACAATGTATCTATGTTACTATGAAATGTAAAGTGCGTCTATATTGTGTCCTATATATGTAAAAATAAATGACACAGATGCATACCTATGATGTCTACAAAATGTTAAATAATATATTTATATCATGTTTATAGAATGTAACATACATCCATATTGTGTATTTGACAACCATATAAAAAATAAACCATCAATATTTGTTTATGTTTCCATTGTTTTGATTTTACCAATATGTTCTTGGATGAGGGGGTGGGGTGGCTAAAGTAAATCTAGAACTCCACATCACCTAATGTCAAGAATTCTACATCCATTCATGTCACTAGTTCCACATCCCCTAATGTCAAAAATCCACATCACCTAATCTCAAGAATTCCACTTCACCTAATGTCAAGAATTCCCTAATGTAATAATCACCTAATGTAATATCTCTACTCAAAGTGTCTGTCTGTTTGTATTACTTGATGTCTACATTTATGATCTTTAAAAACAGACCAAGCTAACATTTCTCTTGAACCTTGGGGTCAATGTGCTCTTGCTGACTTCAGTCTGCTTCTGCCCTTACCTTCATCAAGGCCTTTAGGTCAAAATGGTTTAAGTGTTAAGAGTTTATTCTCAAAACTCCCACTGTATCTCACTTGATTCAGGGCAATGGTACTACTAATATTTTTCAGCAAAATGTAGTGCAGAAACCCATAGAATCTTTATTTCATTTTGCATCCATGGCCTGACACATTATTCCTCCATCTAATCCTACACATCATTGCTCTACCCAGTCCTACATATCATCCTTCAATCTAATGCTACACAACATCGCTCTATATAATCCTACACATTATACCTATATCAAATCCTACAGGTTATCCTTCCATCTAATCTAATGCATCATCCCTTTGTGCTCCTACCCTTCTCCCCTCTATCTGATCCTATCCTTCTCCCCTCCTTCAGATCATACCCTTCTCCCCTCTATCTGATCCTATCCTTCTCCCCAATCAGATCCTACCCTTCTCCCCAAACAGATCCTACCCTTCTCCCTTCTATCAGATCTTACCTTTCTCCTCTCTATCAGCTCCTACCCTTCTCCCCTCTTTCAGATCCTTCCCTTCTCCCCTCTTTCAGATCCTTCCCTTCTCCCCTCTTTCAGATCCTACCCTTCTCCCCTCTTTCAGATCCTACCCTTCTCCCCTTTATCAGATCCTATCCTTCTCCCCTCTATCTGATCCTATCCTTCTCCCCAAACAGATCCTACCCTTCTCCCTTCTATCAGATCTTACCTTTCTCCTCTCTATCAGCTCCTACCCTTCTCCCCTCTTTCAGATCCTACCCTTCTCCCCTCTTTCAGATCCTACCCTTCTCCCCTTTATCAGATCCTATCCTTCTCCCCTCTTTCTGATCCGACCCTTCTCCCCCTATCAGATACTACACACATTCTCTTATCTGCACCATGATTTCCTGGTTACACCCCAGCAGTCAATTGCAATATCATCATGTGATAAGTTCCATATTGCGTACATAGCCAGATATTCTGAGTCGCTAGATTAATGTCTTCCTTGTTTGTATTGCTGCGCATGATAACAAATGTGATAAGAAGTTATTAACACAGTGTTCGTTGAGTGAATATTTGAGCTCTACTTAAGTCTATCTTTATTATTGCATTTTAGTAACATACTGTAGTATTGTGTCAGAAAATGGGTGTGTCAACACAATACTCTCTTGCTGAGATATGATGTGTTATCTTAGTTTTATGTAGGACTTCAATGTACTACTTTTATACTGTTCAGTGTGGTGGTTGCTGCTGTCTGTGGTAGCCGTTGCTGCTGTTGGTTATGCAATGGTTTGGTTCATTCTATGATTTTGTGTGTGTGTGGTGGCAGTTTGACAGCAAAATTAAGCATGAAAAATTTTATAAGATTTAAAATGAACAGAGACAAAAATAGGTAGGATTACAAGACAGCCATGCCAGTTGGAAGCCCAGAAATAATTCATAGTCATACTACAATTGAAAATAGTTTCTGATGGATAGGAATCAGGATATGAATTTACCAAGGATGTCAAAATGTCCAGTTTGGAGGCTGGAAACAAGGCAATACATATCTTTGGGGCCACAACTTACCCAGGATGTCAAAATGTCTAGTTTGGAGGCTGGAAACAAGGCAATACATATCTTTGGGGCCAGAACTTATCCAGGATGCCAAAATGTCTAGTTTGGAGGCTGGAAACAAGGCAATACATATCTTTGGGGGCAGAACTTACCTAGGATGTCAAAATGTCTAGTTTGGAGGCTGAAAATGAGGCAATGCATATCTTTGGAACCAGAACTTACCCAAGATGTCAAAATGTCTAGATTGGAGGATGGAAACAAGGCAGTATATATCTTTGGAGTCAGAACTTACACGCGACATAAAATTGATTACCAGTAGTTTGGAGCCTGGAAACAAGGCAGTACATATCATTCTTATATGTGCCAGATATTATATAATGGTAGCAACAATTTTATCCTAATCACATACTCTAATAATGATCACAATAAGCATAGACTCAGTTATTCCCATAACAGCCTACGTACGCCACCCTTCATAACTAAGTGACATGCAGCCTGCTAAGAGTACCACACATAGTACTTAACTAAATGCATGCAGCCTGCCAAGAGTACCAAACATAGTACTTAACTAAATGCATGCAGCCTGCTAAGAGTACCATACATAGAAGATCAGTTCAAGCAATAATCCCCCAAGGATCTCTGAATGGGCACACTTGTAAACAAGACACCATGATCCAAAATCAAACCTGTGATGTCTTAAACACAAGGCAAAATAGTTTACTTACTATGCCACACCTACCTCAACATTGCACATCTTCTTCTGCGTTCGTTCTCAAACTCCTGAAGATTAGCAGGATGTAGTCCGGAGAACAAAATGCGTTGTATCATGGTTTACAGCATTGCTGCAATATCTGCGCCTTTCAGCCTGACACATCCGACTTCAGCATGGCTTTGGGTCACTGACCCTATATGGATTGGGACAGCCAACTCCATCACATAACCTCCTTAGTCACCTTTTATGACATGTGTGGGAGGTAAACAGTGTTGCTATTCTTTGATCCCCTTTCGGGCCCCGACAACACACGGTTGATTGCACATCTAAAACTTGCCAAAAAGATTGCAGACTAAAGACAACCATGGTTGTATTGGGCAGAGCATTTCATTCAATGTATACTCCATTAGTGGATATCAATCAATCAATAAAACCCATAACCCTTCAGGGTCTTAGGGGTACCACATTGGAAGCTTCAGCACACAGAGTCCTCCAGCGAATTCTATCCTCAGCGATGTGGATGAGTGTGGAAATATCTAGCCCTGTCCATTCCTTGATGTTGTCTGTCCATGTCTTTATTTGTCCTCCTCTGCTTCTTCCACCCTCGACAGTTCCCTGCAGTATTGTTTTTGACAAGGAATCGTGCCTGCATACATGTCCGAACCATGCTAGTTTTCGTCGTTTCACTATTGAAAGCAATGGCTCCTGGACACCTGCACACATCTCTACTTTATTTCTTACGTACACATTGGTCTTATGTTCCCTATAGGAAATTCGTAGAATTCTTCTGTAGCATTTATACTCGAAAGCCTGTAATCTTCTCTCCATGTCCGCAGTGAGTGTCCAACTCTCACAACCATACAACACAACGGAAAGCACCAGCGACCTATACAGTTTGATTTTCACTCCAACACTGATGTTGCTTTTCCAAATCAGTTAGCCTTGACAAGGACGCTAAAGCCATCTCCAGCCTTATTTTTAGTTCTGCTTTGCAACTAATTAGTGGATATAAATTTTAGTGAAGAATAAATGTATGATTTTGCTGACAAATTGTCTGTGACACATTGGACAGAGAAAGTAGAAAATCAAATCCAATAACAACAAAAGAGAAAGTACGGTACAGGCTTAGGTCAGCAAGGTACTCCACAAACAACTCTAGTTATCTACATGAATGAATCAGTTGCATGTCAGGTGAGCTTCCAGAACTCATGATAAGAGAGAGAGAGTAGTTTGTTAGCAGTTGTGTTTTCTTGACTACCACAAAGTTGGCTAACAAGTCATGGGATCATCATCAAGTGCTGTCTCTGCAACGAAGGTTGGCTGCAATGGATCTCCAACATCCACTGTTTCTTGGCTTGGTGGTGCACTCTACTAGACTGTAACCTGTCCATCATGTGATGTTATTCTCCCACTTGTATCTCTGCCTACCTCTTGCTCGCTTCCCTTTGACTTTTCCCTCAAATAAGGTCTTCAATAAGGTGTCATGTCTTTTAATGTGTCCAAAATGTTTTATTTGCTTGATCTTTATTTCTCTTAGTAGTTCTTTCTTTATATTAAGTGTTTTTAGCACCTCTTTATTTGTTTTCTTCTCTTTCCATGATGTTCTCATGGAAATAGTTGAGAATATTAATATACCCACATCTCAAAGGCATCATTTATGTCTTCTAATTGTTTATTTAGTGCCCATGTTTCTGAGCCATACATTAATATAGAATAGATGCAGCATTTTATAATTCTCATTTTTAACTTGTTTGTAATTCGTTTAGATGTTACTATTTTCCTCATGTCATTGAAGGTACTTTTAGCCATTCCTATTCTAACTTCTGATAATGTTTTACCTGTTGTAGTTTCTCTCCATGTATGTTTATGTTTAGCTCTTGTTCTTCTGTGTCTTTGCTGATTATCATGGTTTTTGTGTTTTGTATGTTTATATCCAGTCCATATTCATTACTTGATTTATTAACTTGATCTATTAGTCTTTGTAGTTCATGTTCACTTTCTGCTAAAAGAACAGTGTCATCTGCATATCTAAGGTTGTTTTTTTTCCCATTGATCTTGAGTCCTGGCATTTCTTCTATATTTTTAAAGATATTCTCTGTGTAGATATTAAATAGGCTTTGAGATAAAATGCATCCTTGTCTTACCCCTCTTTTTATTTCATGTTTTAAGTCATGGCAAGACTAAGAACGACTGGTTAGAAGAGACTACTGTTGCTTCTGGTTGCGAATGAATTAATTCTTGCTGAAATTAGAGAGATGATAAGATGAAACATTTAGGGGATGACTTAGACTGTATTCGTATCCTTACTGCTTGAACTAGACAGGAAATGACATGAAACTGTTTGACATTCTTGTTGTGACTGATTGAACTAGACAAGAAATGACATGGAACTGTTAGAAATTATTGTCATGACTGATTGAACTAGACAAGAAAATACATGGAACTGTTAGAAATTCTTGTCATGACTGATTGAACTAGACAAGAAATGACATGGAACTGTTAAACATTCTTGTCGTGACTGATTGAACTAGACAAGAAATGACATGGAACTGTTAAACATTCTTGTCGTGACTGATTGAACTAGACAAGAAATGGCATGGAACTGTTAAACATTCTTGTCGTGACTGATTGAACTAGACAAGAAATGGAATGGAACTGTTAAACATTCTTGTCGTGACTGATTGAACTAGACAAGAAATGGCATGGAACTGTTAAACATTCTTGTCGTGACTGATTGAACTAGACAAGAAATGGCATGGAACTGTTAAACATTCTTGTCGTGACTGATTGAACTAGACAAGAAATGACATGAACTGTGAGACATTTTTTAGCATTCATTCTGGAACTGGATCTTTATTGAACAATGACTGTGGTTCTCCTAAATTTCTCCGAAGCAGAAAGTTGCTCAGAGAATGGAGCTGCTATGTTCCACAGATACTGTGAGTATGATAAGAATATGAAATTGTTTTTGTTATTATTAAAATAGAATGTATGATGAGGTACAGTCATTTCATGGGTATATAGCCATTTGAGTACACAAGAGGTTAATAACATGGTTCATGTGCCCCCCCCTTTATCCCCTCTCTCTCGGGGGGGGGGGAGAAATGTAGTAGTTTGTCTACACCAGTGGTTAAAACATGGTTAATGTGGCCCTCCCTCTGAGGGAAAGAATGTAGCAGTTTGACTACACCAATGGTTATGAAAATCGTTCATGTGCCCCTCCCCTTATCCTCTCTTTCTAGGGAATGGAATGTAGCCATTTGACCACACCAGTGGTTATTTACACAGTTGATGTGGTCCCTCTTATCCCCTCTCTCTGGGGGAGATGGCCAAGAGACTTGCAGGTAAGCACAGAAAAGATATGTGAAATTGGATGCCACAGGAAGGTAACCATGTGAATGATAACAAACAGAAACATAGAGGTAAACCTTCAAATACCTTCTTGACTTGTACAGAAAGTATATGATATTTTTTTAAGCGCCAGAGTGGCACAGAATAAAATTTGTCCCAAAAGGGGACCATAGGCTACAAAAGGTTAAGAACCATTGGTCTACACAATGTTATAAAGGGTTTACTGGGTGGGAAATGAATGTCAAGTATAGAGTATGAAATGTTTGATTACTGAAATGTCTATAGCCAAGTTCTGGTGATAAGAGATCAAATCAACTATTTTTTAGTTTCACATGAAATAATTATGATTATTCAACGAACATCACATGTGAAGTTAGCTTGGTTCTAGGTGGAGCACACATTACTCATACTGATAACAATCATATGTGAAGTTCACTTAATTTTGATCACACTATACACTATATAATTATGAAATCACGAACTTGTAGATTGCTGTCCTAATTGTGTTTGTGATTGCATGGACTGTCATTTTTCTTCTCCAGTCAGACAGTCTGAAAGATAAAGAAACACTGTGTTAATACAAACATTCAATGATCAAGGTAAGATGTACAACATGACATTCTCAATTTTGGTTATTTCTTTGATCTTGGTTACATTAATTTAAGATATTTTTTTGGTAGCATATCCTATTCAAGATGTAGCGATCAACCCAACAATGTTTGGCTGTAGTGATTTTTTTAGTAATGAAATTAAGATATAGCCTACTTGTACAATATCATTGCTTCTTGTATCTCTTCCCCATTGTCTTACTACATATATCCAGTTTTACCCCACCAGTTATTCTCATATTCCTCTATTTCACTCTTGCATTACATTATGTTGTTTTTATCGGCCATTAATGACTTATTGGTAGTCTATTCTACATATTGTAGTATATTCTACATATTGTTATATACTTCACATATTGTAGTCTATTCTACATATTGTAGCATTGGGTTATTACTTTACCTTTAATAATGGTTTATAAACCAGGATATTTGTTAATGGACTACACACCTGAATATGTGTTTAATATTTGTTAATGGACTTATCATAATGTAGCATATTCTGGACAGGATGTAGCTTTCAAAACTGCCAATATTCCTTCTGGTCTTTGATATCTTGCATCCATCTTATTCGTGGCCTGTCTCTTTTTCATTGCCCCTTAACTATGATCTTTTCTAAACTGTCATATCATTTGATATAATTAAAATATTGTAGTTTTCTAGGGAGAACCCTGTTGTTTATCCAGTTTTCTTTCATTTCTCTTGGATGTCCCTATTGGTGATGTTTTTGGTCTATGGTATTCTGATGATTCTTCTGTAACATTTTGTTTGAAATGATGCAATTTTCTTTCTCATCTTATTGGTGATCATGTCTATTGTCTATTGTCATTCCCCAGGGGAATGATTGTTGATCGTATTCACACGTGCCATTAAGTGTAGGGGTGGGAGCTTAAGCTGTCATTCCAAGGCCAGATATGTCAACGAGGCTGCATTTAGTCCATGTTTGTTCAAGGCTATCTTGATGTTTTCTATCCATCATTTTCTTGGTCTACCTTTGGCCTTACGCCCAGATATTCTTGTGTTATAACCTCTTATTGGTATTTGGTTTGGCTTCATTCTCATAAGGTGACCAAACTATTTTACTTGCTGTCTCTCAATATATTCGGTACATGATATTATACCAACTCTTTTCCTAATTTCTGCATTTCTTATTTTATCTAGCTTAGTAACCATTGCAGCTTTTTTCAGACACTTCATTTCACATGTGACGATTTTTCTTTACTGCAAAGCTGTTAAAGACCATGTAGTTCATGGTTATCATGGATCATTGAATATTCACATCTGTATATTGCTACTGAAAATATGCAGACTCTAAGGAAAGTTTGTTTTGTTACAAATAACCAAACTGTTAGAGGATATCTGACAAGGTGGAGAGTGCCGTAGTAACAAAACCAACAACAACTATGATAGTGTTACTGATAACAATATAACTAACAAATAGTTTTGTTATTTTATTGCAACCCAGCCATGTTTTTAATTTGTATCAGTTTATGTGATGCAATGGCCGACCTCCATCTGACTTCTTCATAGCAATCCACATTGCTGTTTATAAGAGAAAGAAGGTATTAGAAACATGTAACTCGCTCTAATTCTCTGTTATTGATCAAAGTTGAGAACATTTTAGCGGTTTTGCCACTTGTCTTGGTCTTACTTTCATTCAGTAATAGATTTAATTTTTCACTGTGTTCTTTGATAGAAGTTATGAGGTGTTCTATGATGATTTTTTTGCTGTAGGATAGTATTGTTGTATCATAGGCATATCTTAGATCTGTTGATCTCTGATATTGAGAATAGGTTGAAGTTGTTTTACTGCTGGTACTTTTTACATTTCTCATGATGTTCTCTGCATAATCATTGAATAGATATATGTCACATCTTTGTCTTACTCCTTTTTCTACACTAAACCAATCTGATGTTTCGCTATCTACTCTTACAGCTGCTTGTTGGTCTTGGTATAACCTTTTCATGAGGTGAATTAAGTGTAGAGGAAAAGTCATGTCTCTCATCATGGTCCAAATTTTAAGATGTACACAACCGAAGACTTTAATCAATAAAACAAGTGTAGTTGCCAATGTTATACTCTACATTTCTTTATGATGTTTATGGGTTAAGCACTTGAATCTTAGTTAATAGATTATACACCTGAATCTTAGTTAACGGTGAATATTTGTTGATAGATTACACCAGGATGTTTGTCACAGACAGAAAACATTATGTGACATGAGATAACAGAGAAGTCAAGAATATTCTAATGACTTCTTTGTTTACAAAAACATAACTGTTCACAACTGTTTAATTTCAAAGTGATTTGTAAAAAAAAAATTGTATATACCAAGATATAAAGTGTAAGCTTTCAAAGTTTCATTCCTTTTTATGAATGTGAAATTGCCTATGTGTTGCAGTGACCATAGCTGTCAACTTATTTTTCCATAAATCCACAATGTTTAACAATAATTTCTGTATTTTTAAAAAAAATGTCTGCATTTAGCCCCAAATAAAAAGAAAACAAGAAAAATCAACCCCAACGCACCATTTTTTTTCATAATGAATCAATAAATACGTGCGTGTGGGATTAAAAAAACAACAACAACATCCACATTAGTAATAATTACTAGGAAATTAAACACCAAATACCTTTTTTTTTAAAACATAAGTTGGGGTTTTTTGGTGGGTCCGAAATCTGTATGAATACGGAAACCGTACTATATAGTTGACACTTATGAGTGACCCGTATGGGAAACATGTAATATCAACACTACGACATCTCATACATGTCATAAAAACTGACTTAGGATGTTTGGGGGTTGTATTGCTGTCCAATGCAACAGGTCACAGTGACCAAAATAATATGCAAACCATATCACAATACTTTTCATTCTGCAGTCTGCTTGCCAGTAAGATTTTGAGACGGGAGAAGATTTACATCAGTTTCTCTACCCTTTACCGAATTAGACCCTCCTTTTGATACCAACAATTTTAAGTTCTGATTTCCACAATAATTTTTTGGGTGGGTATGTAGGTAGGAAGGACAATGTTTTCTCAGAAACTACCTGGTATACTATGATTTTGTTGTCTGCTGAAACGTCAGAAAGTTCAGTTATTGTCGTAGGAACCCATCTGCAAGGTAGGGTTTTCAAGGTACCTCTACAAGGTACTCATTTTTTCATGTTTCTTGATATTTTATTAGAAACTAGCTTCGCAACATGTGGGACATTCCCATAAATTCTCTGCCCTCCATTCCAGCAGCATCCCAGTGTGTGTAGGCACAGAGTCTTGGTCAGGTGTTGATTGCATGATCTTTGTGGCCTTCCAGAAAAATTACTTTTCCTTCCCTCACCTCTAGATACTCCCATTTCTAACATTCTCTGTATGTGTACGTTCACAGCCTCATTGACATCATCTTCACCTTGGAATGAATTTATTATTGCCTTGATCAAGTCTGCTTTATCTATTCTCAGAATTGTGCCATCAGAATTAGTTGACCTAGAACTATATTCAGCTCTCTTGACAATATATCCTTGAATACTGCTCGATTGAAATGTCTACATTTCTTAACAAAGTAGGGTCTATGTATCTCTAAACCATCTAACACAAAGATAGCAAGGTTCATATTTTCAAAGAAATAGCTAAAGCAGCAAAAGTAACAAAATGGGAGAGATTTTGCCAGGAGATAACATGGGAAAAGTCACTAAAGTTGTTTTGGCAGTAATATAAATCCATGAATGGGCTAACAAAGAGATCGGTTATTCCCAACTTTTAAGGGCATTGGTCTGATATGGCACAAAACATGTGAGTCAAAGGGTACGGCATCACTTGTGCACTTTTCCGCATAACTTGGACATAGGAATTACTAGGCATACAAAGAAGTCAAGAAAAAAGTATGCCACATGTGCACGAATCTGAGCATGAAGAAAGAAATGTTAGTTATGGTCAAAGAAATTAAGGAAGCTCTGAAAAGAATAAAAAACACAGCTCCAGGACCAGATCAGATATGAAGACATCAGTCGGTCTGACAATGAACTAGAGGAGTTGGCAACCATCTTCAATAATTGCCTGAAGATGGAAAAGGTAAAAGATGACTGGCTACATGGCTATTTAATATGACTACCCAAACCGGACAAAGATCACACTAGAATACAGGGGTATAGACTAATAACAATGCATAATGCAATAGGCAAATTGTTGGAAAAAAATTTCTTCCTGGAAAGTAGTGAGTCATCTTCAGAGGAATAAGCTGTTACCATCTATGTTGGGAGGATATCGCCCAGGCAATAGTACATGACAGAATGCAGCTGTTTACGTGCAGGATGTTTTTTTTGGGGGGGGGGGGGGGTTTGATTCACATATGTAGACGTGAAGCTGCAACAGATCTCGAAGATGCTTATAATAGAGTCTCTTTGAATTTCTTAATGACGCAGTTGCTGCACCTTTCAGTAAGTCCATATGCTATCAACTGGATTGGTGCGACCCTGTTACAGAGAAAGGTGGTACTCAAGTATGGTGATTGGGATCAGAACCTACGGTCATGTGCCCGGGTCTACCTCAGGGTTCTCCTTTATCTCTGAAGCTGTTTAACATATATACAGTACTAATCACCAGCAGTAAAATCACAGGTTCCAGTAAATCTATGCCGAATGTCATTAACATCTTGGTATATAGATATGGCAAAAATCTGGAAATGTGTGTCTTTTAAGTACAAAAGTAGATGGACCGAATAGGAAAGGGGTGTGAGGATACAGGGGGCTGTGGTGAATCCATCTAAGGCATGTGTAATATGGTTTTCTCTGAACAATCACATTGTAAATACTCCCATGCCTTGTGTCTCATTTGGTGGGGGTCATGCTTGATAGAACTAATACAATGAAGTACCTGGTGGTGCTTTTTGATAGAAGTCTGAGCTTCGAAGAGTATGTAGACCACATCATCACAAGGGCAGGTAAAGGACTGGCAGCAATGAAAGTTATGACTGCTGCCCAGTTTGGGCAGATGTTACTTTTTCTTGTGTACCAGGGAATAGTGGTGGAGTATGCACTGACAATTTTGACACTCAGTCAGACTTTTAGTCAATTTTAGCATTTAGTCAAACAACACAACCAAATAATAGACTGTCAGAGTGTCAACATACAAACATTGCTAAATGTAGAAAATTTAGTCAAACAAAACAACCAAATAGTATATTATCAACGTTAAAGTTGTTACTTTATGCAGAGTATTTGATGCTGAAGGAACGTGGTAAATAAGTGAAAATATATCTGGATTATACAAAGTTGTAAAGTCATTTTCCAATACATTTGTTGTAGAAATAAACCAAGATGTGGGATCAATGTCTATAGGCAAAATCGCAACATCCTCCCCAAATAATGATGTCTAAAACATCCCTTGCAGCTGTCAAAATGCTCACAGAGAAGCAGAGCCCAATTTAGTAACAATTTTTACATAAACTGTTACTTCTTTTTTTTTCAGTGTCATTCACTGGTGCAACATGCTGTCCAAACTGAACAGTCAGTCATATATCATTAAAGTAGCACTTTTATGTGCTATCAACATGTTCACAACATTGCAATCAACATCCAATACAACATTTTCTATAAATGCTAGCAATATTAATGTAGGCACAACTTCAAATTCTAGCACTATCAGTACAGACGCAACTTCAGATTCTAGCACTTTCAGTACAGATGCAATTTCAGATTCTAGCACTTTCGGTACAGATGCAACTTCAGATTCTAGCACTTTCAGTACAGACACAACTTCAGATTCTAGCACTTTCAGTACAGATGCAACTTCAGATTCTAGCACTTTCAGTACAGATGCAACTTCAGATTCTAGCACTTTCAGTACAGATGCAACTTCAGATTCTAGCACTTTCAGTACAGATGCAACTTCTGATTCTAGCACTTTCAGTACAGATGCAATTTCAGATTCTAGCACTTTCGGTACAGATGCAACTTCAGATTCTAGCACTTTCAGTACAGACACAACTTCAGATTCTAGCACTTTCAGTACAGATGCAACTTCAGATTCTAGCACTTTCAGTACAGATGCAACTTCAGATTCTAGCGCTTTCAGTACAGATGCAACTTCTGATTCTAGCACTATCAGTACAGACACAACTTCAGATTCTAGTACTATCAGTACAGATACAACTTCAGATTCTAGTACTATCAGTACAGACACAACTTCAGATTCTAGTACTATCGGTACTACTACTACATCAACCACTGTTGAACAAAGGACTACAGTGTTGCCAATTATCCGTAAGTATATCTCTCACTGTAAACTTTTTTTAACATTAAATTATTATTAGTTTAAAAAAATGTATATTAACAGCAACCGTTAGTAAAGTTTTGGTTGTCTGCAGAGCACCATCAGTAGCAATGTTGATTATCTGCAGACTATCATCAGTATAAATATTGGCAGAGTATTATTAGTAAGCACAATCAATTAGTTAGAGGCTTATATTGTCATAAGTAATCACAATTTAAAAACTACATTCCACCATCAAGAATTAATATGAAATGACCTATTTATTCCTCAGAGCTGCACATGGGCACATTTTTAGTGTGGTGTGTCACTGAGATATGATGACCATTATATGTGCCCATTTTTTGGTTTATTTAATCATCCTGTGGACATTTTAGGACCTTTTTCTCACAGTATACTAACATGATATCACTTTAAATAAATTGGAGAGGTTTGACTGTGTCTCTGTGTAGTATTTCATAATGATATCCTTATCTTAGGGAGAGGTTTGAATCTTTCACACACCAACCACTATTCTACATTCAGCAATGAGTTTGTCCACTGCTAGAGATAAATAATAATGATAATTTGTTTCTATCCCCTTTTTTGAAACTAAGTTACAAGTAAGGCCTATTGTCGATGTGTTAGCAAATGATCGATAAGTCACAGGAGTAAAAAGTGGTAGGTCTATCTGACAAATTATCAATCAATCAAGTGTCATGCCATGTGGCGTAGGTAATCATGCTTCTGCAAAACTCTCTGTCCTTTGTGTTGTTAATAAGTTCAGTTGGTGACTTCTTTTTGTGCCACAGTGACAACCCATCCAGAAATTTATTTCTTTGTCTCTCTTCTCCCCTTGATCTTTCCGGTGGTTACTAAATGTTCAAGTTTTACTTTTCTCATTCCATGCCATAAAAATCTTGACTGTATGCTCCTAATTTTTGCTAGAATCTGTCACTTTACTCCAACATATCTAAAAATGTCTATGTTAATTTTCTTGGCTGTCTATGGAATTATTCCCAGACAAATTAACAGTATTCTTCTTCTTCTTCTTCTTTCGTTCACTTGAAACATGTCTATATCTGCAATTCTGTCTCCTTAATAAAACTCACTGTCTTTTGTAGTTCATACAGTGTCCCATAGAGCTTTGATTCCAGTGTTGTTTCCTCTGGCCAATATGTCTGCCTCAGTGTTTCATGCTCAGAACACTCTTGAAGTATATGTTTGGCACTCTGTACTGCCTGTCCACATGTACACATGGCTGTGTTGCCAATCTTGAATTTTGTATACATGTGACTGCGGAGTCGGTTGTGTCCTGTTCTGAGACGTAGAATTATAATTTGTTCTGGTCTGTTCATAATATGATAGTCATCTTGTGTTGTTGTTTGTGGCTTTCTTATTGACTTGATCATCTGTTTTTTCTGATGGTAGGTGATTGGTATATCTGGCTGGTCTTCGGCAGCACCTTCCTTAGCAAGTTGGTCTGCTTTTTCATTTCCTGGTATTCCACAGTGAGAGGGTATCCACTGCATGGTTACCCTATACTGGTAAGACAATTCGCTAAGTAGTTTTTTCAAGTCTGTTAGTTTTCCAGACTGGAGAGCTTGAAGCACTGACCTTGCATCTGTCAGGAATACCACAGGCTGTAGGTCAGAGTTGGAGTTCAGCAGTTTTTTAGCTGCCACAGTAATTGCCTGGATTTCTGCATCATAATTATTGCAGAATTTTCCTGTCGGTGTTCTGATTGTATCTCTAGGCTTGTGTGGATATTCTATATATACACCTGCACCTCCATTCCTCACAGCATTCTGTGCTGACCCATCTGTGTATACTCTGACCCATATATCTTGTGGATATTCCTCGTCCAGGAAACTGAGGGTGACTGTCCTCCGCTGCACACTGTTCTGTTTGTCCTCGCTTAGTATTCCTTTCACATGGGTCTGAATGTATATTGGCATTCCATGCCTTTCACTCCATGGGGTTTGTTCTGGTACAGACCTTAAGGGGCTGTCAACTTCAGGTAGGTCTGTAAGTTGTCTACGGAGTCGTTTAGCTTGATGGATAAAGCTGCTTCTTTTCAGTCGCCCCATTGCTAGGTTTTGAAATCTTTCCTTCATTGGATGACTTGGCATACACTGAAACTTTTCTGCTTGAATTAGTACTTTTGTGTCTCTGCGTTCGCCAAGTGTTTGCATTCTTCCCATTTTCTGCATCTCTGCTATGGGTGTTGATTTCATTGCTCCCAACATTATTCTAAGTGCCTGGTTTTGCACTTTATCTAGATCTTGTAATGTGGTGTTTGATGCAGGACACCATGCAGCTGAACCATATTCCAGGTGTGGTCTTATGCCTTGCTGGTAAACTTTACTGAGTATATTCCCACTGGCTCCCCATGTGGTTCCACTTAGTTTTCTCAGGATAGCTAACTTCCTCCTGGCTTTTGTTGTTGCTTTGTTTATGTGCTGCTTCCATGTCAGCTTATCATCAAAAGTAACTCCGAGGTATGTTGGTTGTTTGTCTTCTTTCAAGAGCTCTCCGTCTATCTTGATATGACCGGCTTTTTGTTTTGGTGAGAGGGTAAAGAGTGTAGTGCTGCACTTATCTGTGTTAATGCTGACACACCATCTATTTGCCCATAAGGTTAGGGCATCGATAGCTCTTTGTATTTGTTTAGTGGCCACTGTCGCATGTTCTTCCGTGCACCAGATCACCAGGTCGTCAGCATACATTGCCACTTTGATCCCGTGTGGTAGTTCAGCAACTAGGTCATTGATATAAACCAAGAAAAGTGTGGGTGACTAGACTCCTCCCTGGGGGACTCCATGACGCAGTAGGACTTTCTTGCTTTTGCGACCATCTAATTGTACCCTGGCTCTTCTATTATGCAGGTATGCTTTTACCCATTTGTACATTCTTGAGCTAACCCTGCAATTTCGCAATTTCTTTAGGAGCCCTTCTTTCCAGACCTTATCAAATGCTTTCCTGAGGTCTATCCATGCTGCTAGTACCAGTTTCTTATCTTGGAAGGCATCCTCAATCTCTTGGGAGAGGTAGGTTGCCTGATCTTCAGTAGAGTAGCACTGTCTGAAACCTGCTTGCTGTGATACCAGAAGGTTTTCACTTTCAAGGTACCACTGCATCCTAAGATTGATAATGCGTTCCATTGTTTTGCATAGACAGCTTGTGAGGCTGATGGGCCTGTAGTTGGAGACTGTGTTGCCATCTTTTCCTGATTTGAGGAGAGGTATCATTATTGCTTCTCTCCATGCCTGTGGTACATTACCTGTGGACCAGCTTGTGTTAAAGATTTGCAGCAGCTTTGCTCTTGCTGCAATTCCCAGGTTTCTAATCATTTCATTGGACACTCCATCAGCTCCAGGGGACTTTTTCATTCTCAATTTGGATATTGCATGCTCCAGTTCTCTCATTGTGATTGGTGCCTCCATGACTTCAGGTATAGGTCCGTCTTGTCCAATGTTTTGCTGGTTTGCTCGAACCTCCTGTTGTTTGTCTGGGCTGACTTTGACGTTATTGTCTTCTGCAAAGGAATCTGCAAAGTAATCAGCTGCATGTTTACCTGTTAAAATGTTTTTATCTTTATAAAGTGTGATCCTGGTATTTCTCCCTGTACCTTCATCATTTAGTTGTTTTACAAGTTTCCATAATTTCCTAGTATCTCTTTCTAGGTTCAGCGACTCTTTGAAATTTAGCCTTTGTTTGCTGATATTTGTTGTGATGTTCTTGGCTAGGTCTGTTCTCAGCCTGCTTTCTAGATGTTTCCATCTCATTTTGCAGCTTTTCCAGTTCATCATTCCAGTAGGGTTTGTAGTTTTTGCGTGCCTCCCTGGGTATGGTTTTACTAGCAGCATGTAGTATACATCTATTAAATTCACTCACTGCTCTATTGATGTCTTTGTCCAAGTTCATGTCCTTAGCTAGAACACTGGTTAAATGCTGGAACATTTTCCAGTCTGCCCTCTTATAGTTCCACCTAGTGAGCGTGCTGCTGTCCTTGGTATATTCATTGTGAATTTCCAGAAATACTGGTCTGTGGTCACTACCCCCAAGCTGCTTTCCAACGACACGTGTGATGTTCCATTCCAGGCCTGGTGAGTAGAATGCCAGGTCTGGTGTAGAGGTGGTGTGCCATGCTCTCGAGTAGAAGGTTGGTGAGTCTGCTGGCTGGTTAATAAGAATGAGATTATTTTCATCCTGCCAGCTCTCAAGTTCCTCACCTCTCTTGTCGATATGATCATAGCCCCAGCTCTGAGAGTGGCTGTTGAAGTCACCACACACCATAAGCCTTTCTTTGTCTGGAATTGTGTCTAGTGCCAATGGTTTATGATTTGGGCAGTAGTAGTTCAGGAGATGGAATTCTGCACTGTCTGTTTTTGGTGGAGCATCTGGTATTCTGCCCCGTCCATGTATACTTCCAGCTGACATGCGCTGATATTGTTTTTAACTAGTGTCAGAATTCCACCCTTTCGCCTATCTTTTCTGTCAGATTGGTAGCACTGGCAGCCTCTGATTTTGAAGGCTATGTCGCTGCTGAGGTGTGTTTCTTGGATACAGCATATATTAACTTGTTCTTCACTGAGGACATTTTCAAGTTCCAATTTTTTGCTGTATCCATCTCTTTTACTGTTGACACCCTCAGCATTCCAGTGCATTATTTTTATTGGTCGTTTGTTTGTTTGGCCAGTAGCTCTATTCCCTTGCCTCCTGGCTCCTCAGGGCAATTGAGAAGGACTTCCAGTAACTGAGGTTGGGCCCTTTCGAGGTATAGGGCCCGGCACCGTCCCTGCCTGAACGTCCGCCACTGGGGAGGCACCATAACGTTTATTAGATGCAGACATGTTTCCATTGTGTTTTATGCGTGGCAACCTGATTATCTGTGCGCCTTTTGGCTGGTTGCCTCCGTCTTCAGCACTCTGCTTACTTGGGCCGGACTATGGTCCTGCTCGAGTGGGAGTGCCCGACCAGTCTTAGTTTCCAGCCTCTGATGGCTGAACTAAGCCCCATCACCACTTCAAGGTTCTGGCCTCGATGGGGATTAACAGTTTAATAATAATAGCATAAACTGTTGGAGTAAACTCTGAGTGAAAGATTTCTTTCTCAACACTCGCCAGTGTGACACCCCTGAACCTGAACTTCAAGCTCAGGATCCAAATAAAAGAGCCACATTTTAGGTATGTCATGATTAAGGAAAGTTATGTGTCAAGAGCTACCTGCTCACAGCTAAAGGGATTACTTCATCATCATCATGTGTCAAGAGCTACCTGCTCACAGCTAAAGAGATTACTGCATCGTCATTTTTATCAGCCCTAGTATAAATTTGGAAGAGCTGACCAAGGGTAAAACTATTTTGAAACAAAATCCGGACTTGGGGGGGGGGGGACTGAGTCTTTAGGGAATAATACGGTAAAGGTGGAGGACAAAAGGGATAAACAAAAACTATAAATGTTCTGCGACTGTGATTTTATCATATAACTTATTGCATTCATGAGAGATACTGATTAACTAGTGACTTTTTCTTGCTGAATGATTGTCTGCAAGATGACAAAGACCATACAATAGAAGCATTAGTAGCAGCAGTATTAGTAGTAGTGGTGGTAGTAGTAGTAGTAGCAGTAAAAGTAGAAGTAGTAGTAGTGTAAGTAGTATAAGAAGTAACAGTAGTAGTAATAGTAGTAGTAATAGTAGTAGTAGTAGTAGTGGTAGTAGTAATAGTAGAAGAAGTATTAGCAGTAACAGTAGTTGTAGCTGTAGTAGTAGTAGTAGCAGCAGCAGCAGTAGTAGTAGCAGTAGTAGTAGCAGCAGTAGTAGTAGCAGTAGTAGTAGCAGCAGTAGTAGCAGCAGTAGTATAGTAACACTAGTAGTTGTATTAGTAGTAGCAACAGTAGTTGTAATAGTAGTAGCAACAGTAGTAGTGGTAGCAGTAGTAGCAACAGTAGTAGTGGTAGCAGTAGTAGCAACAGTAGTAGTGGTAGCAGTAGTAGCAACAGTAGTAGTAGTAAACTAATAGTAGTAGTTGTTGTAGTTATATTAGCACTAATCTGATGTCTATGCATAAAATGATTACCATATGTTATTTTTGGTAAATCATTTGAAATTTCTCTGTCACAGTCATCAAACTTGACTCTCAGCTGAAATTTAACTATCCTTTTTTCGATGAACTTAACAATCAAAGCAGCGATATTTACCGGGAGACAGTCCTCAACTACACGAAACTGGTGAGTATAATTAACCATGAACATTCTAGATACAAGCAAGGACTAAGGAATAACTATGAGAATTGTCATGTCAGAGTAGCAGGTGCTTCTATTTTTAAACAAGTATTGCCTGGATTTCATTTATAGTTGCATTCGATTTCATTTATAGTAGTATTAGATTTCATTTATAGTAGTATTAGATTTTATTTATAGTAGTATTAGATTTCATTTATAGTAGTAGGCCTATTCGATTTCATTTATAGTAGTATTAGATTTCATTTATAGTAGTATTATATTTCATTTATAGCAGTATTAGATTTTATTTATTACAGTATTAGATTTTATTTATAGTAGTATTATATGGTTTTATTTATAGCACTATTAGATTTCATGTATATTAGTATTAGATTCTAACAAATTATGTTCCAGCAGTTCTCGTTATCTCATTTATAACATGATCTATTCGTGTTCTGTTTGCTGCTTTTCTTAGACATCTCATTTCATATGTAGTTAGCTTTCTCTCCTGTTCTTCAGTCAGTGTCCATGTCTGACATTTAAAACATAGGCCTAATGTTGGAATGAATATTTAATTATGATTTGCCTTTTGGTTTCCATCCTGATAGATGTGTGTTTCAAAAGTGGTGTAAGTTCATAATTTACGTAGTTGGCTTTTTGAATTCTTGTCTCAAGATCTGCGTCCATTCTTCCATCAGCTATAAAAATTCTCCTTAGATATTTAAATTCCTGCACTTGTTTCAGTAGTTGATCATTTATTTTTATGTTTTATCTTTATTTTGATGTCTTCTATCCACCGTTTTCTTGGTCTACTTTTGGCCTTACGCTCAGATATTCTTTTGTTATATGCACTTATTGGTATTTGGTTTCAGTTCATTCTCATATAAGGTGACCGAACCATTTGACTTGCTGTCTCTCAATATTTTCAATACATGATGTTATACCAACTCTGTTCTTAATTTCTTATTTTATCTAGTTTGGTAACCATTGCTGCTTTTCTCAAACACTTCATTTCACATGTGACGATATTTCTTTGCTCAGAAGCTGTTAGAGACCATGTTTGACATTGGTAGCACAGAGTAGGTATAAATATTGTAGATATTATCTGTTTTTTTTATTTCTATCCTGATCTTTGGGTGAAGAAGTAATGGTGAAAGTTGGTAAGTGACTGTGTTTGCTTTCTGGCACCTTGTTTCTATTTCTCTGTCTAGTCTTCCATCTTCAGAAAAAATGCTGCCTAGATATTTAAATAGTAATATTATTTGTAATATTATACATATAAATGATGAACAATAATGGTGATAAGACATATACCCCTGTCTAACTACTGATGTTACTGAAAAACACATAGTAAGTCCTGCATTTGTTCTAACTGCACTTTCACTTTATTTATATATATATGGCTCTTACACAGTCAATGTCCCTTTTGTTCCATACTTTTCTAGAATACTCCAGAGTAGTTCTCTATTTATTTGGATGAAAGCTTCTTCTGATCTATAAAAGCAATATTCATTTGGTTTTTGTATTCTATTGTCTTTTCCCTACTTTGTCATAGCGAAAATATTGCATGTGTACATCCTTTTCTGAATCCAAACTGTTCCGGACTAATTGCTGGATCCACAAAAGGTCTTATCTTTTTCTCAATTCTTATCGAACATTTTACCGGCATGACTAAACAGGGCAATAACTCTGTATGTCCCGCAATTTTTTTTTCTTCCTTTTCTCTTCCCTATTAGTACTATGATTGCTCTTTGCTAATCTGTTGGTACAATTATTTCTTTCCAAATCTTTCTGAAGATATGAAGTAACCAAGTTACTCCAGTTTCTCTACAGACCTGTATTGCTTCTGTTGTTATTTCATCAATTCCGATGAATCTTGGGTTATTTTATATTCTTTAGGTTATTCTTGATAACATCTCTGACTTCTTGTTCCAATTTTCAGTTCTTCATTTTTGTATGTTGGTTTGAATGGTGTTATATGTATATTTTTGGTATGTTCAGGAGGTTTTTAAAATATTCTTCCCACCTTTCTCTAATCTTATCTTCCTCATATATGTGAATGCCTTGCCTATCATTTATATATTCTGTTGGTTGAAAAAATTGATCTTGTATCCTCATATTTGCTATGGCTTTATAGAAATGTCTTCCATTGATACCTTGCGTATATCTCTTATCTCAGGAGTGGTTTACCTCAATCTCTTTTCCCTTCCGAAAGATCAGCAAACAATAGGCCTATCTGCTGTGGGATATGGTTCCTTTTCATTCTTCTCATACACCTCAATCATCTTAGTCATTTAACAGACTATTCCCATTATTGATGGTAATTTAATTTTCTATCCAATGATATACCGGTACATGCCCATATATATATTTATATATCATTTTAACTACCTCTATTTCTACCTATCTCTGTTGCAGATAAAAAGTGCATATGATGAAGCCATGCCAGGGAAATTGAAGGACATCGTTATCAATAAATTCTGGTAACACATATAGCATTCTGTAACCGATAAGATATATTTCTTGGACAGTTGTATCTTCTTTCACATACACTTGGTGGATGGTTAGTTAATTAGTTATTTAGTCGTCGGATCATCATCACTGCAAACTGGACACATCCATAGTTGCTCCGATCTCTCCTTGAGTGTATCCGCCATCACACTTCTGCTGACAGTACCGGTCCTATGCTGGTTGACCATCATTCTTCTGCGCCCTCCAAAATGTTCACCTCTAGCAACACTGCATCTCAATCCCTGATCTTTAATCCTAGCCATTGAAAAGGAATCATCATCCACATTCGTCTCACTCTCGCGTGTTATATCTCTTAAGGAGTTCAAAACGTCAGCGCGATCCATTGCCCCATCGCCCTTTGCCACAATTGCACACGATGCCAGTTGATCCGCTCTTTCATTGCCTCGAACGCCCACATGTCCCGGCACGAAAATAAATGTAACCGCTTTCAAGCTCGCATTTCTCAAGGCCTCAATCCACTGTTCGCGAACGAGACCCACTTGTACCTTCTTAATCATACTCATAGAGTCACTCAAGATGCAGACCTGCGTTACTTTCTGTGTGCGTAGCCACTCACATGCCTTGGTCTCCGCCATAGTCTCCATGGTCATACTACTCGTAGTGACAGCAAAGGCACCACTTTCCTCCTTGATCGTTTTACCTGCGCACTGAGCTGTAAAGGCCCAAGCACTGCGAACATGCCTAATTACAGATCCATCAGTGTATATAATCACATCCCCCTCTTTGGTATTCTCACTGATTAAAGCCTGCACTTCTTTCTCCACAGCTGTAGGACACCATTCTCTGCATTCCCTGCTAAGTGATATTACTACTCTCAAACAAGTTTCGAAATCTGTGGGTAGACCTATCCATTCCGCACCAGCTGCCACATCCTGTAATCGGCACACGCTTTGTATTACATCCTCAGCACGTCCCATCCACGACCTTCCTCTCTTGAGTCTGCTGCCTTTAACTTTCTGTATTTCGGAATGCAACGGGTGTTCCTTATCTGCATGTATTTGAAGGTATGCCAGTGCACGGCAATACTGTAATCTATGCTCAGCTGTTGGGCAGTCAAGTAGGTATCGCATAGCTCTTGTCGATGTGTCTCTTGTGCATCCCAGAATGATACGCATTGCTGCATTCTGGACTCTATCCAGTCTTTCGATCTGAGTTTGGCTAAGAGTCAGAATTGCCAGTGCATATTCCACCACAGCCACTACCAAACCCTGGTACAAAAGAAATAACAATCTTTGCTCACACTGCGCAGCAGCCATAACCTTCATTGCTGCTAAGCCTTTGCCTGCCCTTATGATAATGTGGTCAACATGTTCCCTGAAACTCAGGCTTCTGTCAAAAAACACACCCAGATATCTCATTGTGCTAGTTCTTTCTAAACTTTTCCCGGACAACGAAACTTGTGGCATGGGTGTCTTTACCATGTGATTGTTCAAGGAAAACCACGTCACAAATGCCTTAGACGGATTAACCACTGCTCCCGTATCTCGACACCAATTTGTCAGTCTGTCCAGCTACTTCTGTAGTTCCATGACGCACTCTTCTCGATTTCTGCCCTGTCTATACACCAGGATATCATCGGCATATGACATCGTTCTGCCAACACCTGTGATTTGATTGCCAGCGATATGTACTGTGTATACATTGAAAAGTACAGGAGATAGAGGCGATCCCTGTGGCAGGCCAGGGCTAATAACCGTTGGTGTAGATATCCAGTTACCACACTTAAGAACTACAACCCTGTGCATCAGGGCGGCGCCAACCCAACGCACGACAAAAGGATTAACTGCAAGATTTAACAGCTGGTGCATCAAGATTTCCAAGGACACCCTATTGTACGCATCCTCAATGTCTATTGAGACCGCACATGTCTCCATGCGCGAATCGAACCCCTCAAAAACATCCTGTGCAAATATGGCTGCATTTTGTCATGTCTTCTTTCCTGGACGATATCCTCCTAACAATGTTGGTAAACACTTATTTCTTTCAAGATAACACGATACCTTCCGGGCCACAATTTTTTCCAAAAGCTTGCCAATCGTATTCTGCATAGTTATTATTCTGTAGCCATGTATCCTGGTGTGGTCCTTCCCAGGTTTGTGTAGTGGAACTAAATAGCTGTGCAACCAGTCTTCTTTCACTGTGCCCTTTAGAAGGCTATTATTGAACATGTCCGCCAACTCTCTCCAACTTGGTGGATGTTGCCCAGGATGATATGGCGATGTGCTGCTGTGTTTGTTTCACGATGTATATGAATCTTTCCATGCACACATGAAGACATGCGTGGTTGTGAATGATTTGGAGGTCATTAGCAGCGGGGTCCTTTTTTCTTCTCTTCGTGGGTTGGTTATTGCAACTTGGCATGGACCAGGTTCTTGTTGGGTAGAATTCCTCAGCCGTCTTTCAGAAGAAGTTTGTGCTAGAGTTTGGCTGTTGGGCATCTTTTTCTGCAATATGTTTTATATACTTAGAAGTATATAAAGACAGGAATTATTCATATACTGAAATAATTGCTTGAATTGTCAGCATGTGGTCCTCCAGTTGCTCCACAGCTTCACTTCCAGATCTATCAATAGAGTCAGGTTTTATCCCTCAAGTAAACTACTTAATGAACTGTCTTACAAGTATAGAGTAACCAATCAGTGGATACCCTCTCACTGTGGAATACCAGGAAATGAAAAAGCAGACCAACTGGCTAAGGAAGGTGCTGCTGAAGACCAACCAGACGAACCAATCATCTACCATTAAAAAAAAACAGCTGATCAAGTCAATAAGAAAGCCACAAACACCAACACAAGATGACTATCACATTATGAATAGATCAGAACAAGTTGTATGTCTATGCCTCAAAACGGGACACAACCGACTCCGCAGTCACATGTACACAAAGTTTAAGATTGGCAACATGACCTTGTGTACATGTGAACAAGCAGCACAGAGTGCCAAACATTTACTTCAAGAATTTTCTGAGTATCAAATGCAGAGGCAGACATATTGGCCAGAAGAATTAGTATTATGTATGTTGATTATCATCTTCGCACACCGGACATGTCCATAGGTGCTCCGATCTCCACTTCAGTAAATCTCTCAGGGTATAACTGCTGATTGTTCCGGTTCTTTGTTGGTTCACTACTCCCCTTGAAATCTTTGTCAGGGGTTCTCTTTGGGCCATACCCATCCTCACTCCCAATTCTTGCATTCTTGATATTCACTCATGCTTATTCATCTCAAAATCCTCTGATCATGAGGACTCACGAAGAGCAGTGAGTATGTCTGCTCGGTCCTTAGGTTGACTGTCTGTTGTGGTGGTGAGACTAGCTAATTTGTCGACCTGTTCATTTCCCTCCACGCCCGCATGTCTGGGGACAGAAATAAACGTGAGTTTTTGTAGTGAGGCCCGCATTTTAGCTCTCTCCAATTATTCCACCCATTTCCTACATACATCACCTGTTTTGACTTTCTGAATCATATTCAGTGAATCACTAAGTATGCGTGCATGGGAATAGGTTTGCGATTCCAGCCAGTAAAGTGCCTGCGTAACAGTGAATACTTCCATAGTTAGACTGCTCGTTGTTGCGGTAAAGGAACCGCTGGCTTTGTGTACTGTTTTCCTTTTTGATCTGACAGTAAAGGTCCATGCACATCGCTGGTGATGGATGACAGACCCGTCTGTGTAAATCACAACAGCTGAATCATCTGCATTCTCACATATTAGTGCCTTCACCTCAGCATCCACGCTTATGTGGCTGTGTTTCCTGCACTCTCTGTTGAGTGTAGTGGGGGTCTTGACTGTCTCTTGAAAGAATGTAGGAATAGGTATCCATTCCTCGTCAGGAGATATGACTTCTGGGGAGCAGATATGTTTAACGGTATCCTCAGCCTGACCCATCCATGATTTGCCTCTCTTGAGCTTGCTTCCCTTCACAAGAAGGAGCTCGCTGTGTAGTGGGTGGTCTATGTCAGAACTCACTCTAAGGTATGCACTGGCATGCCACATTTCAATTCTATGAAATATTCTCGGAAAATCAAGGAGAAATCTCATAGCCACACAGGGTGTGTCTCTTGTGCATCCAAGAATGATCCATATCGCTTTGTTTTGAATCCTCTCCAGACTCTCTCTATCTGTGTGTGACTGGTGGTGAAAGTAGAGCCTGCATATTCATTGACAGGGAGGACAAGAGCCTCGTATAAGATTACAAGCTGACGTTATTTAGTGTCAGCCGCTGCCATTACTCTCAGAGCTGAAAGTCCTCTGCGGGCCTTAGTGATAACATGATCAAAGTTTTCCTGGAAACACAGACTACGATCAAATCGCAAGCCCAGGTATTGTAAGGATGAGGTCCTGATTATTTCGGACCCTCTCATCTCCACCGTCGTTGTTGCAGACTTTATGATGTGATTGTTAAGAGAAAACCATGTCACCGCAGCCTTTTCTTGGTTGATCTGTGCCCCTGGACCATCACACCAGGAGACGATATTGTCTAGCTCTTTCTGTGGTGATTCAACAGTTTCTGTTCTATTTTTTCCCTGTCTGTATACTAGGATATCATCCACAAAAGACATTGTTCTACTTCTCCCTACGAGCTGCTGCTGTGTGATTGCTACAGTGTAGACATTGAATAATACAGGTGAGAGGGGAGATCCCCGTGGAAGGCCTGGGTGTATTATTATGGGTTTAGATGTCCAACAACCGCACCTCAGGGCCACCTTCCTCTCAAGCAACAGATATCCATCTGACAACGAAAGGGTCAACATTAAAGAGCACAAGCGTGTTGATGAGGTATTTGAATGGCACTCTGTTATACGCATCCTCCAAGTCAATCGCGACAGCACATGTTTCCAGAAGCCCTCCAATACATCGTATGCGAAAAAAGCGGTATTGCACCATGTTTCTTTCTGATGACTGTATCCTCTGAGAGTGCCGGAAAGATGCGACTCTCGAGCGAGGTGCTCTGCTACAATTTTCTCAATCTGTTTGCCTGTGGTGTTCTGCATCGTTATGATTCAGTAGCTGTTGATCAGAGCGTGGTTTTTATTGGGGTTCTTTAGTGGCAATAGGTAGCTGTGCAGCCATTCTTCCTTGATGGTTCCGTTCTTGATGCTTCCGTTAAATTCACCAACCAGGTCATTTATATCACTCTCCTTAAGGATGGCGAAGTCCTAATATCGTATACCGTCAGGGCCTGGGGCAGTGTTCCGCGACCATTTAAGAGTGGTCTGGACGGTCTCAGCAGTGATGTGTATGCTCTCATTCCATTTAGCCTCCATACATAGAACAGACAGCATAGTGATAATCCTCAGTTGTAAATGGCTGGATTCAGTTTTGAAGCTTGTGCTGAAGAGAGTTGTCTTTATTTTTGTACCTGGACATGTGGATGTTTGGGAGAATGACTGGGCAGATGGACTTGCCAGCGTGGCCACAATGACTGGAGGTGGCTCAATAGATCATGCTGATATTTAGAAAGCAATCAAGGAGTTAGACCGATTAGATGATATGGTGTGTGTTTCTTTCATGTCTGAAGTAAATGGACCAGTAGTGCTGCGCGGTTTTGCGGTAGATGGCTGGCATATGGGAATCAAATGAAGAGTTATCAATCAACACAGAAAAGTAACAGTGAGTTACCACATGTTAAAGGACATAATATGAGGTCAGAGAACCTATGGGCTTATCCTGAGTGCCATAATGATGATCTGATGACTAACTATAGGCCCTACTTGTAATAAAAATAGTCTCTTTGCAAATATAGGCCTACATCTTCTTCCAGTCACACATTTCCGTTTCAGGGAACATTGAAAGTTATCAAACATCCATCTGTGAATGGATGATGTGGGAGATATGTTGCTTTTAAAAACATTTCTTTTTAAACTTCCTACATCCACCCATGAATGGAAGATGTGTTGCTATGAAATAGTAAATTCTTAACTCCCTACATCCCCACAGGAACGGAAGCATCGGTGTTGACTTCACAGTAGAAATAATGTCAAGTTACTCGTATGACACATTCGAACATGAAATGGTTAAAGTTTATGACATTCTCAACAATTCAAATGTCAACCTTCAAACGTCATTAGACGAAGTTTTGCAACAAGGTAATACATATGTTTATGTTTACGTGAGCGTTCACACAGATATCTTCTTAGTTTTGAAATTTATCACAGTTCTCTCTCTCTCTAATAGTTCTCCAGCAAATAAGTTGCTGAGCTCAATATATTATGTGATGTTTCATTATTAATATTTCACATGAATATTCTTTGCACAAAGTATGATCATGTGACTAGTTTCAAACAAAGTAAGGGGGTGTGGGCGTATGATCATGTTACTAGTTTCAAACAAAGTAAGATGGTGTGGGCGTATGATCATGTTACTAGTTTCAAACAAAGTAAGGGGGTGTGGGTCTATGATCATGTGACTAGTTTCAAACAAAGTAAGGGGGTGTGGGCGTATGATCATGTTACTAGTTTCAAACAAAGTAAGGGGGTGTGGGCCTATGATCATGTTACTAGTTTCAAACAAAACAAACTATATACTCCATTATCTCCTTTGTTTTTTACCTTTGTCTTCTGTTACAGAATTGCTAAAAGTAAATTGAAAACCTATTGACATACCAGTATTTCAATATATATTTCATGCAGCAATTATTTTATGCAACATGCATTTAATTTTACAAATATTTTATGCAACTATAAAATGACACAATCCTTTTCTCTGGTCCCCTTGCAACAGGTCTAAGGAACCCCTTACAGACCAGTCAAGAAATTAGAATAAGTACCAACAACAAGTATAGAAATTGTGTAAGAAAACTCAATAAGATCTCTGCTCATGATCCTAGCTATAGACTGTTCTTCTTGTACATGCTTGTGAAGTGGTAATCGCTAGTGGTGTGGTAACTAGTTAACAGTAAAATACAGCTCATCTCGAATCCTGCAGAACCACACTGTGAAAAAAAAAAATCTCAGTCTTTGGCGAAATGTTATTTTATAAAAGGCCAGATTAATCATTAATGTGACCACTAGGTAAAAGAATGTGTATTTCAAAGGATGTATTTCAAAGAGTGTAGCTGTAATTAAAAACATGAAACTTTCCTAGAGTATGTACGAGGCATGTTCAAATGAAAACGGGACTTGTTACACCACGCATGATAGAGCGCACTGATATTGATGACATTTTGCACTAGTAATGAGTATCCAATAATTTACATACGGTCACGTGTTCATCTTCCCAGCATGCATATGTGCTGCAGAAGACTGTTAACAATATGGCGGGTGTGATTCCGAACCCGTCCAAAGTGAATCAGCGTGCTGTGATCCAGTTTCTTTCATTTGAAGGATGTCAAGCAGTAGACATTCATCGGAGAATGAAGGCAGCATATGGTGACAAATGTTTGTCGAGGACCAGAGTGATGGAGTGGGTGCGTATGTTTAAAGACGGACGTGAGTTAACGGCAGATCTTGCACGGCCAGGTCAGGCGCATATTGTTGCAACAGAAGAAGCCATAGCCGTGCTTGATAAAGCAGTACTGACTGACCGTCGTTGGAGCATTCGTTCGCTTGCAGAAGAATTCCATATGTCAATTGGGACAGCCCACATGGTTGTTCGGAAGAAATTGAACTATCGGAAGGTGTGTTCACAGTGGGTCCCATGGATGTTGGCTGACCACCATAAGGAAGAACGGATGGGGTGGAGTTTGAACCACCTGATGCGTTACAGGGCAGAGGGTGATGCATTTCTGTTGAGCATTGTGGCAGGTGATGAATCGTGACCACATGGTTCAGAGAACAGCCACGCAACTTTTTCTCGGACGGCATTCGACGTCTACCTAAACAGTGGGATGCTTGCCTAAATGCATACGGAGATTTTTTCTGATGAACCCAGGTGCATTCTTATTCACAAGTGGTTGCTTTGTTCAATTCCGTTGAAAATATTAAATTGCGTATGATACTTTTTAAATAAATCCACAAGTCCCGTTTTCATTTGAACACGCCTCGTATATTTTGATATAGGCCTACCAATAGATAGTGTAGTTCATACATCACAAGTAAAGATGATCATTTGTTACATTCATTTTATGAAATTTAGTTAGTGGTATGGCCTTGTTAATGAGTTTGTAGGTAAATGATAAGCCAATTAGGGCTCTAAAGGTCAAATCTAACTTAAATCTATTTACAGAATGTTTTCCTTTCTAATTTAAATATTTTCATAGAATTTTGTTGGATCTAATTAAAATCTGTTTGTAAATTGTCGTGGGATCTAATGTAGACTAAATCTATTCATAGAATGTTGTGGGATCTAATGTAGCTTAAACCTATTCATAGAATGTCATGGGATCTAATGTAGCTTAAATCTATTCATAGAATGTTGTTGGAGTAATATAAATATATTAATAGAATGTTGTGGGATCTAATGTAGCTTAAATCTATTCATAGAATGTTGTGGGATCTAATGTAGCTTAAATCTATTCGTAGAATGTTGTTGGAGTTAATATAAATCTATTCATAGAATGTTGTGGGATCTAATGTAGCCTAAATCTATTTATATAATGTCATGGGATCTAATGTAGACTAAATCTATTCATAGAATGTTATGGGATCTAATGTAGCTTAAATCTATTCATAGAATGCTGTTGGATCTAATGTAACCTAAATCTATTCATAGAATGTTGTTGGAGTAATATAAATATATTAATAGAATGTTGTGGGATCTAATGTAGCTTAAATCTATTCATAGAATGTTGTTGGAGTTAATATATAATATAATCTATTCATAGAATACTTTGGTATCTAATGTAGTCTAAATATATTCATAGAATGATGTGGGATCTATTGTAGCCTAAATCTATTCATCGAATGTTGTCAGAGTTAATATAAATCTATCCATAGAGTGTTGTCAGATTTAATATAAATTGTTTTCAGAAAATATTGTCGGATCTCCTTCTTTTGTGCTCATTCTCAACTTCTTGCAGATTAGCCACATCTACTACAGAAAACGGAATGTGCTGTGTCAGGGTTTACAGCTTTGTTGTGATATCTGCGTTTTTTGATCTGATACATCCAAATTCAACATGGCTCATGTGTCATGTTGACCCTATATGGGATGGGAGGCCAACTTCACCCCATAACCCCTTAGTCACCTTTTATGACATGCATACAAGGTAAACAGTGTTCCTATTCTGTGCTTTCCTTTTGGAACCTGTGTTGGTCATACCTCGCACAGCCAAGTTTTGGTCCTACCTCATACAGGCAAGTGTTGCTCATTCCTTATACACGCTAGTTCAGTGTTTCTCAACCTTTCTTTTATCATGCCCCACCTAAGTCCTTCTAAAATTCTGATCCCCCCCCCCCCCTATGTAACATATACCCGGTACATATTTTTTTATATTCAAAAACTGAATTATTCCCTAAATAAAGCCTAATTACAACTTGTTCAAATTGCCCCCTGAACAATCAAATTGCCCCCCTGTGGGGCATGGGCACCATGTTAGGGAAACACTGCGCTAGTGTTTCTCATGGCTCCTGTATTGCTCCTGCTTCATGCAATATAGGCAAATGTTGGTCAGGGATATAATTCATAACTTATTTTCACATTACAGCTCTTCACTATGTCAAAAACATCTGTAATAGTGATTCACAGAATTTGTGTAACCCTGGCAGCATCTGTGATGGAAATTCCACATCGCGAGATGTGTGTAAACCTTTGTGCTCAAAGAAAGCTCAGAGCAAATGTCAAAACAATGGCTACTGTATTCATTATTCAGGAGAAAATGTTACCTGCAGGTTTGTTTGTGTGTTTGTATGCAGTCCTCGAGATATTGTTTGAGTACTGTAATAGAGATAATGTTTGTGTGCTGTACTGGAGATATTATTGCTTGCGTACTGTAATAGATATATTGTTGTTTGCGTAATGTACTGGTGATATTGTTTGCATGCTGTACTGGAAATATCATTGTTTGTGTGCTGTACTGAGATATCATTGTTTGTGTGCTGTACTGGAGATATTATTGTTTGCGTGCTGTAATGGAGATATTGTTTGTCTGATATAACAAAGATATCATTGTTTGTGTGCTGTACTGGATATATAATTGTTTGTGTGCTGTAATGCAGAAATCGTTGTTTTTGTGCTCTACTGGTAATTGTTACTGTGCTGTGACAAAGATATCACTCTAAGTACATTGTACTGGAGATATCAGTGCGTGCTGTACTAGAGAAATCATTGTTTGTGTGATGTGCTGGAGATATCTTTGTTTGTGTGTTGTAATACAGATATTGTTGTTTGTGTACTGCAATAGAGATGTCATTGATTGTGTGCTGCAATAGAGCTATCATTGTTTGTGTGATGTATTGGAGATGTCATTGTTTGTGTGCTGTACTGGTGATGTCATTGTTTCTGTGCTGTACTGGAGATATCATTGTTTGTGTGCTGTACTGGAGATGAAATTGTTAAAGTGAACATAACAAGAAGAACATTTGTGATAAGACATTATTGAGATGATCATATTGTGACAGATGAAAAATTGAGAGGACCACATTGTGACAGACAGAATAATTGAGTGTGTCATATTGTGACAGACAGAATACTTTAGGGGACCACATTGTGACAGACAGAATAATTTAGGGTGTCACATTGTGACATTCAATAATTTAGGGGACCACATTGTGACAGACATCGAACCCAGATCCTTGCCGTGGAGATAGGGCTTAATTCAGCCTACAGAGGCTGAAAACTAAAACTGGCCAGGCCCTTCTAAAATTGAGCAGACCCACAGTCAGCATTAGCAAGCACAGGTGCTGAATTGGAGGCAGGAGGCACACCACAGCAATCGGAATGCCATGCACCAACCCACACAATGGGAATATGCTTATATCTGATATATGTTATGGTGCTTGACCTGTGGCCAACATCCAAGCAGGGATGGTGCTCGGCCCTAAGCTTCCAAAGGGTCTAACCCCAGCTACTGGAAGTTCTTCTCAATCACTCTGAGGAGCCAGTAGGCATGAGAATAGAGCATCCACCCCAAAAATGAGACCATAAAAAATAATGCATTGAAATGCTGAAGGTATCAGCAACAAAAAAGTGGATCTTGAGTATATCTTAAATGAAGATCAAGTAAATGTATGCTGCTTGCAAGAAACCCATCTCAACAAGGATGTAGCTTTCAAAATAAGAGGCTTTCAATGATATCAATAAAACCAAAATGGGAGGCGAAAAGGTGAAATACTGACACTGGTTAAGAACAAAATCAGCGCATGCCAGTTAGGAACATATATGGAAGGAGCGGAATATCAGATACTCCATCTCAGGACAGAAAGTACAGAATTCCACCTCCTCAACTACTACTGTCCAAATGACCGCCCATTAACACTAGACACAATCTCCGTGCAAGGAAAACTAATTGTGTGCGAGACTTCAATAGTCACTTGCAGAGTTGGGGATATATTCATATGGACTGGAAATGTGATGAACTAGAAAACTGGCAGGATGAACATGAATGTATCCTGATCAACCAATTGACCCCCCAACCTTCTACTCCAGATCATGCCATACTATATGTATAACAGACTTGGCATTCCACTCTCCGAATTTGGAGTGAAACATCAATCATGTTGTAGGAAAACAACTTGGAAACTGCAACCATCGGCCAGTCTTTCTTATTGTAGATAATGAATATATTAAAGACATATTACACACATATATTAAAAATGGCAGGTGTACCAGTATACCTATATAAACACTAGACTAAAATATTGTGTATACCAGTATACCTATATAAACACTAGACTACAATGTTGTGTATACCAGTATACCTATATAAACACTAGACTACAATATCGTTTATACCAGTATACCTATATAAACACTAGACTACAATGCCGTGTGTACCAGTATACCTATATAAATGCCAGACTGCAATGTCGTGTATACCAGTATACCTATATAAACGCTAGACTACAATGTCGTGTGTACCAGTATACCTATATAAACACTAGACTACAATGTTGTGTGTACCAGTATACCTATATAAACACTAGACTACAATGTTGTGTGTACCAGTATACCTATATAAACACCAGCCTAAAATGTTGCTTATACCAGTATACTTATATAAACGGCAGACTAAAATGTCATGTATACCAGTTTACCTATATAAATGCCAGACTAAAATGTTGTGTTTACCAGTATACCTATATAAACACAAGTTGTGTATGGGAAGGGTGATTTGCTATTTTCCCAACTTTTTATTATGTTTAATTTAACTTCTTCTTCAGCATTCATTCTCACACTCCCGCTGGATCGCTCTTATAGTAGGACAATGACTCTACTAGAGTTCCTGAAAGATGTAGCCCAGAGAATAGAACTGCGTTGGTCGCTGTTATTTGTGTTAATGGTCCGGCACACCCGCCTTCATGGGGTTCTATTTACATAAGGATATTGTTTAGACCCTTAACTCCCCTTCCTAGTAACTATGGCCAATCATGTACAGGCTAACAGGAACACCCCTTCATCTTAGTTTCCAGTTATCAATAAAATACAAAAATAACACATTTCTTAATAATTTATCTTCTTTGTTAGAAGTTTTGAGATATTTCCACACAAAGTTATTTTCTTAACCCTCTCTTGGCAGTCTGATCCAATATTTGCTGTTCCCTGTAGGTGTCAAGAAGATTCCACATATGTCTATGCTGGTCAGCATTGTGAGACCAAGGTTGACAAATTTGAATGGAGTAAAACCAAAATTATTGCCATTGCTGCTGGAACAGGAGGCGGAATTATCCTTGTTCTTGTCATTGTCATCGTTATTATTATCTATCGGAACAAGCAGAATAGCAAGGACAAAAATCGTGACAATAATTCTGAGTAAGTTCAAGTCTGATTCTGCGGTATGTCTGGTGAGATTTAAATCTGATAAAATTAGTTTTGAATAATTTTGCTCTATATTAAAATATGTTAATGTCACTTTTGGTATTAGTCATTGTTATAATATTTCATTAGTAATTATAAACACAATCATATATCACACAAGGACATGAGCCGAGGGACAGATGAATCATATGTCAACAAGTTTACAAAGATATGAGCCCAGAGACATCATATCACAAAACTAGCATGAGATCAGAGACATTATATATTACACAAGGGCATGAACCTAGAGACATCATGTATCACAAAAGGGCATGAGCCCAGGGACTTCTTGATCATATATTATCACACAAGGGCATCATTAAAGACAAAAGCTATGGGGCATCCTCTCTGACCTGGAGAAGACAGTGGGCTTCGCCCTGACAACAGGACTGACAATATACATCACCGCAGATGCTGATCACAGAAGAAGACACAAGGCATGAGCCCAGGGACAACTGAATCGTATATCACACATGGGCATGAGCCCAATGCCAGGTAGATCATATATCACACAAGGGCATGAGCCCAATGCCAGGTAGATAATATATCACACAAGGGATGTACCCAAAGACTTCTGGATCATATATCACACAGGGACATGAGTCCAGGAACCTCTGGATCAGTATTCGTTTTTAATTAAGAGAACATGCATATATCACACAATGGCATTAGTCAAAGAGCTTAGACCCAGGGATAGCTGGATCAGCAACCAACTAACCATTATAAATTATGTTGATTGGTGATACCCATGTAACTGAAATCTTAAAAAGGGAGTAAAGAATAGTAACACTGTCAACTGTGATGCATGTTGTATGAGACGACTAAAAATATCGATGTGAGGTGGATCCATCCACAATCTCTGCTGTGATAAAGTCTACCGAAGAGACACGACTGCTTGGAAGGAACCAATATTTTACATCTGCTTCCTGTCACAAAATTTTACCGGAAAGTCTTTTCTGAAGTAGAAAACATCCCAGCTCATGACATTACACCTACAGTCACATTGAGTCAGTCTTCCTGGATTTTAATAAAAAGTTCTGGAAAACTTTTTCATCAAAACAGGAAGTCAAAGAAACAAATCTCGGGAACCTAACGTCAAACTCCATTGCTCGGTATAGGCAACGTAATACACCCAGACTCGAGGTTCTATCATCATATTCTGCTTTACAATACAACAGTTGACCACCACCTTTTTGAATGCCCAGCGCTGGATGACATCAAGAAAATACTTCTCCCTCCAGGGCCAGATAAATGGAACACATTATATGGAACAAAACAACAGCTCACAAACACATGCATATATCACACAATGGCATTAGGTCAAAGGGTATGAGCCCATGGACCGCTGGATCAGCAACCAACCAACCAACCATCATCATATTCATATTGTAGTCATGACTTTCATACATGTTTCGTACATGTAAGTCCTTTTTCATCTACTCTAAATCTATTCCTATTTGTTTAACTTATTATTGTGTAACTTTTCTCTCTGTGTAACAAACGTTTCCTTTGTGGTAACTTATGTCAGGTAGACACTTCCTCTGGTGTACCTTCTGTCAAGTAGACACTTCCTCTGGGATACCTTCTGACAGGTAAACACTTCCTCTTGTGTAGATTGGGGAACCTTCTGTCAGGTAGATATTTCCTGTTTCCTATCTGGTACCTTCTGTCTAAAATATTTCTGAATCATATATTACACATGGTGTTATCTTCAAGGTACCATGCATTTTTTCTTCCTATCTAAAGAAGTTCTCCAATTCCCCTACATAAAAAGGTGTGCCTGTTTATGATAAGAGAACTTATGCCTGAAGTGATTACTTGTGTATGATCTTGTATTCATGTGACATTCATATTCAGGCAATCATTCAGATCCATGAAAGATTCAGAAGTTGATCCACACCAGTTATTCTCTGGATTAAAAGGTACCACACCACTGGATTACAGGAATCCTACATTCAGGTCAGTTTTATAATCACATCTTAATCTCTGTGACCTACCTATTTCTGAGATAATATTCTACTCAATAAGTTCATGGTTTCATATTTTTTCATACTTCACTAAAATCAAATATTTTTAAATCTAGTTTAATTCTTTAAAATAATTAGGTATTTTACAAATAGTCTGACTAGTGTCAACTTTAAACTGTCTAGTGCCATCTTTAAACTGTCTAGCTAGTGCTAAATTTAATCTGCCTGACTAGTGTCATTTTTAATATGTTTCACTAATGTGATATTTAATTTGGCTGACTAGTGCCATCTTTAATCTGTGTATATCAACTATTAAGAAAAGGACCCATAACTATTGAGAAAGTGTAAAAGGATACACTTGTAAAGTATCATTAATTAAACATCTTACACTGTCTGGCTGCACGATAACCATGGGAAACATTTGTATAGGTTACAAAACAAGCCAGTATGCTGGTCAACAACAATAAGCAGGCTGACCTACTAGAGATATGGCTACTATGTCCACCATTTAGTGGGATTTGTCAAAACACTGAACATGTATATGTCACTACCAGAATCAGATGTGTCAGGCCATTGCCACAATAAAACTGTAACAAAATGCATCTCCTTCCCTTGATAAACATGCTGCTTGAAATTTAGAAGGGACATTGTCCAGCTACAGGAGAGATCAAGTGAGAGTTTGTAAACAGACTTTTTAAAAAGTTAAATATACACTTACTTAATTTGACGAATGACGTCATTTGACTTAATTTGACAGTAAGGAATGAGAATATCCGACAAAAAACTGGCACCACCCCAATCTTAGAATACATCAAGAGACAACAGATCAAATGGTTTGCACACATCAGCAGACTACCATCAGACAGCATACTACAGCAAGCTATGCTACACAGATACAGCGAAGGCAGACCTAGAGGCCGACCACAAAAATGATGGACCACTGAAATAAAAGAGGCGACAAATTCCACAATATGCTCAGCACACAAGAGGGTCATCTCCAGAAAATTCTTTCACCCTTGACACTGAAAGGCAACAAAGGGTTCCAGCTAATAGATAGACTTAATTTTACTCTAAATCATACCAAACCCCAGCAATTACCCATTTGTAGACAGTACTCTCATCCCAATGAAACAGTGGAACACCTTATTGAGTGTCCTTGGCTATCAACTGCCAGGAAAAATATTTTACAGACACTCTTAACAATCACCAACTTACTGTTTGAATCACTAAGGCAGCTTCAGAAAATCTGCACATTTTTAAGAATGGCATTGTGCAAAAGCCATCTACGTAAATTATAAACTTACACCAATTTTGAAACACAAAACTATCCCAATGGAAACTAACAGGCACATCATAAATTCAATATTCATCCCAACATTATGTTTTCAATATCAGACATGAACACTAACTAAAGAACAAGAGAGAAACTTTACTACGTGTAAAATGATATGTCTAAGAACAGCAGCAAACAGAACAAGAAGAGATCATGTGAGAAATGAGGAGATTACAAGAACTGTTGGAACAACATCAGTGATCAAATGTATTAAAAAACAGATTGAAATGGTTTTTTCAGCCACCTAATAAGAATGAACTATTTCTATTGACTAGCAGCAAGAGCATACAACATGAAAATGAAAACAGCAAGATAAAGACCAAGAAGAAGGTGGATTGAAGGAGTTAGCAACATTCTCACATGGCAAAGTATTACTGCACATCAAGCGACCAAACGTGCAATAGACCAAAAACTGATAGTCATTCAATCCTGCGACGCCTCACAGCATAAGCAGAGAATAGACAATAGATAGATTGTGCTGCCAATAGTAGAACTACTCAGCATTGATTGGATATTGATAACAACAATTTTACTCTACTTACCGGGTATCCTCTTATTTTCTCTACTTATCATTTTATTTTCTCTACTTATCTTATTTTCTCTACGTTTCACCTTATTTTCTTGACATCATCTTATTTTCTGTACTTATCACCTTATTTTCTCTACTTATCACCTTATTTTCTCTACTTATCATCTTATTTTATCTACTTATCATCTTGTTTTCTTAACTTATCATCTTTTTCTTTCTACTAATCTTATTTTCTCTACTTATCTTCTTATTTTGACATTTTATTTTCTCTAATTATCCTCTTATTTTCTCTACTTATCCTTTTATTTTGACAACATGTATCCTCTTCATTTCTCTACTTATCCTCTTATTTTCTCTATGTATCCTATTTTTTCATTACTTCTCTTATTTTCTTCACTATCCTCATAGTCCTTTTGTTTTCTCTGCTTATCCTCTTGCTTTTTCTACTTATCTTTTGTTTTCTCAACATATCATCTTATTTGCTCCAATCCTTTTATTTTCACTTCTTATCCTCTTATTTTGACTTAAGACATCCTCTTTTTTTCTCTACTTATCCTATTATTTTCTCTAATCCACTTATTTTGGCTTAACACTTATCCTCTTATTATGACAACACTTATCATTTTATTTTTACTTAACACTTGTCAAGACTGCCTGAAGCAAGAATTTCAAACCCAAGATATATTTCACCTACATCTGTAACTGGTAGTCATCAATCACTGATTGATCCACTTAATGTAACTGGGGCATACAGCCACCATTCTAGTGTAAGGCAATCTGGACAACAAGCAGAAATAATGAGGCCATCTAGGTCCAACTCACAACTCCAAGGCATGGTAGGTAATCTAGTTCTACATTAAAACTACTCTTAATACAACATAGTTAATCTAGTTCCAACTTACAGATACTCCAAGACAAGGTAGTTAATCTAGTTCCAACTTACAGCTTCTCCAAGACAAGGTAGTTAATCTAGTTCCAACTTACAGCTTCTCCAAGACAAGGTAGTTAATCTAATTCCAACTTACAGATACTCCAAGACAAGGTATTTAATTCTAATTCCAACTTACAGATACTTCAAAACAAGGTAGTTAATCTAGTCCCAACTTACAGATACCCCAAGACAAGGTAGTTAATCTAATTCCAACTTACAGATAATTCAAAACAAGGTAGATAATCTAATTCCAACTTACAGATACCCCAAGACAAGGTAGTTAATCTAATTCCAACTTACAGATACCCCAAGACAAGGTAGTTAATCTAATTCCAACTTACAGATACCCCAAGACAAGGTAGTTAATCTAATTCCAACTTACAGATACCCCAAGACAAGGTAGTTAATCTAATTCCAACTTACAGATACCCCAAGACAAGGTAGTTAATCTAATTCCAACTTACAGATACCCCAAGACAAGGTAGTTAATCTAATTCCAACTTAGATACTCCAAAACTAGGTAGTTAATACAATGAAATTAATACACTATGAAAAAGATAGTCTAGGTCTAACTTACCACTACGCCAGGACTTCTCCTTCTTCTGCATTCCCTGATAACTAACATGAAAGCTCATGTGATTTCCACCGGGGAACAAGAAGTGCGTTGTACTGTAAATTCCACAGCAGAGCAGTTTTATTTGCACCTTGGCTGACCCAGCATATCTGAGGCCTGGACACCAGAGGAGCACATTTGCTTTTGTAATGCCTTTAATTTGGGTAGTGGGCTTCCCTAGTCTGTGATAGCCTTCCTATCTGTCGCCAAGAGCCCTTGGACTTTTGAGGCCAAAATATGTTCCTGGGTGGCAGTCTCCATGGAGAAGGCAGTCAGATATTTAGGCTTGAGTCGACTACATCTCTCTCGCATGAGAAGTTCCTCTGCCAGTAACATGTCTCACATAATTAGACATATTGTGCCTGTTCCCATCGGGTACTGAACCTTTTCTCTCCCCGAACATAATTCCGGTATAGTTTAAGCATCGACATTAGAGTTGGGCTCTAGTTCTCACCAGGACAAAGGATAGATAATCTATGTCTAACTTACAACTGCACCAGGACAAAGGAAGATAATCTAGGTCTAAATTACAACTACACCAGGACAAAGGAAGATAATCTATGTCTAACTTACAACTACACCAGGACAAAGGAAGATAATCTATGTCTAACTTACAACTACACCAGGACAAAGGAAGATAATCTATGTCTAACTTACAACTACACCAGGACAAAGGAAGATAATCTAGGTCTAAATTACAACTACACCAGGACAAAGGGTCAAAGGAAGATAATCTAGATCTAACTTACACAAGACACAGTAGATCTTCTTTCTTCTTCTAATTTTCAGTTGAACATGTCTACAGAGAAAGTGTAAAAAGGTTTTAAAAAATGTTGATAAACAGTATATTTATATCAACAGGATTGAATTGATTAGAGCAGTCATACCCTACGGGAAGACGAAGAGGAAGTCAAACGTGACAATGTACATATTCAGAGAATGTTAGAAATGGAAGTGACTAGAGGGGATGGGATAAAGTGCTCCCTCTCCAGAAAGATCAGAAGAATGCGTAATGAGCAATGACTGGGACAGAGCTTATACACTTTTGGATGGCTGATGGAACGGCAAGCAGAGCATATATGGGAATGCCGCCAGTGCTGTGACACTTGTTCCTAATCAAGAATATTTATACCAACTTTATGTTACCAACATGGTCACTGTCCAAAACACTAGAGAGAAAGATTGCAACTTGTGAAATAAAGTGCTTAAGGAAGATCATTGGTGTCAATAGAGTATACCAAATAAGAGATGAAGACATCAAAAATTTCATAAGCACTATTACATGCATCAAATACATAAAGAGGTAACAGATTAAAACATTCAGCTACCTTATGAGAATGGAACCTGATCGCCTACCATCTACAGCATACAACAAAATAATTTCTGGTTACAGAGCAAGAGGAAGACCAAGAGATGGATTGATAGCATCAGAGACGGAGACATACCGGTACTAAAACAACATGGCATCACAACAACAACCGCAACACAATTGGTTAAAGATAAAAGACTTAGGCTTCCGACAATGCTTTGCGGCACTAGTGGCTAGGACAATTCAAGACAAGACACAGAAAATTTTGTTTCCTTAATAAATGTTGCTGTACTTGAAAGCTCCTCAGTGCTCCAATGTAGCTTTCTGAGAATATCCATCTCTGTGAGCCAGTGTTCCTCCCTTAACTTGTTTAGTGCAATGATTACAAGATAAATAATCTAGGTTTAACTTACAAATTCTCCTAGACACATGTTAAACCAAACCTAGCAAGGACACTGTCACTGTTACAGAAAGAATAGTCAAGAAACCTACCGGATATTATCTGTCCACTCTTAGCTTAATTCATATTCTCATCCAGACTCAAGTGCAATAATATTCTCTGTCTAGATTGAAACGTAATCATATTCTCTGTCTAGATTGAAGTGTAATCATATTCTCTGTCTAGATTGAAACATAATCATATTCTCTGTCTAGATTGAAACTTAATCATATTCTCTGTCTAGATTGAAACGTAATCATATTCTCTGTCTAGATTGAAACGTAATCATATTCTGTCTAGATTGAAACGTAATCATATTCTCTGTCTAGATTGAAACGTAATCATATTCTCTGACTAGATTGAAACGTAATCATATTCTCTGTCTAGATTGAAACGTAATCATATTATCTGTCTAGATTGAAACGTAATCATATTCTCTGTCTAGATTGAAGTGTAATCATATTCTCTGTCTAGATTGAAACATAATCATATTCTCTGTCTAGATTGAAGTGTAATCATATTCTCTGTCTAGATTGAAACATAATCATATTCTCTGTCTAGATTGAAGTGTAATCATATTCTGTCTAGATTGAAGTGTAATCATATTCTGTCTAGATTGAAGTGTAATCATATTCTCTGTCTAGATTGAAACGTAATCATATTCTCTGGCTAGAATGAAGTGTAATCATATTCTCTGTCTAGATTGAAACGTAATCATATTCTGACTAGATTGAAGTGTAATCATATTCTCTGTCTAGATTGAAGTGTAATCATATTCTCTGTCTAGATTGAAGTGTAATCATATTCTCTGTCTAGATTGAAACGTAATCATATTCTCTGTCTAGATTGAAGTGTAATCATATTCTCTGTCTAGATTGAAACGTAATCATATTCTCTGTCTAGATTGAAGTGTAATCATATTCTCTGTCTAGATTGAAACATAATCATATTCTCTGTCTAGATTGAAGTGTAATCATATTCTCTGTCTAGATTGAAACATAATCATATTCTCTGTCTAGATTGAAACGTAATCATATTCTCTGTCTAGATTGAAACGTAATCATATTCTCTGTCTAGATTGAAACGTAATCATATTCTCTGTCTAGATTGAAACGTAATCATATTCTCTGTCTAGATTGAAACGTAATCATATTCTCTGTCTAGATTGAAACGTAATCATATTCTCTGTCTAGATTGAAACGTAATCATATTCTCTGTCTAGATTGAAGTGTAATCATATTCTCTGTCTAGATTGAAACGTAATCATATTCTCTGTCTAGATTGACGTGTAATCATATTCTCTGTCTAGATTGAAACGTAATAATATTCTCTGTCTAGATTGAAGTGTAATCATATTCTCTGACTAGATTGAAGTGTAATCATATTCTCTGTCTAGATTGAAGTGTAATCATATTCTCTGTCTAGATTGAAACATAATCATATTCTCTGGCTAGATTGAAGTGTAATCATATTCTGTCTAGATTGAAACATAATCATATTCTCTGGCTAGATTGAAGTGTAATCATATTCTCTGTCTAGATTGAAGTGTAATCATATTCTCTGTCTAGATTGAAACATAATCATATTCTCTGTCTAGATTGAAACATAATCATGTTCTCTGTCTAGATTGAAGTGTAATCATATTCTCTGTCTAGATTGAAGTGTAATCATATTCTCTGTCTAGATTGAAACATAATCATATTCTCTGGATAGATTGAAGTGTAATCATATTCTCTGTCTAGATTGAAACATAATCATATTCTCTGGCTAGATTGAAGTGTAATCATATTCTCTGTCTAGATTGAAGTGTAATCATATTCTCTGTCTAGATTGAAACATAATCATATTCTCTGTCTAGATTGAAGTGTAATCATATTCTGTCTAGATTGAAGTGTAATCATATTCTGTCTAGATTGAAGTGTAATCATATTCTCTGTCTAGATTGAAACGTAATCATATTCTCTGGCTAGAATGAAGTGTAATCATATTCTCTGTCTAGATTGAAACGTAATCATATTCTGACTAGATTGAAGTGTAATCATATTCTCTGTCTAGATTGAAGTGTAATCATATTCTCTGTCTAGATTGAAGTGTAATCATATTCTCTGTCTAGATTGAAACGTAATCATATTCTCTGTCTAGATTGAAGTGTAATCATATTCTCTGTCTAGATTGAAACGTAATCATATTCTCTGTCTAGATTGAAGTGTAATCATATTCTCTGTCTAGATTGAAGTGTAATCATATTCTCTGTCTAGATTGAAGTGTAATCATATTCTCTGTCTAGATTGAAACGTAATCATATTCTCTGTCTAGATTGAAACGTAATCATATTCTCTGTCTAGATTGAAACGTAATCATATTCTCTGTCTAGATTGAAACGTAATCATATTCTCTGTCTAGATTGAAACGTAATCATATTCTCTGTCTAGATTGAAACGTAATCATATTCTCTGTCTAGATTGAAACGTAATCATATTCTCTGTCTAGATTGAAGTGTAATCATATTCTCTGTCTAGATTGAAACGTAATCATATTCTCTGTCTAGATTGAAGTGTAATCATATTCTCTGTCTAGATTGAAACGTAATAATATTCTCTGTCTAGATTGAAGTGTAATCATATTCTCTGACTAGATTGAAGTGTAATCATATTCTCTGTCTAGATTGAAGTGTAATCATATTCTCTGTCTAGATTGAAACATAATCATATTCTCTGGCTAGATTGAAGTGTAATCATATTCTGTCTAGATTGAAACATAATCATATTCTCTGGCTAGATTGAAGTGTAATCATATTCTCTGTCTAGATTGAAGTGTAATCATATTCTCTGTCTAGATTGAAACATAATCATGTTCTCTGTCTAGATTGAAGTGTAATCATATTCTCTGTCTAGATTGAAACGTAATCATATTCTCTGTCTAGATTGAAACGTAATCATATTCTCTGTCTAGATTGAAACATAATCATATTCTCTGTCTAGATTGAAGTGTAATCACATTCTCTGACTAGATTGAAGTGTAATCACATTCTCTGTCTAGATTGAAGTGTAATCATATTCTCTGTCTAGATTGAAGTGTAATCATATTCTCTGTCTAGATTGAAGTGTAATCATATTCTCTGTCTAGATTGAAGTGTAATCATATTCTCTGTCTAGATTGAAGTGTAATCATATTCTCTGTCTAGATTGAAGTGTAATCATATTCTCTGTCTAGATTGAAGTGTAATCATATTCTCTGTCTAGATTGAAGTGTAATCATATTCTCTGTCTAGATTGAAGTGTAATCATATTCTCTGTCTAGATTGAAGTGTAATCATATTCTCTGTCTAGATTGAAACGTAATCATATTCTCTGTCTAGATTGAAGTGTAATCATATTCTCTGTCTAGATTGAAACGTAATCATATTCTCTGTCTAGATTGAAACGTAATCATATTCTCTGTCTAGATTGAAACGTAATCATATTCTCTGTCTAGATTGAAACGTAATCATATTCTCTGTCTAGATTGAAACGTAATCATATTCTCTGTCTAGATTGAAACGTAATCATATTCTCTGTCTAGATTGAAACGTAATCATATTCTCTGTCTAGATTGAAGTGTAATCATATTCTCTGTCTAGATTGAAACGTAATCATATTCTCTGTCTAGATTGAAGTGTAATCATATTCTCTGTCTAGATTGAAACGTAATAATATTCTCTGTCTAGATTGAAGTGTAATCATATTCTCTGACTAGATTGAAGTGTAATCATATTCTCTGTCTAGATTGAAGTGTAATCATATTCTCTGTCTAGATTGAAACATAATCATATTCTCTGGCTAGATTGAAGTGTAATCATATTCTCTGTCTAGATTGAAACATAATCATATTCTCTGGCTAGATTGAAGTGTAATCATATTCTCTTTCTAGATTGAAGTGTAATCATATTCTCTGTCTAGATTGAAACATAATCATATTCTCTGTCTAGATTGAAGTGTAATCATATTCTCTGTCTAGATTGAAACGTAATCATATTCTCTGGCTAGATTGAAGTGTAATCATATTCTCTGTCTAGATTGAAGTGTAATCATATTCTCTGTCTAGATTGAAACATAATCATATTCTCTGGCTAGATTGAAGTGTAATCATATTCTGTCTAGATTGAAACATAATCATATTCTCTGTCTAGATTGAAGTGTAATCATATTCTCTGTCTAGATTGAAGTGTAATCATATTCTCTGTCTAGATTGAAACATAATCATATTCTCTGTCTAGATTGAAGTGTAATCATATTCTCTGTCTAGATTGAAACATAATCATATTCTCTGTCTAGATTGAAACGTAATCATATTCTCTGTCTAGATTGAAACGCAATAATATTTTCTGTCTAGATTGAAACGTAATCATATTCTGTCTAGATTGAAACGTAATCATATTCTCTGTCTAGATTGAAACGTAATCATATTCTCTGGCTAGATTGAAACGTAATAATATTCTCTGTCTAGATTGAAACGTAATCATATTCTCTGTCTAGATTGAAGTATCATCTATTATTCTGTCACAGCCAAATTTAAATATCCATGTTGATATTTCAAATTTAATTTTGTGTTCTATTCACACTCAATAAAATCATATAGGCCTATATTACCCCCACTCCAACTTAATCACCTATTCTGTCACAATCTCTTAGACACAATCACTGGATCACAGAGAGTCAGTTCAGTTTCCACACATACAGCAAGTTCCACCCATGGCTGAGTATGTTGAAATAGAAGACACTTATTCTAGGGTATGTATGTCAGAATGTGACAGTCTTAATCAGAATGTAAAAGTCATAATCAGAATATGAATGTCATAATCAAAATGTGTCTTTATCAGAATGTGGCATTCTCAGAAAGTGACAAACTCATATTAGTCAAAATGTGACAATCTGTCAGAATGTGACTGCTCAAACATAACATGATAAAATCAATCATAATGTGACTATACCATGTCAATGGCAATTGAGATGATATAAAATGTGACAATGTTAAAATCTCATCTGTCAGAATGTGACACTTTATTCTCATTATCAATTTGAAAATCTATTCTTAGAATGCAAAAATTTCATCTCAGTCTGAATGTGACAGTCTTAATCAAAATGTCACACAACATCAATCAGAATGTGACACGATGTCAATCAAAATGTAAGAAGTTTGTCAGTCAGAATGTGATAAATTCATCTCTGTCAGAATGTGGTCATCTCTGTCAGAATGTGATCATTTCTGTCAGAATGTGATAAGTTCATCTACATCACAATGTGATAAGTTCATCTCCATCATAATGTGATAAGTTCATCTCCATCACAATGTGATAAGTTCATCTCCATAAGAATGTGATAAGTTCATCTCTGTCAAAGTGTGAGAAACTGCCACTATTTCTGCTATGACTGATACTGCTGTTGTCCCAGCTGCCACCAGCACCACTACTACTACTCACATATGGAATAGGGAGAACTTTCTGGAAAGAGAAAGATTCTTACAACACTGTATGAAAAAAGAACTATCAAAGGGATAAACAAATAAAATATTGTAGAAAATTAAAAGACCATGTCTAAAAACATAAGGTAAAGTTGAGGGAAGGCAAGCAAGAGGTAGGAAGAGATACAAGTGAGAGAAAATATAAGATAAAGAGGAATAAGTCTGTCAAAGTGAACCACAAAGGAAATAGACAATGCTGAAGATCCATTGCAGCCAATCTTCATTGTGGAGATAGCACTTAATGAGGACTACTATTAAACAAATTTATATTTTGGAGATGGCACTTAATGATGACTACTGAACATATTTATATTGTGGAGATGGCACTTAATGATGACTACTGAACAAATTTATATTTTGGAGATGGCACTTGATGATGACTACTGAACATATTTATATTGTGGAGATGGCACTTAATGATGACTACTGAACAAATTTATATTTTGGAGATGGCACTTGATGATGACTACTGAACATATTTATATTGTGGAGATGGCACTTAATGATGACTACTACTGAACATATTTATATTGTGGAGATGGCACTTAATGATGACTGCTACTGAAAAATTTCATATTGTGGAGATGGCATGTAATGATGACTACTGAACATATTTATATTGTGGAGATGGCACTTAATGATGACTACTACTGAACATATTTATATTGTGGAGATGGCATGTAATGATGACTACTGAACATATTTATATTGTGGAGATGGCACTTAATGATGACTACTACTGAACATATTTATATTGTGGAGATGGCACTTAATGATGACTGCTACTGAAAAATTTCATATTGTGGAGATGGCATGTAATGATGACTACTGAACATATTTATATTTTGGAGATGGCACTTAATGATGACTACTGAACAAATTTATATTTTGGAGATGGCACTTGATGATGACTACTGAACATATTTATATTGTGGAGATGGCATGTAATGATGACTACTACTGAACATATTTATATTGTGGAGATGGCATGTAATGATGACTACTGAACATATTTATATTGTGGAGATGGCACTTAATGATGACTACTACTGAACATATTTATATTGTGGAGATGGCACTTAATGATGACTGCTACTGAAAAATTTCATATTGTGGAGATGGCATGTAATGATGACTACTGAACATATTTATATTGTGGAGATGGCATGTAATGATGACTACTGAACATATTTATATTGTGGAGATGGCACTTAATGATGACTACTACTGAACATATTTATATTGTGGAGATGGCATGTAATGATGACTACTGAACATATTTATATTGTGGAGATGGCATGTAATGATGACTACTGAACATATTTATATTGTGGAGATGGCACTTAATGATGACTACTACTGAACATATTTATATTGTGGAGATGGCACTTAATGATGACTGCTACTGAAAAATTTCATATTGTGGAGATGGCATGTAATGATGACTACTGAACATATTTATATTGTGGAGATGGCACGTAATTATGACTACTGAACATATTTATATTGTGGAGATGGCACTTAATGATGACTACTACTGAACATATTTATATTACCTAGAAAATACCACAACCATAAAATGCTGGTTTCATGGCTACATTCTGAATCCCCAATTATATTTATTCTATATTGTTTGTACTGAATATAGCGAGTTTCTGTTAGTACATACATATTTTATTAGTCCGAACCAAGTTGTCATAACAAGATTTCACTGTGCTAAAACTATTACCACTAATTCTGCTGCTACCACTATCACCACCACTTCTGCTAGAGCCATTATTGCTTGCTATTTCTAGTACAACTAATGCCGCTGTGACAACTGTTACAACCATTATATATTCAACAACCAGCACAACTGTGTTAACCCTGCTACTATTGTTAGATCTACTATTGTTACATCTGCCACTATTGTTACATCTGCTACAAAAACTTCACTTGTTATTTTTATCACATTTCATGTTTGTTTTTTGTCTCAAGTCCATCATGTATCAACCAACAAAAGCTCCACGAAATTTGAGAGAAGTTCAACAACAGCATCCTTCATCGGAAGCAAAAGTTTATGATTACGCTCGAGATCGCACAGAATCTGCGGTAGGATATCTTTTTGCATTTATGTGTTCTTCTGTTTCTGTGTGTGTAAAGACTTGTCACAGTAAACATTTTGTCAGCACATTCTGTGTAGGTAAACATTTTATCAGCACTTCTGTATATATAAACATTTTGTCAGCACTTTCTGTGTATGTAAACATTTTGTCAGCACTTTCTGTGTATGTAAACATTTTGTCAGCACTTTCTGTGTATGTAAACATTTTTTCAGCACTTTCTGTGTATGTAAACATTTTTTCAGCACTTTCTGTGTATGTAAATATTTTTTCAGCACTTTCTGTGTATGTAAACATTTTATCAGCACATTTTGTGTATGTAAACATTTTGTCAGCACTTTCTGTGTATGTAAACATATATTTGTAGACATACAATATTTTATTTAATCTGACAAGACTCAGAACAAAATTATACATTATTTTTTATTTCCGTCACTAAATATCTTGAATGAAGTGATCATTTGTTACATTTAATTCAACTAACAGGTGAACATTTGTTACAGACATCTCAACTAACATGTCGGAACATTAGTAACAGACAACTTAACTAACATTTCAACATTTGTTAAAAACAGCTCAACTAACATTTCAACATTTGTTAAAAACAGCTCAACTAACACGTCTCAACATTAGTAACATACAACTCAACTAAAATGTCAACATTTGTTAAAAACAGCTCCACTAACATTTCAACATTTGTTAAAAACAGCTCAATTAACATTTCAACATTTGTTAAAAACAGCTCAACTAACATGTCAACATTTGTTAAAAACAGCTCAACTAACATTTCAACATTTGTTAAAAACAGCTCAACTAACATTTCAACATTTGTTAAAAACAGCTCAACTAACATTTCAACATTTGTTAAAAACAGCTCAACTAACATGTCAACATTTGTTAAAAACAGCTCAACTAACATTTCAACATTTGTTAAAAACAGCTCAACTAACATGTCAACATTTGTTAAAAACAGCTCAACTAACACGTCTCAACATTAGTAACATACAGCTCAACTAACATGTCAACATTTGTTAAAAACAGCTCAACTAACATGTCAACATTAGTAACATACAGCTCAACTAACATGTCAACATTTGTTAAAAACAGCTCAACTAACATGTCAACATTTGTTAAAAACAGCTCAACTAACACGTCTCAACATTAGTAACATACAGCTCAACTAACATGTCAACATTTGTTAAAAACAGCTCAACTAACACGTCTCAACATTAGTAACATACAACTCAACTAACATGTCAACATTTGTTAAAAACAGCTCAACTAACACGTCTCAACATTAGTAACATACAACTCAACTAACATGTCAACATTTGTTAAAAACAGCTCCACTAACACGTCTCAACATTAGTAACATACAACTCAACTAATATGTCAACATTTGTTAAAAACAGCTCAACTAACACGTCTCAACATTAGTAACATACAGCTCAACTAATATTTCTCAACATTTGTTACAGCCAGCTCAACTAACATGTCAACATTTGTTACACATGATGAAGCTGAATCTTATCTTCTTGTTATCACTATTTTAATCATAACAGACAATGTGCTGACTGCAGCAAAACTGAAATCCAACAGACATAGTTTGTAACAAGGTAATGTTGTGCTAATTATGAAAAACACATACAACTTGATGTTTTGACCAAAAGGTCTTTATCAAGAACATATTCACAATATAATAAGTAAAATTGGCACAATTGATTTTCATCTGGCAGAGCTAAATCTATATTCAACCAGAAAGAGTAAAAACTAGAAGGTCAGGGGTGAAACAACACAAACAGAAACTAGACAAAACATGCCCAAATATCAATAAAATAAAAAAATGATGGACCAACATTATATCATACATAGGACTGGTAGGTATTGATCCAAAAAGGTTCAATCGTGCCAAATTGATATAATGGTTTTCAAGCGCCTGTCTAGCCAATCATCTGAGAGGCATGACTTAATGGCAATCACAGGAATATCATGGACACCGTGACAGCCCACGTCATTGAAGTGATGGCCATTAAATCATGTTTCTCAGATGACCTGATCTGACTTGAGAACCATTCATATATCAATTTGCCACAATTTAGCCTTTTGGGATCAATGCCTAACAGTCTTCCAGATATCCTGTTTTTTTGCAATGTCTCTGTTTGCTTTGTTTTATTAGTGTGGGTATGTTTTATCTATTTTTCGTTTGTGTTGTTTCACCTCTGACCTTCTAGTTTTTACTCTTTTGGGTTGTACCTATATTTAACTATGCCATGTGAACGTCAATAGCACCATTCTTACTCATCATTTTATGTTGTGAAAATATTTTTTATAAAGACCTTTGGTCGATACATTGATTTATGTTATTATGTGTCTTTCCAGTGACTAGCACAACTTCATTACCCTGCTTCAAGTTTCACTTGTTGAATCATGACATCACATTTTGTACTCAACAGTGTACATTGTGTTTATGTATGCATGTGGAGTTTTTATGAAATGATTGTTTGTGATTTTCTCAGGAAAGTTCTTCACATCGTCACAGTGGCCAGAACTTTTCTGATTTTAATTATGAGAACAATATTAGTAAAGGAAACAGAGTTGATGATCCAGTAAGTATAAATCTAATGTATTGGAACATTGTCGATACATGAAAGTTAATGATACACTAAGTATAAATCTAATGTATTGGAACATTGTCGATACATGAAAGTTAATGATACACTAAGAATAAATCTAATGTATTACATTCTATATACATGAAAGTTGATGATACACTAAGTATTCCTCTTTTTCTGCGTTCGCTCTCTGATAACCTCCATGAAAATCTGTGTGATTTCCACAAGGGAGCATGAAGTACATTGTGCTGCTAGTTCCAAAGCAGCGCTGTGTTATTTGCACCTTGGTTGGTCCAGAATATCTGAGGCCCAGCACATTCATTTTCATCATGTCTTTATTTCAGGTAATGGGCTTCCCAAGCCTGTGACGGCCTTCCTATCTGTCACTGGGTGACAAATGTGTGTTGATTTTATGCCGTAACAGTTTATCACCAAGTATGCCCTTGAAATTTTCAGGCCAAAACATGTCCCTGTGTGGCAGTCTCCATGAAGGTGGTAGTCAGTGATTTAGGTTTGGGTCGACTGCACCTATTTTGCATGAAGTGTTCCACTGCCAGTGAACTCATCTTGCATAATTAGATATACTGTGCCTGTGTCTATTGGGTCATCATCATCATCAAGTGCCGTGCCAAATGGCTTTGGCGCTCATATTTCTCCATGTACATCGATCTCTCATATATGTCATCATCTCTGTTAGTGTCGCCAATCAAAGCCATTTAATCAAATTGTCCAATATCTTTTCTCTAGGTCTTCCCCTTGATCTTTCCCTTCTATCTTTCCTTTTGTCACTATATTCTCAATGCCTCCTATTCTCATTATGTGCCCAATAAATGTTGACTGTCTTTTTCTTATATTATCAATAATACATCATTTCATATCCATCCTTCTAAGACATTCTTCATTAGTAATCTCTGCTGTCCAAGGAATGCTTAAAATTCTTCGAATAAATCACATTTCTGCTGCCTCCAATGATTTTTATGATGTTTTATTTATCGTCCATGCTTCACTTCCATAGAGTAGCACTGGTTCAATGTAGTATTTGAGGACACATTTTCTAGTATCCATCGATATGGAGTTGTTGCATAGGATATTTTTCATTTTATGGAATGCTGCTTTTGCTTGACCTGTTCTGCTTATAATTTCGGTCTTGCATTTACCATTTGAAGTTATTAATGTTCCTAAATATTTGAAACTATTCATCGGGTACTGAATCTTTTATCTCAGCAAGCATGATTCTGGTATACGAAAGCATCAACGGTAGAGTCAGGCCTGGGTTCATTCATCCTTTTAACAGAGGTCTCATTCACTGACATTGTGAATGAGCCCAAGTCTGAGTCTACACTTTTTTTAAAGAGCACTGAGGTCTGGAAGCTTGTTCTCTCCGCGAGCATAATTCCAGTATAGGAAAGCATTGACATTAGAGTTAGACGTGGTGTCTTAGGAACTCCGGTGACTAGAGTATGTTCTTGAGATGAACAGCACTTTAGCTCTGATTTCCTTTTAACGTTTTCTCTTTCCATTTGCACATGGTGCTGACCTCTAGCACTGTGCTGTACTCTCCTTGTACTCAATACTTTGTCTTTTGGACTCACTATTCATAGTGATATCTGCCCATTTCGAGACAGTTGCATTGACGCCCCTCCAATGCTCTGGCCGGACTAAACTGCATCACTGTGTCAACTGTGACTTTGTATATGTTGGCAGAAAGGTGTCTGAGATCTATCTTGTCTTTTGCATTCAATTCTCATTCCATCTGCAGCCACCACCTTCCCGAACAGGATCCCAAAAGTGTTTGCCAGAAGCAGCACGAGCTGCATACTTCTGTTTCCAGGGTGCACCATGAGGAGGTACTTTTGGAATCTTGATTATCTGCTGACCATGGATCCGCTAAGAGCAATGCGTAACCTTTGCACCCCACACTAAGTATAAATCTAATGTATGTTTTACTCAAATAATTATATTATTTATCACTACTTTCTGTTTTCTTTGACAGTTATACTTCAAATCTTGATTTGTACAACTTGGTAATACAAGAAATAAAGAAAACAATATTTTAGTGTTGGTCATACAAGAGAAGCGTTTTTCTCCTACGTGTGATAGATGGTTTTACAGAGGATTAACAACAGATCTTTGTCAAATTCACAATTTGTAACTCTTAGTGGACCAGGGGCAAAACTAGCAGACAGGAAAAAAAAACAAATAGGTTGTTGTTTGATACACTATGAGTTAATGAAACAGAGATTGTGTTTAAGCTTACAACAAGTGCCTTCAATAAACTAGTCAACATCTGGCAAACATAATCCTTAAAGATGCATATCACGGTAAAACTTTTCAACTCCTGTTTGATCCTTGTACTATCATATAGATCAGATGTGAAAGCTGGAAATCTAGTCAAGTCTTAGAAAAAAGAAATAATTTTGAGAAAAAATGTCTGAAAAATTATGAACAGATTGGAGAAACTTTATCACAAATGAATCAATAAGAGACATTCAAACAAGAATATGTGTCAACTATTATTAAAAGATGATGTTGACAGTATTTAGGTCATGTGCTTAGATCAGATGAGAACAGACTTCTCAGCAAGCTGTCATGGTCTGCAAATTGTGGAAGAGAACAATTGAGAACGAGGCAATGACAATGGGTATTAACGCCATCCAAGAACTACAACAACTTGCAGTGAACCGCACAGTATCGAGAAACGTGACTTCTGCCCTATGTGCCGCCCTTGGCACCAAAGGAATAAACTAACTAATACAAGACAATTCATCATTCAGTGTTGGCAATACTAGAGAATTCAACATAGGCATATAGTAAATGTAGAGACTAGACACAAGAGTAGTAGCACTGTCAACAAGAGTAACAACAATTATACGCTCCTGGTTACATTCAAGGATAAATAAGTCAATTAAAAAATAGTAAGGAGAATAATGTCAGTTACCAATATTAAATCATCTTTATCAAATCTATAACCCTTCAGGATCATAGGGGTGTCATTTTGGAAACATCAACACATAAACTTTGCCATGCTTCTCTGTTATCAGTTCTTTGTTTGAGTGTGGAGAATCTTAATCCTGTTGAGTCTTTAATATTGTCAATTCATATTTTCCTCTGACCCCTACTTTCTTCTTCCACCCTCAATTGATTCCTGCAAGATATTTTTGGAAAGAGAATTGTGCCTCATCACGTGGCCAAACCACACAAGTTTGCGTTGTTTCTACCACTGTCATGAGATGTTCTTGTTATTTCTACCACTGTCATGAGATGTTCTTGTTATTTCTACCACTGTCATGAGATGTTCTTGTTATTTATACCACTGTCATGAGATGTTCTTGTTGTTTCTACCACTGTCATGAGATTCGGAGATGTTCTTGTTGTTTCTACCACTATCATGAGATGTTCTTCTTGTTTCTACCACTGTCATGAGATGTTCTTCTTGTTTCTACCACTGTCATGAGATGTTCTTGTTGACCTGGAAGAGTATTTATTTTGTTTCTTATGTATATGTTAGTTTTATGTTCTGTTTAATGGATAGGCCTACATAATATACACCTGTAGCATTTCTTTTCAAAAACCTGCACTCTCATCTCCATTTCTGCTTTAATTGTACAACTCTCATATCCGTATACAGCATTTTACATGGGTAGAGATCAAATATAAAATCTAAGAATCTTTAATTTAAATATCTAATCTCTGCTGCTATATGGCTCAGTAACTTGGAGCAGATCAAGTAGAGCATCTTGCAGGTCTAAACAACAAATGTGTATGCAACAAATAAAGTAGATAATCTTGCAGATCTAAACAACAAATGTGTACGTAAAAAATGTAATAGAGCATCTTGCATATCTAAACAACAAATGTGTACGTAACAAATAAAATAGAGCATCTTGCATATCTAAACAACAAATGTGTACGTAACAAATAAAATAGAGCATCTTGCATATCTAAACAACAAATGTGTACGTAACAAATAAAATAGAGCATCTTGCAGGTCTAAAAGAATCACTACTTTCAACAGTAAAATAACCAAAACTTGAATGGTTTCAACATGATTCCTAGCCAAAAATAATACTACAGGGAACAGTTACAGTGGAAAAAGCAGAGGAAAAACAATCATGGACAAAGACTGGACAGGTCAAGGTTTTTTCACATCTCTGAAGATAAAAATAACTGGAGAACTTTGTATGTTGATGTATCCAATGCAGCATTCCTACTACATTGACGGCTATGAATTTTTGGATAGAACATGAAGAATTAAGACAACCAGAGCTTTACAGACTTTGATCAATGGATTTTTAAAAATATTAAGTTTTAAAATGGTATAAGAACAGAAATGAGGATCTCATGGAAAGAATAGACACTAGTTGAGATAGTGATAAAAGAATAGGCACTAGTTGAGATAGTGATGAAAGAATAGATACTAGCCAAGAATGTGATGAAATAATAGACACTAGCCAAGAAGGTGATGAAATAATAGACACTAGCCAAGAAGATGATAAAAGAATAGACACTAGCCAAGAACATGATGAAAGAATAGACACTAGTTGAGATAGTGATGAAAGAATAGATACTAGTTGAGATAGTGATAAAAGAATAGACACTAGTTGAGATAGTGATAAAAGAATAGACACTAGTTGAGATAGTGATAAAAGAATAGACACTAGTTGAGATAGTGATGAAAGAATAGATACTAGTTGAGATAGTGATGAAAGAATAGATACTAGTTGAGATAGTGATGAAAGAATAGACACTAGCCAAGAAGGTGATGAAATAATAGACACTAGCCAAGAAGATGATAAAAGAATAGACACTAGCCAAGAACATGATGAAAGAATAGACACTAGCCAAGAACATGATGAAAGAATAGACACTAGCCAAGAACATGATGAAATAATAGACACTAGCCAAGAATGTGATGAAAGAATGGACACTAGCAAAGAACATGATGAAAGAATAGACACTAGCTAAGAACATGATGAAAGAATAGACACTAGCCAAGAACGTGATGAAAGAATAGACACTTGCAAGAATGTTATGAAAGAATAGACACTAGACAAGAATGTGATGAAAGAATAGACACTAGCCAAGAACATGATGAAAGAATAGACACTAGCCAAGAACATGATGAAAGAATAGACACTAGCCAAGAACATGATGAAAGAATAGACACTAGCCAAGAACATGATGAAAGAATAGACACTAGCCAAGAATGTGATGAAAGAATAGACACTAGCCAAGAACATGATGAAAGAATAGACACTAGCCAAGAACATGATGAAAGAATAGACACTAGCCAAGAACATGATGAAAGAATAGACACTAGCCAAGAATGTGATGAAAGAATAGACACTAGCCAAGAATGTGATGAAAGAATAGACACTAGCTAAGAACGTGATGAAAGAATAAACACTAGCCAAGAACATGATGAAACAATAGACACTAGCAAGAATGTGATGAAAGAATAGACACTAGCCAATAATGTGATGAAAGAATAGACACTAGTCAAGAATGTGATGAAAGAATAGACACTAGCAAGAATGTGATGAAAGAATAGACACTAGCCAAGAACATGATGAAAGAATAGACACTAGCCAAGAACATGATGAAAGAATAGACACTAGCAAGAATGTGATGAAAGAATAGACACTAGCCAAGAATGTGATGAAAGAATAGACACTAGCCAAGAACATGATGAAAGAATAGACATCTAATCTCTGCTGCTATATGGCTCAGTAACTTGGAGCAGATAAAGTAGAGCATCTTGCAGGTCTAAACAACAAATGTGTATGCAACAAATAAAGTAGATAATCTTGCAGATCTAAACAACAAATTTGTACGTAACAAATTTAATAGAGCATCTTGCAGGTCTAAACAACAAATGTGTACGTAAAAAATTTAATAGAGCATCTTGCATATCTAAACAACAAATGTGTACGTAACAAATAAAATAGAGCATCTTGCATATCTAAACAACAAATGTGTACGTAACAAATAAAATAGAGCATCTTGCAGGTCTAAAAGAATCACTACTTTCAACAGTAAAATAACCAAAACTTGAATGGTTTCAACATGATTCCTAGCCAAAAATAATACTACAGGGAACAGTTACAGTGGAAAAAGCAGAGGAAAAACAATCATGGACAAAGACTGGACAGGTCAAGGTTTTTTCACACCTTGAAGATAAAAATAACTGGAGAACTTTGTATGTTGATGTATCCAATGCAGCATTCCTACTACATTATGGCTATGAATTTTTGGATAGAACATGAAGAATTAAGACAACCAGAGCTTTACAGACTTTGATCAATGGATTTTTGCAAAATATTAAGTTTTAAAATGGTATAAGAACAGAAATGAGGATCTCATGGAAAGAATTGACACTAGTTGAGATAGTGATGAAAGAATAGATACTAGCCAAGAATGTGATGAAAGAATAGACACTAGCCAAGAACATGATGAAAGAATAGACACTAGCCAAGAACATGATGAAAGAATAGACACTAGCCAAGAACATGATGAAAGAATAGACACTAGCCAAGAACATGATGAAAGAATAGACACTAGCCAAGAAAGTGATGAAAGAATAGACACTAGCTAAGAACATGATGAAAGAATAGACACTAGCCAAGAATGTGATGAAAGAATAGACACTAGCTAAGAACATGATGAAAGAATAGACACTAGCCAAGAACATGATGAAAGAATAGACACTAGCAAGAATGTGATGAAAGAATAGACACTAGCCAAGAATGTGATGAAAGAATAGACACTAGCCAAGAACATGATGAAAGAATAGACACTAGCAAGAATGTGATGAAAGAATAGACACTAGCCAAGAACATGATGAAAGAATAGACACTAGCCAAGAATGTGATGAAAGAATAGACACTAGCTAAGAACATGATGAAAGAATAGACACTAGCCAAGAATGTGATGAAAGAATAGACACTAGCTAAGAACATGATGAAAGAATAGACACTAGCCAAGAACATGATGAAAGAATAGACACTAGCAAGAATGTGATGAAAGAATAGACACTAGCCAAGAATGTGATGAAAGAATAGACACTAGCCAAGAACATGATGAAAGAATAGACACTAGCAAGAATGTGATGAAAGAATAGACACTAGCCAAGAACATGATGAAAGAATAGACACTAGCCAAGAACATGATGAAAGAATAGACACTAGCCAAGAATGTGATGAAAGAATAGACACTAGCCAAGAATGTGATGAAAGAATAGACACTAGCCAAGAATGTGATGAAATAATAGACACTAGCCAAGAATGTGATGAAATAATAGACACTAGCCAAGAAGATGATTAAATAATAGACACTAGCCACAAAGGTGATGTCAGAATAGAGACACTATTTGAAAAGGTGATGTACGAAAAAAAAATGGTGTTGGACATAAATTAAAACAAACAGAAGGAATTATGGAATATGTTGCTCTGGAATCTACTCGGGAAAATTGATTTATGGAAGATATTTGAGAAACACCTGGAGTAGAGTTAGATACATATACAGAATGGATTATTCAGACACAGAAGAACTGAATGGATCTCTGTAGCAGGCAGAAAACAAGATTGAAGTTTGTTGAAGATCTGTGATCTGTAGAGAGTTGAGATGTTAATAAAATGGAATTAGTGAACAGTTATGACAGTATGTCCTACAATTTTCATGTTTACAGTACGCACTCAGGAGACAAGTTTTATCACAAGATCAGTACGCAGTCAGAAGACAAGTATTGCCACAAGATCGTTTTGTAAGTACATTACCATAGCTTAACATCATAGACTCTGTTCATACATACATTGAATTTAATATTACAAAAATATATACTGCATGTGCCACAGGACATATTCTGTTGTCACGACAACCAATGAAAACAATGATGGATGTAGTTATATCTTATATTTAAGTAAATATTTATCTATTCTCTTTTTTTTTTTAAACTACATTCTTCAGAAATGTCTCATTTGTTCTGACACTGTTTTTGTCTTTAAATACAGACACCCAGTAATGCTAGGTTCTAGTGGCAACAACAGTTTGTGCTTCCTGTAACAGTTCCACCTGTGATAAATGTTTCACCTGTGATGACAGTTCCACCTGTAATAGATGTTCTACCTGTAATATAACAGTTCTACACATAATGATACTTTGACCTGTAATGAAAATTGTACCTGTAATGAGTTTCAGAGAACATGAGCATATTCAAAGAGTAATAAAGATTTGAATTTTGAACGTTTTATCATTACACAAGATCATGTGCATGATTGTACACCTGTACCATCTTACACAAGATCACATGTGATTTTACACCTGTACTCTCTTACACAAGATCATGTGTATGATTGTACACCTGTACCAACTACCACAAGATCACATGTGATTGTACACCTGTAATCTCTTCCACAAGATCATGTGCATGATTGTACACCTGCATCCTCTTACACATGATCACATGTGATTGTACACCTGTAATCTCTTACACAAGATAATGTGTATGATTGTACACCTGTACACTCTTACACAAGATCACATGTGATTGTACACCTGTTTCCTCTTCACAAGATCATGTATGTGATTTGACCCTCTTGGACACAATCACTCATCTCATGGACATTGAGTCCATGTACACCACACCTTAAATCACACATTTTATGCTTGTCATGCGATATTTCTTTTATGATTTTTTTCAAAGAATTATTTAAAACCACCTGTTGGGAGTGGCCAAAAATTAATGTACACCTGGGTAGTAACTAAATTACCTATTTATTTTTTCTTACATGTTAATTTGATGATGATAAGGGAGCCGGGTAGCGCAGTGGTTATCTCACTGGCTTTGCATATGAGTTGTACTGGGTTAATTCCCCAGTTGAAGTGGTAATTTCAGGAAGAAGGCCAGTGAGACCCTCAAATTGGTTATTGCAGAGACAGTCTTTACATTTCACACATGATTGCTTTCTCTGCAGGTTTTATGGAGAAAGTGCCTAACCCATTTTCATTAAACCCCTCTTGGCTCTGTTGATTAATTCCAAGAAAAGGCAATGCCAATATCCTTGGAAACAAGCAGAACTGCAGAAGAGGCTAGTAGATGATGTAATACACCATCAACTGCCATAGGATCTTTCCTCTTGATATTCAGTATGGGTTTACTCCCTTGGCCTGAGGCACTCCCATGCTAATCCGCTAGGCCAGGGGTGGGCAAACTTTTTGTGCAGAGGGCTGCATTGAAAATTGTAAAGCTATTGGAGGGCTGCATATAATATTATGTCATATTTCAAATTATGTCATATTTCATATATAAAATTTCCACAGATATATATATATAAATATTTAAATGATGTCAAAAAATGGAGAGAGAAAATGTATATATAATATATAAGAAAGTGGAATTAAAATTCCAATGGATTTCTGTGTAATATTAATTGTGAAAAAAATAATTTTTGACGATCGTCCGTTTATTTAAAAATGTGTTTGAGGGCCGCAAAATATCAAATGGTGGATCGCATGCGGCCAGCAGGCCGTAGTTTGCCCACCCCTGCGCTAGGCAATGGGGAAAGGGATAGAACCCCATAGTCTAAGGTACCTTCATGCTAACCAGTAAGCATAGCTGTCAACTTATTTTTCCATAAACCCGTATTTTTAGCAATCTATTTTCGTATTTCAATAAAAAAAATGTCTGTATTATCGTCCCCCGCCAATTTTTTTAAATTATTTATTTTTCTTTTGCCCATCAATATGTTCCATATGTGCAAAACATCCGCATTAGTAGTAATTACTGAAAATGTAACACTAAATAACTTTTTAAAATAAAAAAAATAGGGTGGGGGTTTTTTGGGGGGCTCAAAATTCATATCAATACAGAAAATCTGCACTACTTGACACACCTATGAATAAAGCAGTGGGTGAACAAGACAAAAGGAAGAAATTGAGACAAGACATGCAGCAACAATGAACTTTATTTTACAGATGACAGATTGTCAACCCATCCCCCCCCCCTCCAACTTTCCTTAGTTGCTCCCACAACATGCCTGGAAAGAAGACAGCAGCCCTAATTTTTGCACCCTGAACTAGAAATCCAAACCCTTGTCAATTTACCTCCTGGATAAATATAACATTCACGATTGTTTCTCATATTCCTGTATACAATGTCCATTTTGTGATAGACACACTGTCTGTTTACTGAGTACTCTGTTGTTAGCCAGCCAATCATGAACTTGCTATGCCTCATAGAAGTCAGAAATGTATGAACTGCTTGAGATGTATGCTTGAAATCTCCTGGAATGATATGGCAACGAGGTACTAGATCACACAAAATTTCCTAGTTAGGATACTCTCCTCTATAAATGTCACTAAAGATGTTTAAGTCACACAATCTGGATCGGAGAAAAAATCCCAGCAAATAATACAAATATTATGTTATATGTTTGTTGTTACTGAGGATATTTCAATACCTGTACAGGATGTTTGTTGTTGTTGTAATAGTCCTTGTCTTGATTGGTCTGTTCTGGTGACTTTGAGTGCACGGTTTGAATGGCTTTACAAAATCGCATCTTTTTTTGGAGATGCGGTTAGTCAAGTACGGAAGAACGCGTGTGCAATAGTTGCTAGGCGATTTGGTGCTGTTGAATGGACTGGTTCAATTCCCGTTAGTCTTAAGAATTTTTAAATTGTCCTCTGGCTTCCTACTTGAATTTACTTGTATAAACAATTATTTGAAGCAAAATTGTATTGTCTATATATGTTATCCAAGTTTACAAGAAGACCTATCTGCCCTTGTATAACTAATATGGATATTATATGTTATATGTTTGTTGTTACTGAGGATATTTCAATACCTGTACAGGATGTTTGTTGTTGTTGTTTAATAGTCCTTGTCTCGATTGGTCTGTTCTGGTTTCTTTGTGTGCATGGTTTGAAAGGCTTGATAGCCTGCTGTATTGATTACAAATACATATCTAATGTCTTTGATAGCCTTTTGTATTGATTACAAATACATATCTGTATGACCTTTTGTGTCTTGAAGTCATTTAGCAATAAGAAGAAGCAATCCGTTGAATATTTTCTCAGGAATATGACTTTTCAAGAGATCATATCACAGTATGGGAAGATTTTTGTTTGCGTCTTTCTCCTTTTTTCTTTCATATCTTTAAACATATTATTTCTGAACATTGCTGCTCCTACACGCAGGTTCTGCCTCCAGACATCCCAAGTTTCTGCATGTTTTCCCAGATTTTGATTCTATGTGGAAGCCTTTCATTGAAGATTTACACGTCTTTATACCTCAGCATTGGTCTACCACTGGCTCGATGGCCTTCGGCCAGTTCTCAGAATAGTACTTGTTTTGGGATGCTGCATTTTGCCATTCCGTGGACGTGACCCAGCCAATGCAATCTATTTATATTGAGTGTTTCCAGGGCAGATGGTAGCTGAATGCAGCACAACAATTCCACGTTGGTAATTTTGTCATGTCATTTAATGTTTAAGACCTTGCAGAGACATCTTAGATGAAAGATGTTAAGTCTCCTCTCATGTTTGGTGTAGGTAGTCCATGTTTCAGATCCATAGTATAGTGTACTCAGCAGGCATGTAACATTAGATTAATTAAATACATATCTAATGTATTTGATAGCCTGTTGTAATGATTATAACTACATATGCATCATCTGTGATGACCTGTTGTAATGATTATAACTACATATGCATCATCTGTGACGACCTGTTGTAATGATTATAACTACATATGCATCATCTGTGACGACCTGTTGTAATGATTATAACTACATATGCATCATTTGTGATGACCTGTTGTAATGATTATAAATACAAATGCATCATTTGTGACGACCTGTTGTAATGATTATAAATACATATGCATCATCTGTGATGACCTGTTGTAATGATTATAAATACATATGCATCATCTGTGACGACCTGTTGTAATGATTATAAATTATTACTGTCAATGTCTATGATTGAAATTACTATAAAATTATTTCAGTGATTCTGCTTAACTGCACAATAAAATTATCTTGTTTAAAACAAAATGTTTTAGTCAAATGTATTTGTTACTAACATAGCAATGCTCACTGTTCTTCACATTCTGTCTAATTCATATTTTTGCTTATCTATTCTCTTATCATATTCAAATATCTATTTGTTATTTGATGGGTATAATATGTCATAGAGAGGAAAATAGATAACTTTGATAGGAATACATCATTGAAAGGGAAATAGATAACTTTGATAGGTATAATACATCATAGAAAGGAAAATAGATAACTTTGATAGGTATAATACATCATAGAAAGGGAAATAGATAACTTTGATAGGTATAATACATCATAGAAAGTAAAATAGATAACTTTGATAGGTATAATACATCATAGAAAGGAAAATAGATAACTTTGATAGGTATAATACATCATAGAAAGGGAAATAGATAACTTTGATAGGTATAATACATTATAGAAAGGGAAATAGATAACTTTGATAGGTGTAATACATCATAGAAAGGGAAATAGATAACTTTGATAGGTGTAATACATCATAGAAAGGGAAATATATAACTTTGATAGGTATAATACATCATAGAAAGGAAAATAGATAACTTTTATAGGTATAATACATCATAGAAAGGAAAATAGATAACTTTGATAGGTATAATACATCATAGAGATTCCTACTGGAATCAATCCAGAGCAACAGAAACGAAAGCCTTCTGCACAACATCAGACATGAGCTAAGACAGATCCAAAAATCAACAGCTATTGCCCTTCAGTGGATACCATCACACTGAGGAATCATGGGAAATGAGAAAGCGGATGCTCTGTCAAAGGCAGGAAGCAAAATGGAGCAGCACAGACACCCACTGTCTTACGGAGAAGTAAAAACAATAATCCGCAACACATACACAGCACAGTGGAAGAAACAAATGGAAGGGGAATACGAACATGATGCAATACATCTCCTCCAAAGATATCAACAGACCACAATATTTCGCCTTAGAACAGGCCACTGCAGACTGTTGGGTCACCTTTACCGATTAAGGATCTCATACACAGATGAATGTCCATGTGGATCCAGACCCCGGAACACATACTTCAGAACTGCCCAACATAAAAAGAGCAGAGACAGCAGACCTGGCCAGAGGATACAGACTTGAGGCAAAAGCTATGGGGCAACTGCTCTGACCTGGAGAAGACAGTGGACTTCGTCTTGACGGTATAGCATGATCACAGATGCTGAACGCAGAAGAAAAAGAAGACATCATAGAGAGGGAAATAAGATAATTTGTTATATAACGTCAGAGAGAGGATCACTAGATAACTGTGATTGGTATAATAGTTGCCATCTACTATAGAATTTCCATGTTGCCATCTACTATAGAATTTCCATCTTTGTTACCATCTACTATAGAATTTCCATCTTTGTTGCCATCTACTATAGTATTTCTATCTCTGTGCCATCTACTATAGAATTTCCATCTTTGTTGCCATCTACTATAGAATTTCCATCTTGGTTGCCATCTACTATAGAATTTCCATCTTTGTTGCCATCTACTATAGAATTTCCATCTTGGTTGCCATCTACTATAGAATTTCCATCTTGGTTGCCATCTACTATAGTATTTCCATCTTGGTTGCCATCTACTATAGTATTTCCATCTTGGTTGCCATCTACTATAGTATTTCCATCTTTGTTATATTATAGTATTATAATCTCATTTTTTATGTTGTAATATAAATCATGTTGTTGTGGGATAAGAAGTTGATCTCTCCACCATTTTCTTGCCATTTTAGCAGAAAATGAAACCCAATCTACATCTGCTTGTTTCTTTTCTTACTGAGCCATCTCTACAAATCATAAGGTCTTATGGCTTTGAGTACTCCTGAATGAGTTCTTATATAATTCCTTCTGTCCTGTTGGCATCACATTTGTGACACTCTCTGCCTATCTGTAATCAAAAAAATGTTTGGCATGTACTTGCTCATTTTACCCATTTACCTTTCTTTCTTTTGTTCGCTTTTGCATTTCGCATAATACCATAGTTGGTGCACCTATTGGCCCAGTACTCACAGTACTGACTTCAGCATCTGTGCTTGCTTGGTCAGGACTGTGGACCTGCTCAATATAAGGGATAACCACACCAATCTTAGTTTCCAGCTTATGTAGGCTAGATTGGTCCCATCTCCATTACAAGGAGTTGACCTCAATGGGGTACGCCCCGAACAGACTTCTTATTTCTTTCACCTTGTTAACTGAGGAGAGTATTTTCTGTCTTCCCAAAAAAACTCTTCATTTAGTGTGCCTTCCTTTTGTGTTGTCTAGATGGTGGAGGTCATTGTTGGCAGGGTGCATACAAATGTTGTCATCATGGCCTTATTCTGGACTTCAGCTTATCAATCTGTGTTTGGAATAGTGTGGGTAAGCATAAATAATAATAGTAGTAGTAGTAGTAGTAGTAATAATAATAATAATAATAATAACAATAATAGTAACAATAATAATAGTAATAATAATAATCATAATAGTAATAATAATAATCATAATAGTAATAGTAATAATAATAATAGTAATACTAATAATAAATAAATATAATGAGAACCTGCAAATCTGTTTATTTGCTGCTGGATGAATATATTTGTCTTGTGTTCTATATAACTAATTCTTAACAAATGTCTGTAACACTTGAATCATTGACCATCATAAACAGTATCAGCGCCTGAATCGTCATAAAAGGGGTCGGATCATTAATCTCTTATTCACATTATTTCAACTGCCAAGTCTCTCATTCGTTCAAGAACACCCTCAACCTGCACAATCAACTTTGAAGGACGAATAATGAAGTTTGTTTGCCAGCTTGTATCCTCCAAAATGACCTTGAAATCGACATGATTCATCATGTCCTGAAGAATATCCAGTGCACGACAAAGGTCAAACATGGCCAGGTTAGGTCCACAGTGAGCCCAATGTGGACAAGCATCATGTTCCTTAGGAGCATCACCATCTGTAGACAAGACAACTACATCATTTTTGAATAAACATAAGTAACTTCTGAGTTTGACATTTCCCTGGTCATATCCTGACCTGGTTCTCCAACAGCTACAAGTCAATTTATCTTCAGACAACTTGACACTTGTCTTGTGAGCACACTTATCTTCAGACAATTTAACACTTGTCTTGTGAGCACACTTATCTTCAGACAATTTAACACTTGTCTTGTGAGCACACTTATCTTCAGACAATTTAACACTTGTCTTGTGAGCACACTTATCCCCCAACAACATTAAACTAGTTTCTTTAACACACATATTGCCTAGACTTGATGTCAGTCTGCTGATATCTGTATTTTTGTGCTGATTTTTCCAACTGCTACCAGCTAAAGGGGATGACATGTGACTAAAGAAATGAGAGGAATTAAGCAAATGATCTCTGCTGTTTTCTCCCAAATACAAGTTGAGTGCATTCATTCTATGAGTAGATATGGTTGCTAGGAAGTTATAGAAATCCATCAAGTCCATGCCACTGTCTGCTTTCAACATCACCTGCAATAATATATACAATACAAATATTAACAAACATTTGTAATAACCATTAGTAATACAATAACTAATAAAAATTTATAATAGAAATTGATAAAACACTTTAACTATTAACAAAACTGTAATATCAATTGATAAAACACTACAACTATTAACCCCTTCCCTGCGGAGGCATCCTTAAGGATACGATGAAAAGTTGTCTCTATTTTGTGGACATCTCCTTCAGGAGTGATGTGCCATGTATTCATATAATTTATCTCTGAAAGTGTTCTTCTTCTTCAGCGTTCATTCTCAAACTCCTGCTGGATCTCTATTGCAGTAGGACAATGGCCCTATTAGATTTCCAGCAGGATATAGTCCAGAGAATGGAAATGTGTTGTGTCGGCGTTTTATTTGCGCCAATGGCCCGACACATCCGTCTTCAGCGGGAGAAAGTGTTCAAATACTCTGATTGGCTAGTTCAAGCTGTCTAAAAGTCAACTAACAATAGAAATTCTGTATTTGCGCACATTTGTAAGCATAATTACTACTTTCCGTGTGTTAACACAGGTGGCCTTTTGTTGTGTAGCCATTTTTCCTTGACCATATTATGGTGACAATGTACACTCAATGAATTTGAATTATAAACATTTGGAAGAAAGTTTCTCTGATAATTTTAGCATTCATTATCTGATTCAGGATGTGATTTAGAAAGTGTTAAATTGCACTGTGATACTAGTACTAATATGGTAATTCAGATAATAGGCCTATACAGCGCAAGTGTTTAAAATTTGTTAGAAGGTAAGGTATGAGACATATCTCACTGTGACCACTGTTGTACTGCAAGCTACATATCTCACTGTGACCACTGTTGTACTGTAAGCTACATATCTCACTGACTTACTCATCAGAATACACTACTTACTTGACAATGATGTTGCCAGTCATCCATGTTCTTACAGTCTGCTATCTCCCTTTGAACTGCCAGCAGACGTTTCTTGATGTAATCCCAGCTTAGATGAGCACTGCAGCCATTTATCCAGTTGTGGTTTATGGAAATTGTATCCTCCTGAAAATAATCATCCAATATGAGCTATAGGCCTTAAATGATAAGAATGTACACAGACCAAAAAGCCTTTAATAATAATGTGTACAGACCAGAAAACTTTCAATGATAAGAATGTACACAGACCAAAAAACCTTCAATGATAAGAATATACACAGACCAGCAATCCTTCAATGATAAGAATGCACATATACTAACAAGCCTTCAATGATAAGAATGTACACAGACTGCAAAACTTCATTGACAACAATATACACAGACAAGAAAGCCTTCAATGATAAGAATGTATACAGACCAGCAAGCCTTCAATAATAAGAATGTACACAGATCAGCAAGCCTACAATTTGATCGGCAATGGTAACATTTTTTTGTGATTCATTCAGGCAGACTAGAAAAAAGTGAACATAAATGGTGACAGAAAAACCAGCAAAATTGAACTCATACAATTATAGTTCATCATCATCTTCTGTGTGACATGTCTTGAACTCTGTCCTCACTCCTACTTTGTTGGTTGTTTGGTTGCTGATCCAGCGGCCCATATGGGTTCATGCCCTTTGACCCACTACCACTCTGTAAACCTCTCAGTTCTGTTTCAAACTGCCCTTCTTCTTGCAGGATTATATTCACAAGGTTTTTATCAAGTGTACATTCAATTGTCTTAGTCTGCCAGTTTTTTATCTGACTTGGTACCTTGCACTTCCTGGTTAACTTTCTCTAACTCATTGTGTCTTTTCATATGCCCAAAGTTCTTGAGGAGCCAATCTATGTCTATTTTGATGCCTTTGTTGACATCTGTGACATCATGCTCGCAGAGAGAAAAGGTTCAGCACCCGATGGGACAAAGGCACAACCGTTCAAGGAGACAAACTTCTCTGTTCAGCTTGAGAATAAAATGCTAGTCCCTGGTGCTCCTAAATATGTGTATAGACTCAGACTTGGATGAAGGGTTCAAAACGTTGGTGAATGACACTTCAGTTAAGAGGGCTAAATAGCATGAGCCTAACTCTTCTGTCAAGTTCTTCTAAATCGGAACCAGACTCACGGATGAGAAAAGGTTCAGTACCCGATGGGCACAGGCACAATACGTCTAATTACATGAAACAAATTCACTGGCTGCAGAACACCTTATGCAAGATAGACGCGAAGGATAAACCATCTCTGCACATTCAACGCCTGGCGACAGACAGGAAGACTTCAGAGGCTAGGGTAGTCCACCAGAAATGTCAAAGCATGCTAAAATCGGCTGTGCTGGGCCTACAAGGTACATAACGGTGGCACAATGTACCTATGCTTCTGGCGGAAATCACATGAATATCTGTGCTGATTATTATGGAACGAATGCAAAACAAACCCATGCCTTTGAGACAGTGAACATTATATGAGTTCATGTGTTACTTTGATTACTCACTTAGAGGGATCTGTTTTTTTGTTATCATAAAGCATGTGGGCTGTAAAGAGATACCTGTTTACAGCTAAAGGAATTACTTCATCATCTAAGTCCATTGCAAGACTTGACCAGGTGACAGCATAAAGCATTCACTGTGCACCTGTCTATTGTCTTTCCCCAGGCGGATGATGGTTTATATTATCCATACTTTCCGTTCAGAGTAGGGGTGGAAGCCTCAGTTTTCATTCCAAGGCCAGATGTGTCGCATTGGTTGTGTTGAGTCCATGTTTTTTCAAAGTTATCTTTGTGTCGCTCAATATGTTCAATACATGATATTATACCAACTCTTTTCCAAATTTCTTCATTTATTATTTTATCTAGTTTAGTAACTATTTTCACTTCACTTTATGATTTTCCTGTGCTGTGAGACTGTTACAGAGTATGTCTGACATTGGCGGAAGAGTGGTGGTATAAAACTTGTAGATATTGTGTCTTTGAGTGAACCTTATATAAATTGAAAAGAGCAAAATGGTACCCATTAATTCTTCCTACAACTGTCAGCTCTTACCAAATTGAAAACTTGATGATGCCATCCACTAGGTACAAATATAATCTCCCCTGGATTCTGTATTACTGTAATGGCAGCACTAGTTGCTGCTGAAGCATCTGGATACTTATGTATATCTTGGAGGTCAGGCGACCTTAGATCAAAAACTAAGTGACCTTGTTTGTCTTGCAAGTTTCGTTCTTCCCCTGCCAAGAAATAATATTTCATTCAGTTCAACTCATAATCAACATGAAATATTATAATGATGTCATGTGTCTGAAATAATAATTTAGATTCTGTTGTTGAATTCGGCATCAATGCCATCAGCCCTGGAGAGATTACTACCAAGATAAGTGAATCTATCAATTAGTAATAACTAGGTCATGGTACTCTGTTCACTGGGAGAGGGTTGAAACATTACCTCAGTTTTTTGGGGGTTGATGATCAGGTCAAACATATCACAAGGTAGCGAATAGTAAAGCAAAATGAGTTAACCTTCACCGAGCCGATATGATATCCAGCCGCCGAAAAACAAAATGGCCGCGCGCGCTGATGGCGGGCCGTCCCACCCAGCGAGATTATCGTGAGATTTACACGTACCACAGTCGTGCACATAGCTGGGGACATGCGCAATCGAAGCCGGTACATCCCCCACTTCCGACATGATCGTTTTTGAGAATGGCTGGCTATTCGTAAAAGTTTAAGAGCAATTAATCTTACCACATCTGTACACCGGTACGATGCCATGATGATGGATCGGTTTTACAGACCTTTATTTCATCGTATTTCGAATAAAATAACATTGAATCGTGGATTGAATCATGGATTATTAGGTTATTTAGTTTCACAGCAGTGAATATACAGAATGCCGTGCTGGTATGGGGACTTGTACGTTTGATATCGAATATTTTGAAGTGGCAGAAAAAATAACTCTAGGCCTAAGCTCAAAGAACGATTTTACTGCAAATCTACATGTTTTATACAGTTCCCCCGGCTATATTTTGATAATTTCGCAGTGAAATAACATAAATACAACAGATTTACGTGATTTAGTTGACAGTGTTGCCAAGGAATTCGATATGTAAGGTACGTTATTTTTTTTCCTTATTTTTTCCCTCTTTATTTGTTATAAAATATATGTTTTTTGTGAAAAACGTCTTTACCACTTTCTCATACGACTGGTATCACACACACACGTACATAAATTACACCAATATATGCATAATTCAATTCTTTATTTATATGTGCAAATATTATTTAAATATCTCTAACAAACAAAAAATTATCACATTTTCAAAACAGTCACCATCAATAATGAAAATTTTCAAAAAAGAATCCGGTGGCAGGGAGACGTTTCGTATTTTTTAATCTGGCTTGCTAAAGGTTAAACAGGTTACTAAAACACTTACCTTGCCTATTAATAAAAAATATATTTTAAAAAATACAATAAAACTAAACAGGACAATTCTCCACGTATCAGCTCAAATTGAACCTTTTTCAAGAGACAAACAACAGAAAATGACAAAATAAAAAACAAAATAAATGACTATATTTCATCAAGCCCCGTCTCCATAGCGCAGGGATGGCAACGCATGTAGTAAAAGAGAAAATGCGTACATTCATTATAAACAAACCGAAGGTGGGAAATTAGAGGCACTGTAGATGAGTGCAAGAATAATAAAAGAAAAAGATAAGAAAAATACCCCTTTTGTCACTTTATCAGACAGGCAGGTTTTAAGAACATAGTCACAACAGGCAAGACTGAAGGGAACAGAGACAGATGGGGACGTGAGAAAATATTAATGTGACAACCTAGCAAGGCTTGGAAACAACGACCCTGATAACAATACTGTGAACAGAGAACCATGGTCACCTACGCCAACCAGAATGGCATATGACAATGATAGATGAGTAATGATGAGGTTGTGTGGTGGTGGGTTTGGGGAAGGAAGGATACAAGAAAAATCAACATTTGAAAACGCATGGAATGAATGTGAAACCAAATATAGACATACATATATATATAAAACCAGACCTAAACATACATAGAAATGTATACACACACCAAGAGTCAAGAAATAAACACATAACAAAATGGACACAGATGTGTGAAGGATACCCACACAAAATGCACAGGCATGTAAATGTATCCACACACAGGAAAGGGCTCACACCAGAATAGGTATACACATTGACACAGAATGGAGATACGTGCATTAACATAAACAAGCGCTCACATAAATATATATATATATATATATATATATATATATATATATATATATATATATATATATATACATATATACATAAATATGAACATTCATCCACATAAACATTTTCTCACATAAATAATAACATGAACATTCGTACACATAGAAACATACATATATTAATGTAAATATAAACGTTCGTTCACATAAAGATAATGCTATAACAACTGCATATGTATACATACAAATGTGTGGCCCAAAGTAATTGTGTGGATACATAGAACCATGTAAAATGAAATGCATATACAAATAACTATACATGTGTGGGCACCCATCGAAGAGACAACTGCAATAAAAACGAGGAAATCAAAATCTAAATATGTAAATTATTTAACAATAACAAAATGGCAGAGTACAAAATAATCACATATTGACATACACAAACGAAAGAAGACATAAAAGAATTATATAGAAGTACGGCAAACACAAAAATAATAATTACTCACGAAAGTGTACAAAGACAAATAATTACAAGAATCAGTGCAATACGGCAGTAGAGGGTATAAAGAAAAGGTGGGTAACTCAAACAAAACGGTGATTAATGTTCATTCCGTGTGGTTGCAAGACTACCATATGACAAATGAGACGATATTCCAAGGACTGACGTTGCCGGTCACCGGTATAACAACGTAACAAACCGGTTACAGAGACATCAGAGCTACCATGATGTGACGGGCTGTTAAAATGATTAGCCACTAGGGAGTCACGATGATTCGTGATATCTCTCAAATGTTCGGCGAATCTATCTGCTAAACGTCTACCAGTCTCACCAATATACTTCATATCACAACGCTTACATATGATAGAGTATATTAAATTACGGGACACACATGAAAAAGAATCCTGAATATCAAAGTGTGATTTAGGAAACTGTAAAATGGGAGTGAGAGTAACAAAAGGGCAAGTCAAACAATTTCGATGACAAGGGACAGTTCCTAGTTGACCTGCAGAAGTGCGCAGACGAGAATGAACTAAGAGATCCCGAAGGTTTCTGTCCCTCCGAAAAGCGACTAGTGGAAGAGAGGGAAATGCAGGACTGGAGATAAGATCTAACTGGAGGATAGAGAAATGTCGTAATAGGATACGTAGTGCCGGCATATTATGAGGATGAAAAGTGATAGCCAGTATTGGGCGATCAGAGGTATGTTTAATAGATGGTACGAGGGCCACTGAGCGGGAAATAGTAAGAACACGTTGTAAAGCTGATGACAGGATATCATCAGGGTATAAGCGACGGCGAAAAAAATCAAGCATCTTAAGAGATTGAACCTGAAAATCTACATCGTCTTGGCAGAGACGACGAAGACGAAGCAGTTGAGAGAAAGGGAGGGCATGACGACAAGACCTTGGGTGAGATGATGTATAAAGAAGAAAACTATGAGAGGCCGTAGGCTTATAATGTACAGAAGTGGTAAGGGATGTGGATCCTATGGAAACACAAATGTCAAGGAAGTTCACAGAGGTGGAGGAAATAAGAGAAGTAAATTTAATAGCTGGATGGAAACCACTCACAAAGTCAATGAAAAGGTTGAGGTTATCAAGAGAAATATCAGTAATCCCAAACTCATCGTCTATGTAGCGGTGGAATATGGAAGGGACAGGGCCCTGAAATGTGGTAAAGATAAGATGTTCAAGGTGACCCATAAATAGGCAGGCATAACTGGGTCCCATTTTAGTACCCATCGCTACACCGCTAATTTGATCAAAAAAGTGTCCATTGAATTCAAAAGAATTCAAGGTGAGAACTAATTCTGCCAGTCGAAGAATAGCGGCAGTAGCAATAGACTTATGCGGATTGATGTTAAGAAAGAACTGTAACGCCAGAAGCCCATCATTATGAGGAATACATGTATAGAGGGAAACAACATCTAGAAGGAATATGTGATAGGTGTGTAGAGAATCGAGAGCAATAGAAGAAAAGATGGATAGAGCATGGTTAGTGTCCTTTAGGTAAGATGGAAGAGATGCGACAAGAGGTTGGAAGACACTGTCTAAGAAATCAGAAATTAATTCAGTTGGACAAGAACAGGCGGAAACAATTGGTCTACCTGGGTTAGATGGTTTATGTATTTTAGGTAGTAAATACAGAGCAGGAGAACCCAGATTGCTTTTAATAATCCGAAGTTTGAGGGCACTAATGGGGAGTTGATTGCTGTTAATAAGTAGAGTTTTGTCCACTTTATCATTATGTGCTAAAATTGGATCCTTGGCACAGGGACGATAGAAATTCAAGTCCTCTAACTGGCGCGTGGCTTCTTTGATATATAGGTCCTTCTGCCACACAAATACAGTACCACCCTTATCAGCCGGTTTAATCACGATGTCATCACGTGAGCGAAGTTTGGAGAGCGCCCGTGACTCAGATCTAGTGAGATTAGAGCGACGTAGTTTAGGAAAACGTAACTGTTGTATAGCATGAAGGGTAAAGTCAATGTAGGCATCAAGTGTTTTGGTTTCAGTAGAAGAAGAGGGGGTCCAATCATGTTTGTGATGATGGTAAGAGGAGAAAGGGTCATCAAGTGAAACCGGTTCAGAGGACGAAGGGTGGTTACCCACCTTTTCTTTATACCCTCTACTGCCGTATTGCACTGATTCTTGTAATTATTTGTCTTTGTACACTTTCGTGAGTAATTATTATTTTTGTGTTTGCCGTACTTCTATATAATTCTTTTATGTCTTCTTTCGTTTGTGTATGTCAATATGTGATTATTTTGTACTCTGCCATTTTGTTATTGTTAAATCATTTACATATTTAGATTTTGATTTCGTTTTTATTGCAGTTGTCTCTTCGATGGGTGCCCACACATGTATAGTTATTTGTATATGCATTTCATTTTACATGGTTCTATGTATCCACACAATTACTTTGGGCCACACAATTACTTTGGGCCACACATTTGTATGTATACATATGCAGTTGTTATAGCATTATCTTTATGTGAACGAACGTTTATATTTACATTAATATATGTATATGTTTCTATGTGTACTAATGTTCATGTTATTGTTTTTATTTATGTGAGAAAGTGTTTATGTGGATGAATGTTCATATTTATGTATATATATATATATTTATGTGAGCGCTTGTTTATGTTAATGCACGTATCTCCATTCTGTGTCAATGTGTATACCTATTCTGGTGTGAGCCCTTTCCTGTGTGTGGATACATTTACATGCCTGTGCATTTTGTGTGGGTATCCTTCACACATCTGTGTCCATTTTGTTATGTGTTTATTTCTTGACTCTTGGTGTGTGTATACATTTCTATGTATGTTTAGGTTTGGTTTTATATATATGTGTATGTCTATATTTGGTTTCACATTCATTCCATGCGTTTTCAAATGTTGATTCTTCTTGTATCCTTCCTTCCCCAAACCCACTCACCCCACCACCACACAACCTCATCATTACTCATCTATCATTGTCATATGCCATTCTGGTTGGCGTAGGTGACCATGGTTCTCTGTTCACAGTATTGTTATCAGGATCGTTGTTTCCAAGCCTTGCTAGGTTGTCACATTAATATTTTCTCACGTCCCCATCTGTCTCTGTTCCCTTCAGTCTTGCCTGTTGTGACTATGTTCTTAAAACCTGCCTGTCTGATAAAGTGACAAAAGGGGTATTGCCATCCCTGCGCTATGGAGACGGGGCTTGATGAAATATAGTCATTTATTTTGTTTTTTATTTTGTCGTTTTCTGTTGTTTGTCTCTTGAAAAAGGTTCAATTTGAGCCGATACGTGGAGAATTGTGCTGTTTAGTTTTATTGTATGTTTTTTTTATATATAATTTTTTTATATATTTTTATTAATAGGCAAGGTAAGTGTTTTAGTAACCTGTTTAACTCATTTTGCTTTACTATTTGTTCATTAGGTTACTGCGGCACCATCCACTTTGTCGGACACCCTCAGACCATTTGGTTATTTATACAAGGTAGCGAAGCTGCCCATGTTGGTGTGCATATCTTTTTCGGAGAATGAAGTGAGTGTACAGTCATCAACAAACAGTAGATTTGTGATGGCTATCTCTATCACCTTGGTGGAGACTTGTAGTCATCTCCTCGCTCAAGATAACAATTTGGACATTATGGTAGTTAATGAGTTTGCCTCTCTTTTGGAGAGGCGTGTACCTTTCAACCAGCGGACAAAGTCCAATTAGGTTATATCAGGACACACTACCATAAAATATTAGAGGTAACAAAGACCCCATCGATATAATGTGTATTCGACAATTTTTGGACATTAAAACATGTCAGTTCTCTAATTATAACAGCAAGTGCTGTTCTTCTCTCTGGCCTGTTAGCACCGGTGGTTCAAGTAGTAAACATCTAGGATGTCATCATCATCACGTAACATATTCTTTCCAGAATGTAGTCCTCCTTGTGGATCTACTGAATTCTCCTCGGTCTTGAGCAAGCGGTACCGCCTCCTTTAGCGACATGTGCAGGCATTCCTGTATGTCTTCTGTCCAATGGCATCTTGAGCAAGCAGTACCGCCTCCTTTAGGGACATGTGCAGGCATTCCTGTATGTCTTCTGTCCAATGGCATCTTGAGCAAGCGGTACCTCCTCCTTTAGGGACATGTGCAGGCATTCCTGTATGTCTTCTGTCCAATGGCATCTTGAGCAAGCGGTACCGCCTCCTTTAGCAACATGTGCAGACATTCCTGTATGTCTTCTGTCCAATGGCATCTTGAGCAAGCGGTACCTCCTCCTTTAGGGACATGTGCAGGCATTCCTGTATGTCTTCTGTCCAATGGCATCTTGAGCAAGCGGTACCGCCTCCTTTAGGGACATGTGCAGGCATTCCTGTATGTCTTCTGTCCAATGGCATCTTGGTCGGCCTTTACCCCTGTTACCTTCTTTCATTCCCTCCAATATCACTCTCTCCATACCGTCACGTCTCTTAATGTGACAGGAAAAAACCTAGCTTTTTCTTTAATATGGTGTTCATAAGCAAGCCCTCTTGGACGTTGATTGTCCTTAACCTTCACCGAGCCGATATGATATCCAGCCGCCGAAAAACAAAATGGCCGCGCGCGCTGATGGCGGGCCGTCCCACCCAGCGAGATTATCGTGAGATTTACACGTACCACAGTCCATGCACATAGCTGGGGACATGCGCAATCGAAGCCGGTACATCCCCCACTTCCGACATGATCGTTTTTGAGAATGGCTGGCTATTCGTAAAAGTTTAAGAGCAATTAATCTGACCACATCTGTACACCGGTACGATGCCATGATGATGGATCGGTTTTACAGACCTTTATTTCATCGTATTTCGAATAAAATAACATTGAATCGTGGATTGAATCATGGATTATTAGGTTATTTAGTTTCACAGCAGTGAATATACAGAATGCCGTGCTGGTTTGGGGACTTGTACGTTTGATATCGAATATTTTGAAGTGGCAGAAAAAATAACTCTAGGCCTAAGCTCAAAGAACGATTTTACTGCAAATCTACATGTTTTATACAGTTCCCCCGGCTATATTTTGATAATTTCGCAGTGAAAGAACATAAATACAACAGATTTACGTGATTTAGTTGACAGTGTTGCCAAGGAATTCGATATGTAAGGTACGTTATTTTTTTTCCTTTTTTTTTCCCTCTTTATTTGTTATAAAATATATGTTTTTTGTGAAAAACGTCTTTACCACTTTCTCATACGTCTGGTATCACACATACACACGTACATAAATTACACCAATATATGCATAATTCAATTCTTTATTTATATGTGCAAATATTATTTAAATATCTCTAACAACCAAAAAATTATCACATTTTCAAAACAGTCACCATCAATAATGAAAATTTTCAAAAAAGAATCCGGTGGCAGGGAGACGTTTCGTATTTTTTAATCTGGCTTGCTAAAGGTTAACACCTCCTGGTTTGTTTTTTTTGCTGCCATGGTATTCTCAGAACTCTTCTGTAGCACTTTAACTCAATTAATGTTATTCTCTTGGACACTGTTTTATTTAGTTTCCATGCTTGATGTCCATATGTTGCCACTGAAATATACATGTTCGTAATAAGCACAATTTGGTTCTTTTAAAGATCTGCTTTTAAATATCTGTTGTCTAATGCATTTGTGATAGTGCTATTATTTGTATAATTTTTTCACTATTTATCTTATATTTTCTTGAGAAAGACCTTAAGTTTTAAACGTTGAAACTGTCTTGTATACTATTATTTGTATTTTTTCGTAGCCAAACCCTATAGCCTGAATACTATATTGAAGTAACAATGCTACTGAATATCCTAACTATCAATTATTTTTAAAAAGTAACAATAAACTAAGGAAGAAGGACTAATTCCACATCGCAAAAGGGACCTTTTTCAAGAAACAAATAAAAATGGAAAACAAGAACACACACTTATTTAATTTTTTTTTGTAAATGTATGTGCAGAGATGTTACCAACCATTGCAGTACATGGTGGAAATGACACAAATATAGCCTGATATGCTGTGCGTTAATTGTAAAGCTGGCCCACCTTATGTTTTATTTAAGTACTATTGATAGACAAACTTTAGGATGTTGAATGCAGGCAACACAGAACATCACTGACCTGGTAGATAAAATATCCATTTCTTTTTTCCCAAGATATTTGCTGACCAGCTGTAAGAATGGAGAACATCGGCGTGAAATGGAGTCCAAGAATTTTTAGGTCCCATATAAACAAACCTGTAGTCATCTGTCTTTCCTTGATCAGCCCACACATCCCAGAATTCATTCATCCAATCAGAACACAATATACCAGGTACTTTGTAGGCATGATGACTAGGAAAATCTCTGAAAGAAAAACAGGATTTGTTAGATAAGAAAATACAACTTTACTCGTAGAATATTATCAGACTGTGTCGATAGACTAATATTTATCGAGCTGGTTGTAGCATTGAAGCCATAGGCCTATTCCATATTCAAGCTCAGAAGTTTGAATCCCATCACCTAAACCTCTCATTCATGAACATATGCACAATCAATCAAAACCAGGCACTTGTGAGAGCATAAATTATAAGTACAGTAACCTCTCTTCAGTTCACAATGTCATAAGATTTCAAGTTGTTTCCAAGTGATGCCAGAGTTATTGAAAACATTCATTGTCTCTCCTCTCTAAGTTGTTCTAAGTCCTTCCTATCTTTTCTTTCCTTGTAGACTTCACGTAAATGCCTGTCTTGTTTTACAGTTTTCTGTCTTATTATGAGTATATCCAATCTATCTTCATTTCCAAGACATGATTGTTGCCTTTCCACATTTAAATACAGTCTGAACATCTGTGGATGTATTTACTACCACAGTCTGAACATCTGTGAATGTATTTACTATGACAATCTGAACATTTGTGGATGTCTATCTATCTATCTATCTATCTATCTATCTATCTATCTATCTATCTATCTATCTATCTATCTATCTATCTATCTATTCGCTAAAACCTTTTGTTCCCGTTCAGCATCAGGGATAGAAGTATTTTCTGGAGACAGTCTTACACATCTCTGTGTAAGTACATCTCTGTGGATGTACTTACACATATACCAGTCTGAACATTTGTGGATGTGCACACGAGTCTGAACATTTGTGGATGTAATTACACATATACCACCGTCTGAATACTTGTGGGTGGAGCGCATGGCCATGTGGTTAGAACACCATTCTCAAACTCTTGTGGTCCCCGGTTCAATCCATGGTTGGGACAGGATTTTTTCTTTTGCCGGTACAATAAAAATCCTTCCTGAACATTTGTGGATGTACTTACACATACACCACTGTCTGAACATTTGTGGATGCACTTACACATACACCACCATCTGAATATTTGTGTATGTACTTACACATACACCACCGTCTGAACATTTGTCTGATGGTCAATATCTATGGATCTGATGGCCAGCATCTTATGGGCTTGAGGGCAGTATCTATGGGCTTGAGGGCAGTATCTATGGACCTGACAGCCAGTACTTATGCAAGTTGATTTGTATAAAATATAATAAGATAATACAAAGAAAGATACAAACCTGACAAAATGCCAATCTTTGAGATACAGACATTTTGAATTCTGGCAGAGTCCTTGTGATCTATAATTCTGCCAGTATGTCACATATTCCTGCACTGTCATCTGTATTTTTGGATGAGCTGAGAATTCTTCAGAGTTACAGTCTGCTACCGGTGCCACTGATTCACCTAAAATTTAGTAAATAATATCAATCTAGAACAACAATAAATAAAGATAATAATATTTAACAGTAATTCATAGCGATATATTTTTCTTCTTCTTCTTCAGCATTCATTCTCAAACTCTCATTGGATCTCTCTTGTAGCAGGACTATTGTCCTACTAGATTTCTAGCAGGATGTCGTCCAGAGAATGGTAATCAGTTGTTACCGTTTTATTTGTGCCAATGGCCCAACACATCCATCTTCGGCAGTGTAGCGATATATTATACTGATAGAAGAGGTGGACCACTGTATACATATTATATTAGTAGAAGAGGCGGACCACGGTATACACATATTGGTAGAAGAGGCGGACCACAGTATACACATTATATTGATAGAAGAGGTGGAACACGTAAGAGTGCGTGTGTGTGGGAGGGGCAGTAATATTGTGGCGAATCGGAAAATTGATAACTTTTTTAATTGACCTTCCTCTTGGTTATAGAACTCAGTGAAATGATAAAAAAATCATGAAATGCTAAAAGTAATGCGAAATTCTAAATGTAATGAGAAATGCTAGGCATACCCGTTATTGTGAAATAGTAGAAATAATGTTAAATACTAAGAATAATGTTAAAAGCTAGAAATAATATAAAATTCTAGAAATAATGTGAAATGCTATAAAGAATTGCAAATGTTAATACACTGCATTGTTCCTGTTGATGAGGTTTCAGGGAGGTAGCTTGAAATGCTAGAAACAAAATTATGGAAATCAATGAAATGCTAGAAATAATCTGAAATTATAGAAAACAATGAAATTTTAAAAATAAAATCATCATTGAAATACAAGAAATAATGTGAAATGACAGAAATCAGCAAAATTATAGACACGAAATTTGACTTACCAAATTTGTCACGAAGGTAGTTAAAATTTGGACTCCCATCTGGCATAACCCAATTGTGTCTGCTCGACCAATCAGGTGTAGAATCTAGTAAAATGATACATAACTGGTTTCTCAGTAAAATATCTGTAAAGAATGTCTCATATGATGTGAGACAATCAATATATTTAACTTGAGGAAGATTCTTCTCTCCAGGCTTCCATGGTTGACATTCCAAACTGGAATTATAGGTTATCTCAGGGACATCCATTTCAGTTGTCATCAACCAATTATTTCATTGTATTTGCTATGAGAATCCATCTTCAGCTGAAGCAAAGATTATCTTCATACATAATTTCCATCTGATTATAGTTTTTAATAATAGGCTTTGACTTGGAATGCACACACTTTTTGACATCTTGCAGGATACTAACCTGTGAATATTGAAATAGAGAGATCAGAATTAACTCCAATAAGTGTTAGATCACTTAATGTCCAGTTTTCATATCGCTAAGTGTTAGATCACTTTATGTCCAGTTTTAATATCACTAAGTGTTAGATCACTTAATGTCCAGTTTTCATATCACTAAGTGTTAGATCACTTAATGTCCAGTTTTCATATCGCTAAGTGTTAGATCACTTTATGTCCAGTTTTAATATCACTAAGTGTTAGATCACTGAATGTCCAGTTTTCATATCACTAAGTGTTAGATCACTGAATGTCCAGTTTTCATATCACTAAGTGTTAGATCACTGAATGTCCAGTTTTCATATCACTAAGTGTTAGATCACTTAATGTCAAGTTTCCACATCACTAAGTGTTAGATCACTTAATGTCCAGTTTTAATATCACTAAGTGTTAGATCACTGAATGTCCAGTTTTCATATCACTAAGTGTTAGATCACTGAATGTCCAGTTTTCATATCACTAAGTGTTAGATCACTGAATGTCCAGTTTTCATATCACTAAGTGTTAGATCACTGAATGTCCAGTTTTCATATCACTAAGTGTTAGATCACTGAATGTCAAGTTTCCACATCACTAAGTGTTAGATCACTTAATGTCCAGTTTTCATATCACTAAGTGTTAGATCACTTAATGTCCGAATTACATGTCACTAAGTGTTAGATCACTTAATGTCCGAATTTCATGTCACTACGTATTAGATCACTTAATGTTCAGTTTTCATATCACTAAGTGTTAGATCACTTAATGTCCAGTTTTCATATCACTAAGTGTTAGATCACTTAATGTCCAGTTTCCACATCACTGTTAGATCACTTAATTTCCAGTTTTCATATCACTAAGACTTAAGGTACATTGGAGAGTGGATGAAGACAATGTGGCTAGAAAAATTTATGGCTGAATAATATCAAGCACTGGACAGGGTGTGAATTTTTCAAACTCATCAGGACGGTTGAGGATAGAGATGAGTGGAAATATTTCTGCACCAAATGTCTCAATGTGACACATCTACGAACCTGACAGATTATTAATTATATTATTATTACTACAGCAGAGACTGTGAACTGTGTTAGATCTGACACTGTGTAAACATACTTTATCTTATCATCCAATGATCTATGTTAGATCTGACACTGTGTAAACATACTTTATCTTATCATCCAATGATCTATGTTAGATCTGACACTGTGTAAACATACTTTATCTTATCATCCAATGATCTATGTTAGATCTGACACTGTGTAAACATACTTTATCTTATCATCCAATGAACTATGTTAGATCTGACACTGTAAATGTGTAAACATACTTTATCTTATCATCCAATGAACTATGTTAGATCTGACACTGTGTAAACATACTTTATCTTATCATCCAATGAACTATGTTAGATCTGACATTGTAAATGTGTAAACATACTTTATCCTATCATCCAATGAACTATGTTAGATCTGACACTGTAAATGTGTAAACATACTTTATCTTATCATCCTAGCAACTCCATTGTGATATTCTGAGATCTCATCTATAGGACTTCCTCACATACATTGACTTGGCTTTCCAGGAACAGAACTAAACTATTTCTCCAGAGTGTCCAGTATAATGATAATTCATCATATCATATTCATAGTCTTAAACAGACATTAACAATACTGCTCTCGGCAATATAATTATATGGGACATAAACAAATAGAAGTGGGTTAAAAAATTCTATTTTTGAATTAATCTAACCCTACATGGCATCAATGTTAAAAATGTATGTTTGTTCATTAAAAAAAATAGTATTTTACTTGAGATATTTACACATAGAAGAGCACAAATGCCTTTTCTTCTTCTTTTTTGTAAATTCGCTTACAGGAGTAGTATCTACTGCCCTGACTCCGACATTTTGTAAGCTTTTACCTAATTCTGTAAAGTTTTTTCTTCTAGATATATTTATTTAATAATAATATAATAATAAAATCCAAGACAAGTTGGGTTGTAGAGATGTCACTTGAAAATATCATCATAAAAAGCCCCTAACATTTATACCTTTGATCATACGGACAAGTGTGGGAAAATCACGTCCTGATTATTCCTTGCTGTTATCAAACCTGGATTTTCTTTTCCACCTTGTCTCGTTCTATCCTCAACTGTTACCGGCAAAAGAATATTTTTAAGTGAATTGTGTCTCATTACATGTGCAAATCACACAGCTTACACCATTTAATCACTGTCAACGGTTCTCTCTTTCAACCTGCAAGTTCGGTTATTTTGTCTCTGATAAACACATTTGTGTTATGTTCTCTAAAGACAATTTGTAACACATGCCTATAACACATGTATTCAAATGCCTGTAACACATGTATTTAAATACCTGTAGCACATGTATTCAAATGCCTGTAGCACATGTATTCAAATGCCTGTAGCACATGTATTCAAATGCCTGTAGCACATGTATTCAAATGCCTGCAATATTTTTCCTTTATATGCAGCGAGAGTCCAGTTTTCACAGAAATACAAAAGAAAATATAGCACCAGTGATTTGTAAAGATTTTTCTTGTGTTCGCTCTCTGATAACCAATAAAAATTTTTGTGTGATTACCAGTGAGGAGCGTAACATACATTGTGCTGCTAATTTACAGAAGAGCTGCGTTATTTGTGCCTTCCGGCCCAGCAAATCCAATTTTAGCATGATTTGTATAGTATATTTTGACTAATGACTAAGGTACTGATGTCAGTTTTTCATTGAAACCACAAGACATAATTATAAATTATATACACAGATGGCTCCGTTAACAGAAACACAAAGAAAAGCGGTTGGGGTTTTGTTGCCTACAGAAATGGTGTGAAGTTGGTTGAGAAATCTTCAGCACATTCCACTGTTACATCGAGCATGAGGATGGAGAAAGAGGGAGTTATAGCAGCACTTAAGGAACGAAAAATCTGCCGACATTTTTTTTTTAGATTTGATCTATTTCATGGCGGATTTCACCAGTTTCTAGCGAAAATCCGTAGCCATATGCCTAAATATGTAAACAGTGTGAAATGGGGAAAAGGCCCCTTACCTTATACATCGTTTCGTGGCGGATAAACTCCCTGAATTATTTATAACATAAATCTCACAGCTTTCCGGTCATTTTTTCTCCTGTTTCAAAGTGTGCAAAAAAATTATTGTCCAGTGTTGCCAACTCATTCCCTCATAAAAGCCACAAGAACGTCTTTTATAAGCTCAAAAAAAAACAACACGAAATAATGATAAAATGCACTAAAACGCATCAGAAAATTTTAGGAATGCACTAAACTAGTGCGGCCGCGCTATTCCAAACATTTAGGCTCCAGATGATATGAATAAACACCAGATCATGTGGTTCGAAAATCACAGTAATGGCAACCCTGCATTGCCGCAAAAAAAGAAATTTTTGCAATAATCCCCTCATACCTATCTTTCGTTCTCTTAGCATGAGTAGGGCAAGCCCCCCTCAACCCCCCTTTTTCTTAATTTATTTCCCCCCATCCCAACCTGCCTTTGTTTTTCTTTCACTTGGCACACATGAGGTTTTCTTTCACTTGCCTCAACCCTCCCCCCCCCCTTTTTTCTGTTTTTTTCTCTTGTTTTAGAAAGACTACTCAAGTCTCTCTAAAATATCTAATATTTTCCTTTTATTTTTTATTCCTAACCCCCCCCCCCTTTTTATCTATAAATTTCTTTTTAAGTAACCATTACGACCAGAGACCGCCATTCATGTCAATCACGCGCCACATTGGAGAACCTTCTGATCACGTGAGCCTGGGAAAGGTTGGAAAACACCTCGATAGCAGAGCAAAGGTCACAGTGGTGGACGAAACAGCAGATGCGCCATCTGTTGTATAATTTACTATTGTATTACTATATACTATATACACATATGTAGTTGTGGTACTAGACCTATAAATGTATCGGTAGATCTTGCTTTCTGGCGTCTATAAATAGCACACTGTTTACATTATTAAGTAGGCGAGGTCACGGAGTTCCGCTAGAAAAAACTGTCTGCCAATGATATGCCGCGCGCAGTGACGTCAAGCGACTGTATGCGCGGCGGACATTTAAAAAAAAAATATTTGATAGATTTGACCAGTGGTTTTACTAGTGGAAATCCATGGAAATAACCTAATTAACAATGCAAAAAGTTGAAATGAGTAAAATGAAGTACTTACCTTATTCACCATGGATAAACTCTCCGTAAACCACTACTGTAGAAATGCGCGGATTTGGTTTCCGATCACGCCAAGCCCAGTGTTGCCAATTCATTTCATCATAAAAGCACCAGAATCGTCCTAATAAGCTTCAGAAAGCATCAAATTTAAAGCGAAAAGCATCAAAATGGCAACCCTACTCTCGCCGTAGACCAAATTATTTTTCAAATTTCAAACAATTTAAAAAAGTTCAAATGTAATGAGGGGGAGACCCCCCTCAACCCCCCCCCTTTCCCTCAACATCCAGATGTAACCCCCCTCCTTTTCCTATTATTATTTAAACCACCACCTGAGAACATGAGAAAGATAATAGATAAAACACGATGCATAGAATATATATAGAAACAACAGATACAATAGTTTGAATAATGGAGGGAGGGGGTTTAAATTTCAGTAATTATTACTAATGCGGACGTTTTTATAAGAATTGTCTATTGCCATAACGTCCACACTTGCCGCTGAGCGTAGAGGTTTGTTCAGAAGATGTAGTCTGTGTTCCAGAGACAGGTGTGTTGCTATGGTTGTAGTGAAGTAATGTTTATTCAGGATGGTCTTGGTGTTGTCTATCTACCTTTTCCTAGGTCTGCCCTTGGCTTTGTATCATTATTTAAATCTTGTTATAAGCTCTTATGGGACCGTTCATCCTCATAAGACGTCCAAACAATTTTATCTGTTGTTTCTCTATATACTTGATGCACTATGTTATACTTAGTATCCGTCTGATGTTCTAATTGCGCAACTTGTCGAATCTGATGACTCAAAAAGCATAACTTAGACATTTCGCATGTTTCGATCTTTCTCTTATGTGTAGGTGTTAGTTGCCAAGTCTGACATTGGTAGCATAGTGTTGGCACAAAGATGCTCTTACTTATGTATAGGTGTTAGTTGCCAAGTCTGGCATTGGTAGCATAGTGTTGACACAAAGATGCTCTTACTTATGAGTTTCTTTACTTCCATGTTGTTTTTTGGGGTGCTTTAGCAAAAGTGACATCTGGTATATCACAATATTTTCATTTTGACATCTTGTTTCTATCTCTCAATTGACTCGTCCGTCTTCTGTGAAGATACTTCGTAGGTGCTTGAACTCTTTGACTTGTATTATTTTTGTGTTCTCTATTTGAATGTTTAAATGCTCTGTTGATCTCGTTATTTGCGTAGTTTCTGCTTTTTGTCTATTGATCCGCTTGTTGTATTTATTGCATGATAGTGAGTTGATGTGAGTTTGCAGTTTTTCTTCGTCATCATACATGATGTTTTTATCGTCAGTGAAAAGCAGTTTACAGAGTTTGTTTTTACGTTGTTCATTCTCTGTTGTTTCATAAATCAGAAGTTGTATAAGAATACGCATATAAATTCTACTACATATAACTGTATGTAAAAATAAGATGACAGCTATGTTGATGGAAAAGATCTAAAGATAGTAGTAAGAAACATGTATTGGAAACAAACAGCTGTGTCGAGGGTTGGCGGTAATGTAGGAGAATTTCAAAAGATAGAGATGGGCATCAGACAAGGATGTGTAATGTCACCAGATCTTTTCTTTCTGTATACAGAGGATATTATGTGAGACTTAGAAAACATGCTAGGAATAGCAGTTGGAGGTAAACAAAATCTGAATAATCTAAGATATGCTGACGATACAGTTCTGATTGAAGGGAGAGAACAAGAAATGTAAACCTTGTTAGACATGGTAGTAAAAAAAAGTGAAAACAAAACTCTCAGTCTAAACCAGAAGAAACCAGAAGTAATGGCTGTTTCAAGAAATACACACCGCCAGAATACAGCATTACTATCTATGATTCAACATTAAATCATGGGGATAAAGTCAAGTATCTTGGCACCATTTTAACATCAGATGGCAGGTGCTTCAATGAGTAACAGTAATTGCAGTAAGAGTAACTGTAACAATGAAACAGTAACCCTATGATTTTTTTTTAATTGATAGAACAAGGGGATCTCATCCAAATTTCTCGTTTTTGTATATAGGAAACAATAATTTGTAAAATTATTTTAGACAGATGCATACAATTAAAAAAAGAACACACTAATTGGTAAATGCAAATTTAAAGTGAAAGTACATCAGGAGTAGATTTCTCAACTTTGTTGTGACACAATAATTAATTAAAACAAATCTGTTGACAACTGTGTATATTATCTCCCCTTCATTGCAAACGTAAAACCACCTTCTATAAAGTGAAAACCACCTTCTATAAAGTGGCAAGTTCCCTGTTTACTGTGACTAAATTATATTTTATTAATGAAGCATTATATTTAGTCAGTGTGACTATCTAAGACACATTAGTCAAGTTTTCTTCCAGTAAACAGAGCCCTATTTCTATCTCGTGAACACAGTTCACGAAAGTAAGATTGCTCTTAAGATGTCAACATTAGGACCAGTAGGAAAAACCAAAACACAAACAATGCGTGTTGTGGTCTGTGCTATGTGGTTTTGATCAGTGGTGCCAAGGTGGTGTGGAAAAATCAAGCAAAGTTAGTGGTACTGTTATTGTTGTCTACCATGCACATCGTAAAATGTGACTAAGAAGGTTTTGGGAGGTTGAGTTGGCTCTCCTATTCAATAGAGGATCATGTTATCCTGAAGTCATGCTGAATAGGGTGTGTCAGATCCAAAGGCGCAGATATCGCAACCACGATGTAAATTATGACATACCATATTCCATTCTCCGGATTACATCCTGATAACATACATGAGTTTGAGGACGAACGCACAAAAAGAAGAAGCAGATAAAGATCAGTGGTTCTCAAAATGTAATTATGTTCACGTTTGGGGCTATATATTTGAAGGGAGGGGGGTAATTTCACCAAAAAATGAAACTATGGCGCAGATTCTTCCAGATCTGCGATATAAAAATAAGTTTTTGAATGTTTATATTCCTTTACAAAACTGCCCACTATATCACAGCACAATGGGGGAAATGATGTCTATCTGAAACAGCTCTGGCGGAAAGCTCTACTGCACTGTCTAACTGCTGCACTGTCTAACTGCTGCACTGTCTAACTATTGCACTATCTAACTACTGCACTGTCTAACTGATGCACTGTCTAACTGCTGCACTGTCTAACTGCTGCACTGTCTAACTGCTGCACTGTCTAACTGCTGCACTGTCTAACTATTGCACTGTCTAACTGCTGCACTGTCTAACTGCTGCACTGGAGCTGTTCTTTGAACAGTTCAGTTCTTTGATGGAATCCACATCAGCATCTGACTTGCTGGAAAACGAGGAAGAAGGGGAAAGGGGAAAAGAATTATGCGATGCATAAGATATACGATAGTAATATTCCTTGAGGACAGATGACAAGCTTTTTTCTGGTCTATAGGAATTAATCTCTTGTGCCGGGAACAACACATCGGCTGGAAATACTAGGGCCGGGACAACATAGTGCAATATAAGGAAAAACGGATTTAGATACAAATGTTATCAATATGTATATGCACGACATACTAGCGAATAGGCGCAAAGACATACGACGTTTTGAAAAAGAAACCATCATCAGGACAAACGATAGCTGACTAACAATGAATAGAAACACACATATGACGAAATGGGAGGCAAGTGATGATGAAAGTGGGAGAGAAAGAAGTAAAGCACAAGTGGATATTAAGGGAGTGATATTACGCATGATGTGATCAACCCTGGTAACAGGAGATAAAAATGACATTGAGATCTGGTCAACAAGACATAGATGCTTTCCATCTTAGTTCTCACTCTGGATAATTGAGTTTCTGCGTTTTTTCTCAAAGTCCTGCAGAATAGCAGGGTGTACTTCGTAATGCGTTTTGTCATTGTTCACAACATTGATGCGAGATCTTCGCTTTTGACTTAACACATTCGACTTTATAATGGCACTGGATAATTTTGACCTTATATAGGAGGGGGCAGCCAACTCCACCATATAACCTCCTTAGTCGCTTCTTAAAATATACATGGAAGGCAAACAGTATTGCTATTCGTTGTTCCCCTCTCGAGATTTAAAAAAAAACAACTAATGGTGTGTGACTTTTTAAAAACAATTTGTGTTGTCTAGTGCTTTTGACGGAACGAGTTGGTGGCACTTGCCTAAACACAATACGTATTAAAAGATGGTTATTGTGTGCATAAATCATTCAGGGCAATATTAACCGCTAATTTTCCCAAACAACTTGCATATCATATATTAATAAAAGAAAAGTGTGAAAACCAGAATACTGGTTTCATTAGTTATTATAAAGATAAAGAATGCAACAGATCGCATGTAACCCATGTCTGCTGAAAGATACCAGTACAAATAGAAATGACCGGAATATACCGATGTGGTATCAAAAATTCCCCATTACACATTGTTTACTACACTGTATAATCTTGTCTCTCAATTAGTTGTGTGGACTATTTGAAAATAATCCATCTGAAGTCACATTATTTAACCATTACAGTGATTTTAATTGGTCAATTTTGTATACATTGTGTCGACAGCCAATGACAAATCAACGTCAAGTAAAGTCATTTAGAAGAATGAGTTCACGTGACTGTATTTGACGAGAGACACGGTACAGTAAGTCGATATGACCTAGCAAAAGACACTTTACAAACACAAATGTAATAGTCATGATTGAATGATTGTCCAAACAAATGTCAAGTGTTTTGTTTTTGAGAAAACTAATTGTACTTGAATTAAACTCACAACATAAAAACATGACTCTTTTTGGAACTTGACGTTTTAAAAACATAAAAACGTGATTGCAATGCAAAAATAGGATAAAAACTGAGGCTCTGTATGGAAAAATAATTTTGTGAAATATATTTTGAGGCTCTGTCTAGGATAGCAGGGCTATAGAGAGTGGAATTCCCATTATTCATTAAGGGTCATAACCCCGCAGATACTATCAGATAAGGGGATGTAATACATGTGAAATGTATTAATATGTGCAAATTTATTAATAAATCATAAGAACACAAATATTTTGATCTGATCATGTGGTAATATAATATAATAAACAACTCTCATTTATTTTGAGTGATTTTATGTAACTATTCCCAGTTCTACTATTTATAAAAACGTTTTTTTGAAAGCAATATGCACGACATTCTTCCCTAACTGTTGACATGGTGAACAAAAGTGTGGCACATAAACTTTTGGATGTTAAGGGATAATGTCCGTATAAGGTTCAAGTTCCCCGCGGAACTAATACAAAAGTTGGCTCTTGACTTTGTATGGGAACTAGTGCAAGTAGTCCGTTCGCATGTCTTAGACTCCACCGCGGGGTCAAGGTTCAGCCAGTGTCGAGTCAGCTCGCTCGTCACAGTACCGCTTGGGATCTAGGCTGGTTCCTCCCCATATGACATGTTAAGACAGGACGAAGTCACCGGGGTGAAGTTTTCGGTCGTACGGAATGTTAACAGCATAAACGTGCTCAGCTAAGTGGTGAGCTATACTTAGCGTCCGAGTGGCTTTCAAATGTCGGCGCCTGCTATGTCCGACCGCCTCGAAAGAGGATTTCGGGGGTATAGGAGAGCTGCTTAGAAAGTGCTTCACTCGACTTTTTTGTCATGAAATTATCTAAATTTTAGTATTATTTGTATTTACAATTTTTGATACTGTTATTTATTGGAAAGAATAAACTATTTTGATACAAAGTAATAATATAGTCTTACAGTTTTTATGGCCATAGTTCTTAATTCGTAATTTAAAAGATCTAATTATAATTTCGTTAACACAAGAAAATAAATTTAGTATTCACGAAAAAAAAAATGGGATTGCAATTTGTGAGTTTAAAACGCTTAATTTTTTAGATAAAATTTACTTTAAACAATAACGCAATTCCACAATATAACGACACCCACCTGTGTCAGCTGAGTTTAAAAAAAATGTATACTCAAAATATTTTGACTTGATACATTGCTTACTAAAATTGTGGAAATATACATTTGTTTATGTTAATGACACGTATGTATTGTAATTGTATGTATTGAGTGCAAAGATGTGTCCAGGTCTCACCAAGATTGTCTTGGTTTTATAACACTAACTTATATTTCGCCCTGTTGTGCCTATGTCCCAGTTTCTATAACATTTTATAAATACAACGAATGTGTTACGTGTTAAAATCAACACACTTGGTCTCGCTTCGTTCAAGCGAATAAACACGCTTGGTAACCCTAAATGCGGTCGAGCGTGAAGACTTTGATTTATTTATACATAGATTAGTGGTCATAAGGTATTTTCTGTAGACATATTAATTAATTCACAGTATTATGTGATTGCCATGTGTCTTCTGTCACGGAGATCATCCAATAAATAAATTAAATTTCCAACACAGCTGACTTGTGTTCTTTGATATAATTAAAAAGAAAGAATTTATTCAAGAATCAGTTTCTAGTAAACAAAAATCTGAACGTAGTGATAGATAAACTTAATTTCCAATAGAAATCGTCCTTGGGTGGCGGGTCTGAAAGGGGAGCTAAACTGTTACCTGTCAAGCATATCGTAAGCAGCAACTAAGAGGAATTTAAGGTGGAGTTTGTTGTCCCATAATGACCCGTAGATAAGGAGGTTGTAGTGTTGAGATATTCAACTTCCCGTCCTTTAGCAAATCAGAATAGGTCTATGCCTTTTAGCATTAGAAATTTAGCCAAAAAGCGGGTAAAAAGTCTCTCCCCCCTCCCCCCGTAGAGTTTTTCACAAAACGAACATCACATGAAGAAGATCTGATACACGAAACACACGAATGATTTTTTTAAAGGGAATTACTCCTCCCCCTACTTTTATAATATATTTATAACATTGGTCTCATCCCACAGTGTCAAATTGACCTAGAGGCTATGCTGAAGTTCGATTTGTCAGTTAAGCTGTCAATTATGGCACACATTTTATCTGGACTATATCCTGCTGATCTGCAGGAGCTTGAGAATGGATACAGAAGATGAAACAAGAAGTTGAAAATATGTTTACACCAGAAGGTATCGATCTTTAACAGATGTGTGCACCAGAAGGCATCTATCTTGAACAGATGTATGCACCAGAAGGCATCTATCTTGAACAGATGTGTGCACCAGAAGGCATCTATCTTGATGAAGAATGGATTATCTTTTCAAGACTATCTTTGCAATCACTAGAGAGTTCATTGATAAACATATGAATGTGAATGAATGCTGTGTTCACGGAGTTTATCTCCGAACATTTTCATGACACAGACGATCAAAATAATCCACAATCAGTGGTTCGAATGGACTTTTACCACCAGATCACGTGGTATAACAGTTCACGAAGCCAGTGGAGCCTTCACTAAACAACAAACAGCCTAACGATGTGTGTGTTTGCTGTAACGCAAGTACACTTGCTAGAAATTGAAGCCTATTTACGCTAAGACGATATCAACATTATCATCAGGTGCCATGCCGGCTGACGTAGGCGACCATGGCTCTCCATATCTCTCTGTCTAAAGTATTATGTATCAAGCTCGTTGTTGTTTCCCTGCCGTGCCATGTTGTCAAACTGTCTAATATATTTTCACGTTGTAGCCATCTGTCTCTGTTGCCTTCAATCTTGCCTGTTGTGACTATATTCTCCAAACCTCCCTGTCTCGTGAAGTGGTCAAAAATATGAAGATTGTCTTTTTCTTATATTATTTATTAGGGTTCGTTTCGCATTTGACTCTTTCAACACTTACACATTAGTTTTTCTGACAGGCCATGATATTCTAAGTCCATGATGTCAACATACCTTAATCAAAAGGTTGTAATCCCTTATAAACCAATCATCAACTAAGGAGACATTTATTCATACACTGTAAATGTCACGTGATTGTGTCTCCTGTGTACATCGTTATTAGTTTACTGTGTATACGTTTTTGAGTATTCCTGTATTTCTCGGTTGTTGGGTTTTTGTGGTTGGGGGGGGGGGGGGGAGGAGGGGGGGGGGGATTACCGTGAGGATAAAATAAGACGATTGATTGAACAGGCCTAAGTCTGACCTATTTATTCGAGGTTCTTAATCAGAGTTGGCACGTTCCTTTTTTTTTTTAAAGTGACATTTCCCCGTAAACATGACAGAAGATTAACATTACAATACTGCCAATAGCCTATTCATTACAGATGAGGTATAGTCTTCGCATGAAAGGTCAGCAACAGTTCCCATTTACCTCATGTTCGTCTCCCTGCTATCACACCATACTATAAGCCTATAACCGGGTGTTGTGGCACACGCCCCAAAGGTGGAAAGGGGGGGGGGGTGTGAAATTTCCTTGTTTAGGGGGACAGTTGAAAAAAAAAATTTGTACTTGAGATTTAGTTGTCCATTATATGTCTTGAAAATTTAGCCTATTTAACTGTTTTTTCCTTCTAATAATTTTCTAGTGTTTTCTTCCTAAAACGCACGTCTTGTGTCCTGAACAAGTTATAATTAGGTTTCATTTATGGAATAAGTCATTTTTTGAATAGACCTATACAAAATGTAGGACTGGGGAGGGGGGGGGGGTAGGGGGTGGCATCAGAATTTTTGAAAGATTGAGGGTGGGGAAAGGTTTAAAGAAAAGGTTGGGTAAAACTGCTATACCCTGCCAGGTTCACAGTAGTACCACATTGGATGAAACAACACCCAGAGTTCTCCAGCGAATTCTTTCAGCGACGCAGATGAGTGAAAATACCTTGATGCTGCCTGTCCATGATTTTCTTAGTCTTCGTCTGCTTCTTCCAACCTCGACTGTTCCCTGTAGTATAGTTTATAACGAATAATCATATCATCACACATCCAAAAAAACCATCAGAGCCGCAGACAAGTTTTCATTGAGGAAGGGGATTTACCTATAAAATAATGTGAAAAAAGGCATTCATCAATTTTTTAATGTAATTCCTTCCTTTTGATGAGAAAACTGATGACTTTTTTGATGAGAAAGCTGATGACTTATTTGATGCGAAAGGTGACAACTTCTTGTATGCGAAAACTGATGACTTTTTTGATGAGAAAGGTGATGACGTTTTTATGAGAAAGGTGATGACTTTTTTGATGTGAAAACTGATGACTTTTTGATGCTAAAACTGTTGAATTTCATGATGAGAAAACTGATTTTTTTGATGAGAAAGAAAGCTGATGACTTTTTTGAAGAGAAAACTGAAGACTTTTTTGATAATAAAGCTGATGACTTATTTGATGTGAAAGGTGATGACTTTTTGTATGCGAAAACTGATGATTTTTTTGATAAGAAAGGTGATGACTTTTTTAAAATGCTAAAACTGATGATTTTTTTTGATGAGAAAACTGATGACTTTTGTGATGAGAAAGCTGATGACTTTTTTGGATGAGAAAGCTGATGACTTTTTTGATGAGAAAACTGATGACTTTTTTTAATGAGAAAGCTGATGATCTTTTTTTGATGAGAAAGCTGATGGCTTTTTGATGAGAAAACTGATGACTTTTTTTGATAAGAAAGCTGATGACTTTTTTGATGAGAAAGCTGATGACTTTTTTAGATGAGAAAGCTGATGACTTATTTGATGCGAAAGGTGATGACTTTTTGTATGCGAAAACTGATGATTTTTTAATGAGAAAACTGATGACTTTTTTAGATGAGAAAGCTAATGATGTATTTGATGCGAAAGGTGATGACTTTTTTGTATGTGAAAACTGATGATTTTTTAATGAGAAAACTGATGACTTTTTTATGCGAAAGCTGATGACTTTTTTAATGAGAAAGGTGATGGCTTTTTTAATGAGAAAACTGATGGCTTTTTTGATGAGAAAGCTGATGACTTTTTTGATGAGAAAGCTGATTACTTTTTTGATGAGAAAGCTGATTACTTTTTTGATGAGAAAACATGACTATTTTGATGAGAAAGGTGATTATTTTTTTGCTGTCAAAACAGATGACTTTTAAATGTGAAAACTGATGACTTTTTTGATGCTAAAACTGATGACTATTTCGATGAAAAAGGTGATACCATTTTTTATGAGAAAACTGATGAATTTTTTGATGAGAAAGGGTATGACTATTTCAATGAGAAAGGTGATACCATTTTTGATGCGAAAGGTGATGACTTTTTGTATGCGAAACTGATGGCGTTTTTGATGAGAAAGCTGATGACTTTTTTTGATGTGAAAACTGATAACTTTTTTGATGAGAAAGTGATGACTTTTTTGATGAGAAAGATGACCATTTTGTGAAAAATTGTTAATGTAGGGTTTCACCCACCATTTGACTAAATTCCTAGCAATAAAAAACAAGTTATGATTATCTAAGGGTGGGAGGGGGGAGTTGAACACCCACCTCCCTTAACAACAGACCTATAAACAAGTAGATATATTTGTAGCTTTACTATTGGCAGTAATGATTCTTATAGACTTGTATGAATCTAGTTTATTTCTAACATACACATTTGTCTCTAGATGGACTAGTATTGTGGCTTGGTAAAAGCTCACCAACCGAGCTTATTGACAACATGAGAGGCAGAGTCGTGGAGAAACATCATTGCCTATGCCAATCGATTGATTGACACATTTGTCTTATGCTCTCTATAGGAGATGTGCAGAATTTATCTGTAACATTTGTATTCGAAGGTCTGTATCTTCTCTCCATGACTGCAGTGAGTGTTCAGCTTTCACATCAACACAACACAATAGACAACATAAGTGAGTTACAAAGTTAGTTTTTCACACTAACACTGACTTTGCTTTTCCACATTAAAGTTAACCTTGACATATCTGCTACACCTATCTCCAGCCTTAGGGACCTATCTCTGTCTGTTTTGCGTTTTCCATCGCTGCATAGGCCTATGCAGGATCCCAGGTATTTGAAAATATTCACGTCCTCAAATTTATATGCCCATTTATCATGTTGTTGGTTTGTGCTTCTGTACCTTCGCTGTTAACCAAGATTGTATTGTATTCAGCTTTTACTTTGGTCTCCTTGCTAGCACAATGTGAAAACTATAAATGTTTCATGTTTCACAATATGGTACATTATTACTTGATGCTACCTGACCATTTTGTTTAAATGTAACTGTAGGGAGAAAGTCCAAGATGACTGGTTAAATGTAACTGTAGGGATCCAGTCCAAGATGACTGGTTAAATGTAACTGTAGGGAGCAAGTCCAAGATGACTGGTTAAATGTAACTGTAGGAATCAAGTCCAAGATGACTGGTTAAATGTAACTGTAGGAAGAAAGTCCAAGATGACTGGTTAAATGTAACTGTAGGGATCCAGTCCAAGATGACTGGTTAAATGTAACTGTAGGAAGAAAGTCCAAGATGACTGGTTAAATGTAACTGTAGGGATCCAGTCCAAGATGATTGGTTAAATGTAACTATAGGGAGCAAGTCCAAGATGACTGGTTAAATGTAACTGTAGGAATCAAGTCCAAGATGACTGGTTAAATGTAACTGTAGGAAGAAAGTCCAAGATGACTGGTTAAATGTAACTGTAGGGATCCAGTCCAAGATGACTGGTTAAATGTAACTATAGGGAGCAAGTCCAAGATGACTGGTTAAATGTAACTGTAGGAATCAAGTCCAAGATGACTGGTTAAATGTAACTGTAGGAATCAAGTCCAAGATGACTGGTTAAATGTAACTGTAGGGAGCACGTCCAAGATGACTGGTTTAATGTAACTGTAGGGAGCAATGCTAGGATCTGGGAAGTCTTTTACTTTAGAGAGGTCTTTGCTGTGACCATCCTGCATTTTTGAGACAAACTGTTAGGTAAAAAGGGTTGATTCCCTACCAGAAGTCATTGCAGAAAAAAATCATGAGGATTGGTAAAGTGGAATTCCTCTATAGAGAATCCTCTTATAACAAATTTCCTTATATAGCAACACATTTAAAAATCCCCAATTATATTTATTCTTTATTGTTTGTACTGTACATGGTACATTTCTGTTATTACATACATATTTTGTTGGTCTGGACCAAGTTGTTATAAGGGGATTCCACTATAATAAACCCTACACTTTCTTAATTGCCTCTGATACATGGCGGATTGTAGTATTATTAGTTTTTGCTCTACCATTGAATCACTGTAACACGAGCAGCTAATTTTCCATATAAAAATATAGCATAACTTTCTGTAATATTTTGAATGGACTGAATGACTTTTTGCATCTTGCAGACAATCATTAAGAAAACAAACAAAAACAAGTCAATGAGCCTTTTTCTCAGGAATGGAAGACTTTATAAGTGATCATGTCAAAGCAATAGAAGATGTTTGTTTTCATCTTTCCATTTTATATTTCATATCTTTTATTACATTGTTCCTAAACAATCGTCCCAGCATGCAGATAGTGCCTCCAGACAGCTCAAGTTTTGGCCATGTTTACCAGATTTTGGAGAAATTTTTCATTGAGGACTTACAAATGTCTTTGTACCTCAGCATTGGACTACCACAGGCCATCAGAAGCTTCTCTGAATAGTATTTATTGTGGAATGCGACAGTTTGGCATTCTGTGGACATGGTTCTATTTTTATTAAGTGTTTCCATGGTAGATGGTAACTGAGTGTGGCGTACAAGTTCTATATAGGTAATTTTATCGTGCCATTTAATGTAAGATTTTGCTGAGACATCTTAGCTGAAAGGTGTTTAGTCTCCTCTCATGTCTTGTGTAGGTTTCCATGTTTCAGATCCATAATATAGTATGATTACTCTGTTGTGAAGCAGACATCAGTCATTTCAGAAATTTTCTTGTGTATGGCTGGTCGATTATACTATCGATATAATCACAGACGTACACTGTTCAGCAGATGTGGTAAAAACATTGAATGTATTAGTTACCAAAGCTTATAATTCTATGTCTCAGAACAGGACAGAACCGACTCCGCAGTCACATGTATACAAAGTTCAAGATTGACAACACAGCCATGTGTACATGTGGACAGGCAGCACAGAGTGCAAAACATATACTTCAAGAGTGTTCTGAGCATGAAACGCTGAGGCAGACATATTGGCCAGAGGAAACAACACTGGAATCAAAGCTCTATGGGACACTGTATGAACTACAAAAGACAGTGAGTTTTATTAAGGAGACAGAATTACAGATATAGACATGTTTCAAGTGAACGAAAGAAGAAGAAGAAGTTACCAAAGCCAAAGGTGTCAGGCCATTGGTGCAAATAAACGGCAACACAACACATTTCCGCTGTGTGAACTACATTCTGTTGGAAATCTTGTAGGATCACTGTGTTACTATAAGCGAGATCCATGGGAGTTTGAGAACAAACAGAATAAAAAAAGACCTACATAGTGTATAAACAGATAAACAGAAAACAAACATTGTATTTTTTGGTTCAAAATGTATTTAGATTTGACACATATTAACTTTTCTATCCTCACATATTAACATTTCTTTCCTCACACACTAACATTTCTTTCCTCACACACAAACATTCATTTCCTCATGCACTATAGCATTGTGAATGTTTATGTAGTTGATGCATCTATTATTCTTATGGTGAAACCAATTCCATTCTTGATTATTCTTTACATAAAACATTCAAGTAATAACTGTTTCTCATTGACGGTACTAAGACTTGTCTAGTTCCTCATTGATGGTACCAAGACTTGTCTAGTTTATCCTTGATGGTACCAAGACTCTTGTCTAGTTTATCCTTGATGGTACCAAGACTCTTGTCTAATTTATCCTTGATGGTACCAAGACTCTTGTCTAGTTTATCCTTGATGGTACAAAGACTCTTGTCTAGTTTATCCTTGATGGTACCAAGACTCTTGTCTAGTTTATCTTTGATGGTACCAAGACTCTTGTCTAGTTTATCTTTGATGGTACCAAGAAACTCAAAATCTAGTTTCTCAGAGTGCTTCTTCATCAATATTTTTGTTTTGGTAGTGTATTCTATTCAGGACATAGCATCAACCCAGCATTTTTTGGTTTTATTTATTTTCTATGCAATATAATACATTCAGTAGTTTGCCATCTCTCTGAACAATATGTATATACGATTGTCTGCGGTGAGATTTGAACCCAGTACTTTGGCCATCACAGACCTAAGAGTTTGTGAGCTGGAGGAAGTGGGAAGAGGCTGTGAATGGGTGGCATTTAGCAAAGATAGAAAGTTATTGACAACAGCTGTGATTCAGCTGGGAAAAGAGTACAGTGTCTGGGCTGTCAACAGAGGGATGATCCAAGAACTCATACTTCAGCACTTGAAGCCACATATAATTTACATAGATTGCTCAGTAACACAAGAAACACACATGGGGTTTCGTGGCCTACCAAAATGACAGGAAATTAGCCAAGAAGTGAGCTGCATACCCCACTATAACATCAAGTATGAGAATGGAGATAGAGGTAGTGACAGCAGATCTCACTTGGCTGGCGACACAATCACCAACAGACTCAGTGATTTTATTGAACTCTCAAAGTATGCTGTGCAAGATAGAAAAATTGTTATGACCAATTATACTGTACGCCTAAAGAAATACTACAAAGGAGGTGCATCTAATGTAGTACCGCAATGACCCTGACAGATTATTGGTTTATGAATAGATGGTTCATTTGTCATGTCAGAGGTGTTAAGTCTAAAGCATATGGTTCTTGCATTCCATATACCCAGTCTGAGTATTACTGATTGCTTGTTTTGTCTAGGTACTATTTTATTAAAATCAGTTTCCCCATGTTTCATCTATTTACATGTGTCCAATGAGGCAGGCATAAATAATGGGCAACACCTAATAGCAGTGCAGATTATGCCAGGTGTTAGCTGACCAGTACAACCAAATTGCTGCTCTCACTGAAATGAGTGACTCATAGTGAACTCTCACAAATTTAAGAGAAATTGAAACTTGTAAACTGTCCCTTTCCGTGTTGTGTCCATTGACAAGAGGCGTTCTTCAGGGTATGGTGGAGGTTGAAAGAAGGCTAGGAGGCCAGAAGAAGACATGGCTGGATAATATCAATGACTGCACAGGGTGTGAAATTTCAACTTCAACTCTCATCAGGATGGTAGAGGATAGAGATGTGTGAAAATCTTTCTGTACCAAATTTATCAATGTGACACTCCTACGACCCTGACGGACTATGGGTGTTATTATTATATCAGTATCTTTTGCCCACCTTATCTTCTCCTACCATTGCCATTTAACTATGATCAAATTTTATGATGCAACTAATGCATGCAATGACATCGCCAGTACAATATGAATGATTGGCTTTCATCCAATCATATCGCTAGTACAATGTGAACGATTGGCTTTCAAACCACAAGCTCCGCCGAAGACGGATGTGTCGGGCCATTGGCGCAAATAAAACGGCGACACAACGCATTTCCATTCTCTGGACTACATTCTGCTGGAAATCTAGTAGGACATGTCCTGCTACAAGAGAATTCAGCAGGAGTTTGAGAATGTACGCTGAAGAAGAAGAAACCACAAGCTAATTCAACAAAGTTGTGTCTGTAAAGTGAACCAAATAACCCCTCTACCACTGAGCCAACATATGGAGAAAATGTGTGTTTTCAAACAGTGTTCAGAACAGAATAGACTTCTGGTGATAGTGCCCACTGCAAATGTTTGATGTTCAACACTGAAACAACAAATTTGACTTCCAAGGCAGGAAGTCTCGTGATTTTTTTGGCAGTTGGTGAAAACTGTGACTTTATTGGCACTTCATACAACTAAAAGGTTTAGCTTGATGTGCAATTTTAAATTTAGCTAGCTGACAACATTAGGTGTGCCTCTTCTGCTCTAGAAGTAAAATTGGTTACCAAATAATGTAGCAAATGTTTGTAGTGCTTAGGTGGCAAGAGTAAGTTCAGCCTACAACTTAAAGCTGTATATTTCCATGTGACAAGACTAAAAAACCTTGGCGGAGACATCCACAGAACTGTAAGTCAATAAATCTTACATTCTTACAGTGAGTTCTAGATATAACAAGACTTTTTCTAAAAAAAACCTTGGCGGAGACACTCATAAAACTGTACGTCAATAAATCTTACAGTCAGTTATAAATATATCAATCCTTTTTCTAAAAAAAAACTTGGCGGAGATACACAATTAAAAATATCTGCTACAATGAAGATTCATCTCCTCTTTTACTGGATCCCTTGTTAAAAATCTGTCAAAATGAAACTTCTCCAAATCAATTGTTATATAATTTCCATCAAAAATAAACTCTGTGATTGCACGACCGATGCCAATAGCATGTTGCAACCCATGTCCACCCAATCCATTGACAAAAATGAAGTTTTTCAGGTAAGGATGAGGTCCAACAACCAGGTTCTGGTCAAAGAAATTGTAGTCATTGTAGCCAGCCCAAGCAGTTTTTATCTGAAAAGAGGGATACAAGGTAAGAGAAATTATGAAACAAAAACCAAAATATTGGTTTGTAAATTCAGTATGCAGACAGATCAGGTCATAGCAAGACAACTATATACACTAAAATGAAAAATACTATATCATTAATTTAACAAAGATAGGCAGGGAAGTGTCACCTTTACAAACAAAATAAATATCTAATAATAATAATTCAAATATATTCTGTAAATAATTCAAATATTACGTGTGCTGTCAATCATTTCTTCTTATGGTCCATGCTATGTGGCATTGTTTAGTATGTCTCTCTATGGCTTTCTATTTCATGTGCAGTCAATAATTTTCAATATGGATGTTCTCCCATGCCACAATGCTAGGTTGTCCAGCATCTTCTCTCTTTGTCTTCCCCTACCCTTCTAATTTATGAATGTATTAAAATCAACAGGCATAAATTCACAAGACCTCCAATTCCTAGCAACTGACCGGCAGGCATGGAGAACTATGACATCTGTCCTCTGTGCCAAACTTGGCAAAAGAGGAACTGACTGACTGACCCTTCTTGCTTCTCAACGTGTCTGTTGTCATGGTGTTTTCCCTCTTTCCTGTTCTCATGACATGTCCAAAAAATGTGGACTGTCTCTTTCTGATGCGGGTGAGCAGCTTTTTAAAAAAAAATTAATTTCTTTCAAGTCATCTTCATTACGCTCTTCTATATGTCCATGGTGTTCTTAATATTCTTCTATAAAACCACATCTATGTTGCCTCAATATAATTTTTCACTATTCTGAAATATTTAGGTACCACCAATACATCCAATTGTACCACCAATGCATTCAATTATACCAACAATGCATCCAATTGTACCACAATTGCATTCAATTATACCAACAATACATCCAATTGTACCACCAATGCATTCAATTATACCACCAATACATCCAATTGTACCACCAATGCATTCAATTATACCAACAATGCATCCAATTGTACCACAATTGCATTCAATTATACCAACAATACATCCAATTGTACCACCAATGCATTCAATTATACCATCAATACATCCAATTGTACCACTAATGTGTCCAATTATACCAACAATACATTAAAATTTAACCACCAATGCATTCAATTATACCATCAATACATCCAATTGTACCACTAATGTGTCCAATTATACCACCAATACATCCAATTGTACCACCAATGCATCCAATTATACCACCAATGCATCCAATTGTACCACCAATACATTCAATTGTACCACCAATACATCCAATTGTACATCAATGCATCCAATTATACCACCAATATGCCTCCTCTTCTCATTATGTGCCCAATAAATGTTGACTGTCTTTTTATTATATTATCAATAATGCATATTTTCACATCCATCCTTCTAAGACATTCTTCATTAGTAATCCTTGCTGTCCAAGGAATGTGTAACATTCTTCGAATAAATCACATTTCCGCTGCCTCCAATGATTTTTGTGATGTCTTATTTATAGTCCATGCTTCACTTCCATAGTGTAGCACTGGTTCAATGTAGCATTTGAGAACACATTTTCTAGTATCCATCTAAATGGACTGGTTGCATAGGAGAATAGGAATGGCTAAAAATACTTTAAATATATGAGGAAAATATTAGCATCTAAACAAATTACAAACAAGCTAAAAATGAGAATTATAAAAAGTTACATGTAATCTATATTAATGTATGGTCCAGAAACATGGACACTGAACAAACAATAAGACAAAATTTATGCTTTTGAGATGTGGATATACAGAAGAATAGGGAGAACATCATGGAAAGAGAAGAAAACAAAGAGGTTCTAAGAATAGGGAGAACATCTAACAACACTTAGAACGAAGGAGGAATTATTAAAGGAAACAACGATCAGGCAAATAAAATATTTTTGACACATTAAAAGGCATGACACCTTCTTGAAGACCTTGAGGGTAAATTTGAAAGGAGGCGAGCACGAGGTAGACAGAGATATAATTGGGAGAGTAACATCTCACGATGGACAGGTTAGTCTAGAAGAGTGCACCACCAAAACAAGAGACATGGGATGTTGGAGGTCTGTTGCAGCCAACCTTCGTTGTGGAGACGACACTTGATGATGGTGCAGTAGACTAGTTTCATAGTCCTTGGTGCAGTAGAATAGTTTAGTAGCCCTTGGTACAGTAGAATAGTTTAGCAGCCCTTGGTACAGTAGAATAGTTAAGTAGCCCTTGGTACAGTAGAATAGTTTAGAAGCCCTTGTTTATATGTCGCATATTTACATACAAAGTACATTTCATAAAAATGTTTACTTCGAATTTTGCACTATAGGAACTAAGTAGAAAAAATAGTGTGTTAATATGTTGCATATTTATATACAAAGTATATAATATAAAAATGTTTCCTTCTGAATTTTGACTATAGGAACTAAGTAGAAAAAGAATGTGTTTATATGTAATATATTTATATACAAGGAAATATAAAAAAAATATTTACTTCTGATTTTTGCACTATAGGAATTAAGTAGAAATAGAATGTGTTTATATGTATCATAAAAAGAAAATAGTAAATTTTTTAAAATGTTAATTATTGAATTTTGCAATATAGGAACTACCAGGTATATGTTGCATAAAAAGAAAATTTTTTAAAATATTTATAAGAATGTGTTAATATGGCGCAAATTTACATACAAAGTATATTTTATAAAAATGTTTACTTCTGAATTTTGCACTATTGGAACTAAGCAGAAAAAGAATGTGTTTATATGTCATATATTTATATACAAGGTAAATTTTATTAAAATATTTACTTCTGATTTTTGCCCTATAGGAACTAAGTAGAAAAAGAATGTGTTTATATGTCATATATTTATATAGAAGGTAAATTTTATAAAAATATTTACTTCTGATTTTTGCACTATAGGAACTAAGTAGAAATAGAATGTGTTTATATGTCGCATAAAAAAAAGGACATTATTTTAAAATATATATTTTTTGTATTTTGCACTATAGGATCTAAGTAGAAAAATAATGTGTTTATGTCGCATAAAAAGAAAAAAGAAAATTTTTTTAAAGTTTATTTTTGAATTTTGTACTATAGGAATTAAATAGAAATAGAATGTGTTTATATGTTGCATAAAAAGAAATTTTTTTTAAATATTTATAAGAATGTGTTAATATGGCGCAAATTTACATACAAAGTATATTTTATAAAAATGTTTACTTCTGAATTTTGCACTATTGGAACTAAGCAGAAAAAGAATGTGTTTATATGTCATATATTTATATACAAGGTAAATTTTATTAAAATATTTACTTCTGATTTTTGCCCTATAGGAACTAAGTAGAAAAAGAATGTGTTTATATGTCATATATTTATATAGAAGGTAAATTTTATAAAAATATTTACTTCTGATTTTTGCACTATAGGAACTAAGTAGAAATAGAACGTGTTTATATGTCCCATAAAAAAAGAATATTTTTAAATTTTTTTATTTTTGCATTTTGCACTATAGGATCTAAGTAGAAAAAGAATGTGTTTATATGTCGCATAAAATGAACAAAGTAAATTTTTTTTAGTTTATTTTTGAATTTTACACAATAGGAACTAAGTAGAAAAAGAATGTGTTTATATGTCATATATTTATATACAAGGTAAATTTTATAAAAATATTTACTTCTGATGTTTGCACTATAGGAACTAAGTAGAAATAGAATGTGTTTATATGTCGCATAAAAAAAGGACATTTTTTTAAAGTTTATTTTTGAATTTTGTACTATAGGAATTAAATAGAAATAGAATGTGTTTATATGTTGCATAAAACGAAAAATTTTTTAAATATTTATAAGAATGTGTTAATATGGCGCAAATTTACATACAATGTATATTTTATAAAAATGTTTACTTCTGAATTTTGCACTATTGGAACTAAGCAGAAAAAGAATGTGTTTATATGTCATATATTTATATACAAGGTAAATTTTATTAAAATATTTACTTCTGATTTTTGCCCTATAGGAACTAAGTAGAAAAAGAATGTGTTTATATGTCATATATTTATATAGAAGGTAAATTTTATAAAAATATTTACTTCTGATTTTTGCACTATAGGAACTAAGTAGAAATAGAACGTGTTTATATGTCCCATAAAAAAAGAAAATTTTTTTATTTTTTTATTTTTGCATTTTGCACTATAGGATCTAAGTAGAAAAAGAATGTGTTTATATGTCGCATAAAAAGAAAAAAGGAAATTTTATAAAAATGATTACTTTTGAATTTTGCACTATACGAATTAAGTACAAAAAGAATGTGTTTATATGTCACATAAAATGAAAAGAGTAAATTTTTCTTTAATGTGTATTTTTGAATTTTACACTATAGGAACTAAGTTGAAAAAAGAATGTGTTACCATATATCGCATATGTACATACAAAGTATATTTTATAAAAATGTTTACTTCTGAATTTTGCACTATTGGAACTAAGCAGAAATAGAATGTGTTTATATGTCATATATTTATATACAAGGTAAATTTTATAAAAATATTTACTTCTGATGTTTGCACTATAGGAACTAAGTAGAAATAGAATGTGTTTATATGTCGCATAAAAAAAGGACATTTTTTTAAAGTTTATTTTTGAATTTTGTACTATAGGAATTAAATAGAAATAAAATGTGTTTATATGTTGCATAAAAAGAAAATTTTTTTAAATATTTATAAGAATGTGTTAATATGGCGCAAATTTACATACAAAGTATATTTTATAAAAATGTTTACTTCTGAATTTTGCACTATTGGAACTAAGCAGAAAAAGAATGTGTTTATATGTAATATATTTATATACAAGGTAATTTTTATTAAAATATTTACTTCTGATTTTTGCACTATAGGAACTAAGTAGAAATAGAACATGTTTATATGTACCATAAAAAAAAATTTAAAGAAAAAATTTATTTTTGCATTTTGCACTATAGGATCTAAGTAGAAAAAGAATGTGTTTATATGTCGCATAAAAAGAACAAAGTAAATTTTTTTTAGTTTATTTTTGAATTTTACACAATAGGAACTAAGTAGAAAAAGAATGTGTTTATATGTCATATATTTATATACAAGGTAAATTTTATAAAAATATTTACTTCTGATGTTTGCACTATAGGAACTAAGTAGAAATAGAATGTGTTTATATGTCGCATAAAAAAAGGACATTTTTTAAAAATATTTATTTTTTGTATTTTGCACTATAGGATCTAAGTAGAAAAATAATGTGTTTATGTCGCATAAAAAGAATTTTTTTTTTTTTTTTTAAATTATTATTTTTGAATTTAGCACTATAGGAACTAAGTAGAAAAAGAAAGTGTTTATATGTCGCATAAAAAGAAGAGTAAATTTTTTTAATGTTTATTTTTGAATTTTGAACTATAGGATCTAAGTAGAAAAATAATGTGTTTATGTCGCATAAAAAGAAAAAAGAAAATTTTTTTAAAGTTTATTTTTGAATTTTGTACTATAGGAATTAAATAGAAATAGAATGTGTTTATATGTTGCATAAAAAGAAAATTTTTTAAAATATTTATAAGAATGTGTTAATATGGCGCAAATTTACATACAAAGTATATTTTATAAAAATGTTTACTTCTGAATTTTGCACTATTGGAACTAAGCAGAAAAAGAATGTGTTTATATGTCATATATTTATATACAAGGTAAATTTTATTAAAATATTTACTTCTGATTTTTGCCCTATAGGAACTAAGTAGAAAAAGAATGTGTTTATATGTCATATATTTATATAGAAGGTAAATTTTATAAAAATATTTACTTCTGATTTTTGCACTATAGGAACTAAGTAGAAATAGAACGTGTTTATATGTCCCATAAAAAAAGAAAAAAGGAAATTTTATAAAAATGTTTACTTCTGAATTTTGCACTATACGAATTAAGTACAAAAAGAATGTGTTTATATGTCACATGAAATGAAAAGAGTAAATTTTTCTTTAATGTGTATTTTTGAATTTTACACTATAGGAACTAAGTTGAAAAAAGAATGTGTTAACATATCGCATATTTACATACAAAGTATATTTTATAAAAATGTTTACTTCTGATTTTTGCACTATTGGAACTAAGTAGAAAAAGAATGTGTTTATATGTCATATATTTATATACAAGGTAAATTTTATAAAAATATTTACTTCTGATGTTTGCACTATAGGAACTAAGTAGAAATAGAATGTGTTTATATGTCGCATAAAAAAAAGGACATTTTTTTTAAATATTTATTTTTTGTATTTTGCACTATAGGATCTAAGTAGAAAAATAATGTGTTTATGTCGCATAAAAAGAAGAGTAAATTTTTTTAAATGTTTATTTTTGAATTTTGTACTATAGGAATTAAATAGAAATAGAATGTGTTTATATGTTGCATAAAAAGAAAATTTTTTTAAAATATTTATAAGAATGTGTTAATATGGCTCAAATTTACATACAAAGTATATTTTATAAAAATGTTTACTTCTGAATTTTGCACTATTGGAACTAAGCAGAAAAAGAATGTGTTTATATGTCATATATTTATATACAAGGTAAATTTTATTAAAATATTTACTTCTGATTTTTGCCCTATAGGAACTAAGTAGAAAAAGAATGTGTTTATATGTCATATATTTATATAGAAGGTAAATTTTATAAAAATATTTACTTCTGATTTTTGCACTATAGGAACTAAGTAGAAATAGAACGTGTTTATATGTCCCATAAAAAAAATAAATTTTAAAATTTTTTTATTTTTGCATTTTGCACTATAGGATCTAAGTAGAAAAAGAATGTATTTATATGTCGCATAAAAAGAAAAAAGGAAATTTTATAAAAATGTTTACTTCTGAATTTTGCACTATACGAATTAAGTACAAAAAGAATGTGTTTATATGTCACATGAAATGAAAAGAGTAAATTTTTCTTTAATGTGTATTTTTGAATTTTACACTATAGGAACTAAGTTGAAAAAAGAATGTGTTAATATATCGCATATTTACATACAAAGTATATTTTCTAAAAATGTTTACTTCTGATTTTTGCACTATTGGAACTAAGTAGAAAAAGAATGTGTTTATATGTCATATATTTATATACAAGGTAAATTTTATAAAAATATTTACTTCTGATGTTTGCACTATAGGAATTAAGTAGAAATAGAATGTTTGTATATGTTGCATAAAAAAGAAAATTTTTTTAAATGTTTATAAGAATGTGTTAATATGGTGCAAATTTACATACAAAGTATATTTTATAAAAATGTTTACTTATGAATTTTGCACTATACGAACTAAGTACAAAAAGAATGTGTTTATATGTCATATATTTATATACAAGGTAAATTTTATAAAAATATTTACTTCTGATGTTTGCACTATAGGAACTAAGTAGAAATAGAATGTGTTTATATGTCGCATAAAAAAAAGGACATTTTTTTAAAATATATATTTTTTGTATTTTGCACTATAGGATCTAAGTAGAAAAATAATGTGTTTATGTCGCATAAAAAGAAAAAAGAAAATTTTTTTAAAGTTTATTTTTGAATTTTGTACTATAGGAATTAAATAGAAATAGAATGTGTTTATATGTTGCATAAAAAGAAAATTTTTTTAAATATTTATAAGAATGTGTTAATATGGCACAAATTTACATACAAAGTATATTTTATAAAAATGTTTACTTCTGAATTTTGCACTATTGGAACTAAGCAGAAAAAGAATGTGTTTATATGTAATATATTTATATACAAGGTAAATTTTATTAAAATATTTACTTCTGATTTTTGCCCTATAGGAACTAAGTAGAAAAAGAATGTGTTTATATGTCATATATTTATATAGAAGGTAAATTTTATAAAAATATTTACTTCTGATTTTTGCACTATAGGAACTAAGTAGAAATAGAACGTGTTTATATGTACCATAAAAAAAAAATTAAACAAAAAATTTATTTTTGCATTTTGCACTATAGGATCTAAGTAGAAAAAGAATGTGTTTATATGTCGCATAAAAAGAACAAAGTAAATTTTATAAAAATGTTTACTTCTGAATTTTGCACTATACGAATTAAGTACAAAAAGAATGTGTTTATATGTCACATGAAATGAAAAGAATAAATTTTTCTTTAATGTGTATTTTTGAATTTTACACTATAGGAACTAAGATGAAAAAAGAATGTGTTAATATATCGCATATTTACATACAAAGTATATTTTCTAAAAATGATTTTTGCACTATTGGAACTAAGTAGAAAAAGAATGTGTTTATATGTCATATATTTATATAGAAGGTAAATTTTATAAAAATATTTACTTCTGATTTTTGCACTATAGGAACTAAGTAGAAATAGAACGGATTTATATGTCCCATTTAAAAAGAAAATTTTAAAATTTTTTTATTTTTGCATTTTGCACTATAGGATCTAAGTAGAAAAAAAATGTGTTTATATGTCGCATAAAAAGAAAAAAGGAAATTTTATAAAAATGTTTACTTCTGAATTTTGCACTATACGAATTAAGTACAAAAAGAATGTGTTTATATGTCACATAAAATGAAAAGAGTAAATTTTTCTTTAAAGTGTATTTTTGAATTTTACACTATAGGAACTAAGTTGAAAAAAGAATGTGTTAATATATCGCATATTTACATACAAAGTATATTTTATAAAAATGTTTACTTCTGAATTTTGCACTATTCGAACTAAGTAGAAAAAGATTGTGTTTATATGTCATATATTTATATACAAGGTAAATTTTATAAAAATATTTACTTCTGATGTTTGCACTATAGGAATTAAGTAGAAATAGAATGTGTGTATATGTTGCATAAAAAGAAAATTTTTTAAAATATTTATAAGAATGTGTTAATATGGTGAAAATTTACATACAAAGTAAATTTTATAAAAATATTTACTTCTGATTTTTGCACTATAGGAACTAAGTAGAAATAGAACGTGTTTATATGTCCCATAAAAAAAGAAAATTTTAAAATTTTTTTATTTTTGCATTTTGCACTATAGGATCTAAGTAGAAAAAGAATGTGTTTATATGTCGCATAAAAAGAAAAAAGGAAATTTTATAAAAATGTTTACTTCTGAATTTTGCACTATACGAATTAAGTACAAAAAGAATGTGTTTATATGTCACATGAAATGAAAAGAGTAAATTTTTCTTTAATGTGTAGTTTTGAATTTTACACTATAGGAACTAAGTTGAAAAAAGAATGTGTTAATATATCGCATATTTACATACAAAGTATATTTTCTAAAAATGTTTACTTCTGATTTTTGCACTATTGGAACTAAGTAGAAAAAGAATGTGTTTATACGTCATATATTTATATACAAGGTAAATTTTATAAAAATATTTACTTCTGATTTTTGCACTATAGGAACTAAGTAGAAATAGAACGTGTTTATATGTACCATAAAAAAAAAATTAAACAAAAAATTTATTTTTGCATTTTGCACTATAGGATCTAAGTAGAAAAAGAATGTGTTTATATGTCGCATAAAAAGAACAAAGTAGATTTTTTTTAGTTTATTTTTGAATTTTACACAATAGGAACTAAGTAGAAAAAGAATGTGTTTATATGTCATATATTTATATACAAGGTAAATTTTATAAAAATATTTACTTCTGATTTTTGCACTATAGGAATTAAGTAGAAATAGAATGTGTGTATATGTTGCATAAAAAGAAAATTTTTTACAATATTTATAAGAATGTGTTAATATGGTGAAAATTTACATACAAAGTAAATTTTATAAAAATGTTTACTTCTGATTTTTGCACTATTGGAACTAAGTAGAAAAAGAATGTGTTTATACGTCATATATTTATATAGAAGGTAAATTTTATAAAAATATTTACTTCTGATTTTTGCACTATAGGAACTAAGTAGAAATAGAACGTGTTTATATGTACCATAAAAAAAAAAATTAAAGAAAAAATTTATTTTTGCATTTTGCACTATTGGATCTAAGTAGAAAAAGAATGTGTTTATATGTCGCATAAAAAGAACAAAGTAAATTTTTTTTAGTTTATTTTTGAATTTTACACAATAGGAACTAAGTAGAAAAAGAATGTGTTTATATGTCATATATTTATATACAAGGTAAATTTTATAAAAATATTTACTTCTGATGTTTGCACTATAGGAACTAAGTAGAAATAGAATGTGTTTATATGTCGCATAAAAAAGGACATTTTTTTAAAATATTTATTTTTTGTATTTTGCACTATAGGATCTAAGTAGAAAAATAATGTGTTTATGTCGCATAAAAAGAAAAAAATAAATTTTTTAAAATTATTATTTAAGAATTTAGCACTATAGGAACTAAGTAGAAAAAGAGTTTATATGTCGCATAAAAAGAAGAGTAAATTTTTTAAAATGTTTATTTTTGAATTTTGCACTATAGGATCTAAGTAGAAAAATAATGTGTTTATGTCGCATAAAAAGAAAAAAGAAAATTTTTTAAAAGTTTATTTTTGAATTTTGTACTATAGGAATTAAATAGAAATAGAATGTGTTTATATGTTGCATAAAAAGTTAAATTTTTTAAATATTTATAAGAATGTGTTAATATGGCGCAAATTTACATACAAAGTATATTTTATAAAAATGTTTACTTCTGAATTTTGCACTATTCGAACTAAGTAGAAAAAGATTGTGTTTATATGTCATATATTTATATACAAGGTAAATTTTATAAAAATATTTACTTCTGATGTTTGCACTATAGGAACTAAGTAGAAATAGAATGTGTTTATATGTCGCATAAAAAAAAGGACATTTTTTTAAAATGTTTATTTTTTGTATTTTGCAATATAGGATCTAAGTAGAAAAATAATGTGTTTATGTCACATAAAAAGAAAAAAAAAATTTTTTTTTAAATTATTATTTTTGAATTTAGCACTATAGGAACTCAGTAGAAAAAGAAAGTGTTTATATGTTGCATAAACAGAAGAGTAAATTTTTTTTAATGTTTATTTTTGAATTTTGCACTATAGGATCTAAGTAGAAAAATAATGTGTTTATGTCGCATAAAAAGAAAATAGGAAATTTTTTTAATGTTTACTTCTGACTTTTGCGCTATAGGAACTAAGTAGAAAAAGAATGTGTTTATATGTCATATATTTATATACAAGGTAAATTTTATAAAAATATTTACTTCTGATTTTTGCACTATAGGAATTAAGTAGAAATAGAATGTGTGTATATGTTGCATAAAAAGAAAATTTTTTACAATATTTATAAGAATGTGTTAATATGGTGAAAATTTACATACAAAGTAAATTTTATTAAAATATTTACTTCTGATTTTTGCCCTATAGGAACTAAGTAGAAAAAGAATGTGTTTATATGTCATATATTTATATAGAAGGTAAATTTTATAAAAATATTTACTTCTGATTTTTGCACTATAGGAACTAAGTAGAAATAGAACGTGTTTATATGTCCCATAAAAAAAAGAAAATTTTTAAATTTTTTTATTTTTGTATTTTGCACTATAGGATCTAAGTAGAAAAATAATGTGTTTATGTCGCATAAAAAGAAAAAAATAAATTTTTTAAAATTATTATTTAAGAATTTAGCACTATAGGAACTAAGTAGAAAAAGAGTTTATATGTCGCATAAAAAGAAGAGTAAATTTTTTAAAATGTTTATTTTTGAATTTTGCACTATAGGATCTAAGTAGAAAAATAATGTGTTTATGTCGCATAAAAAGAAAAAAGAAAATTTTTTAAAAGTTTATTTTTGAATTTTGTACTATAGGAATTAAATAGAAATAGAATGTGTTTATATGTTGCATAAAAAGTTAAATTTTTTAAATATTTATAAAAATGTGTTAATATGGCGCAAATTTACATACAAAGTATATTTTATAAAAATGTTTACTTCTGAATTTTGCACTATTCGAACTAAGTAGAAAAAGATTGTGTTTATATGTCATATATTTATATACAAGGTAAATTTTATAAAAATATTTACTTCTGATGTTTGCACTATAGGAACTAAGTAGAAATAGAATGTGTTTATATGTCGCATAAAAAAAAGGACATTTTTTTAAAATGTTTATTTTTTGTATTTTGCAATATAGGATCTAAGTAGAAAAATAATGTGTTTATGTCACATAAAAAGAAAAAAAAATTTTTTTTTAAAATTATTATTTTTGAATTTAGCACTATAGGAACTCAGTAGAAAAAGAAAGTGTTTATATGTCGCATAAACAGAAGAGTAAATTTTTTTTAATGTTTATTTTTGAATTTTGCACTATAGGATCTAAGTAGAAAAATAATGTGTTTATGTCGCATAAAAAGAAAATAGGAAATTTTTTTAATGTTTACTTCTGACTTTTGCGCTATAGGAACTAAGTAGAAAAAGAATGTGTTTATATGTCATATATTTATATACAAGGTAAATTTTATAAAAATATTTACTTCTGATTTTTGCACTATAGGAATTAAGTAGAAATAGAATGTGTGTATATGTTGCATAAAAAGAAAATTTTTTACAATATTTATAAGAATGTGTTAATATGGTGAAAATTTACATACAAAGTAAATTTTATTAAAATATTTACTTCTGATTTTTGCCCTATAGGAACTAAGTAGAAAAAGAATGTGTTTATATGTCATATATTTATATAGAAGGTAAATTTTATAAAAATATTTACTTCTGATTTTTGCACTATAGGAACTAAGTAGAAATAGAACGTGTTTATATGTCCCATAAAAAAAAGAAAATTTTTAAATTTTTTTATTTTTGCATTTTGCACTATAGGATCTAAGTAGAAAAAGAATGTGTTTATATGTCGCATAAAAAGAAAAAAGGAAATTTTATAAAAATGTTTACTTCTGAATTTTGCACTATACGAATTAAGTACAAAAAGAATGTGTTTATATGTCACATGAAATGAAAAGAGTAAATTTTTCTTTAATGTGTATTTTTGAATTTTACACTATAGGAACTAAGTTGAAAAAAGAATGTGTTAATATATCGCATATTTACATACAAAGTATATTTTATAAAAATGTTTACTTCTGATTTTTGCACTATTGGAACTAAGTAGAAAAAGAATGTGTTTATACGTCATATATTTATATACAAGGTAAATTTTATAAAAATATTTACTTCTGATTTTTGCACTATAGGAACTAAGTAGAAATAGAACGTGTTTATATGTACCATAAAAAAAAATTAAACAAAAAATTTTTTTTTTTTATTTTGCACTATAGGATCTAAGTAGAAAAAGAATGTGTTTATATGTCGCATAAAAAGAACAAAGTAAATTTTTTTTAGTTTATTTTTGAATTTTACACAATAGGAACTAAGTAGAAAAAGAATGTGTTTATATGTCATATATTTATATACAAGGTAAATTTTATAAAAATATTTACTTCTGATGTTTGCACTATAGGAATTAAGTAGAAATAGAATGTGTGTATATGTTGCATAAAAAGAAAATTTTTTAAAATATTTATAAGAATGTGTTAATATGGTGAAAATTTACATACAAAGTAAATTTTATTAAAATATTTACTTCTGATTTTTGCCCTATAGGAACTAAGTAGAAAAATAATGTGTTTATATGTCATATATTTATATAGAAGGTAAATTTTATAAAAATATTTACTTCTGATGTTTGCACTATAGGAACTAAGTAGAAATAGAATGTGTTTATATGTCGCATAAAAAAGGACATTTTTTTTAAATATTTATTTTTTGTATTTTGCACTATAGGATCTAAGTAGAAAAATAATGTGTTTATGTCGCATAAAAAGAAAAAAATAAATTTTTTAAAATTATTATTTAAGAATTTAGCACTATAGGAACTAAGTAGAAAAAGAGTTTATATGTCGCATAAAAAGAAGAGTAAATTTTTTAAAATGTTTATTTTTGAATTTTGCACTATAGGATCTAAGTAGAAAAATAATGTGTTTATGTCGCATAAAAAGAAAAAAGAAAATTTTTTTAAAGTTTATTTTTGAATTTTGTACTATAGGAATTAAATAGAAATAGAATGTGTTTATATGTTGCATAAAAAGTTAAATTTTTTAAATATTTATAAGAATGTGTTAATATGGTGAAAATTTACATACAAAGTAAATTTTATTAAAATATTTACTTCTGATTTTTGCCCTATAGGAACTAAGTAGAAAAAGAATGTGTTTATATGTCATATATTTATATAGAAGGTAAATTTTATAAAAATATTTACTTCTGATTTTTGCACTATAGGAACTAAGTAGAAATAGAACGTGTTTATATGTCCCATAAAAAAAGAAAATTTTAAAATTTTTTTATTTTTGCATTTTGCACTATAGGATCTAAGTAGAAAAAGAATGTGTTTATATGTCGCATAAAAAGAAAAAAGGAAATTTTATAAAAATGTTTACTTCTGAATTTTGCACTATACGAATTAAGTACAAAAAGAATGTGTTTATATGTCACATGAAATGAAAAGAGTAAATTTTTCTTTAATGTGTATTTTTGAATTTTACACTATAGGAACTAAGTTGAAAAAAGAATGTGTTAATATATCGCATATTTACATACAAAGTATATTTTATAAAAATGTTTACTTCTGATTTTTGCACTATTGGAACTAAGTAGAAAAAGAATGTGTTTATAAGTCATATATTTATATACAAGGTAAATTTTATAAAAATATTTACTTCTGATTTTTGCACTATAGGAACTAAGTAGAAATAGAACGTGTTTATATGTACCATAAAAAAAAAATTGAACAAAAAATTTATTTTTGCATTTTGCACTATAGGATCTAAGTAGAAAAAGAATGTGTTTATATGTCGCATAAAAAGAACAAAGTAGATTTTTTTTAGTTTATTTTTGAATTTTACACAATAGGAACTAAGTAGAAAAAGAATGTGTTTATATGTCATATATTTATATACAAGGTAAATTTTATAAAAATATTTACTTCTGATGTTTGCACTATAGGAACTAAGAAGAAATAGAATGTGTTTATATGTCGCATAAAAAAAGGACATTTTTTTTAAATATTTATTTTTTCTATTTTGCACTATAGGATCTAAGTAGAAAAATAATGTGTTTATGTCGCATAAAAAGAAAAAATTAAATTTTTTTAAATTATTATTTTTGAATTTAGCACTATAGGAACTAAGTAGAAAAAGAGTTTATATGTCACATGAAAAGAAGAGTAAATTTTTTTAAATGTTTATTTTTGAATTTTGCACTATAGGATCTAAGTAGAAAAATAATGTGTTTATGTCGCATAAAAAGAAAAAAATAAATTTTTAAAAATTATTATTTAAGAATTTAGCACTATAGGAACTAAGTAGAAAAAGAGTTTATATGTCGCATAAAAAGAAGAGTAAATTTTTTAAAATGTTTATTTTTGAATTTTGCACTATAGGATCTAAGTAGAAAAATAATGTGTTTATGTCGCATAAAAAGAAAAAAATAAATTTTTAAAAATTATTATTTAAGAATTTAGCACTATAGGAACTAAGTAGAAAAAGAGTTTATATGTCGCATAAAAAGAAGAGTAAATTTTTTAAAATGTTTATTTTTGAATTTTGCACTATAGGATCTAAGTAGAAAAATAATGTGTTTATGTCGCATAAAAAGAAAAAAGAAAATTTTTTTAAAGTTTATTTTTGAATTTTGTACTATAGGAATTAAATAGAAATAGAATGTGTTTATATGTTGCATAAAAAGTTAAATTTTTTAAATATTTATAAGAATGTGTTAATATGGTGAAAATTTACATACAAAGTAAATTTTATTAAAATATTTACTTCTGATTTTTGCCCTATAGGAACTAAGTAGAAAAAGAATGTGTTTATATGTCATATATTTATATAGAAGGTAAATTTTATAAAAATATTTACTTCTGATTTTTGCACTATAGGAACTAAGTAGAAATAGAACGTGTTTATATGTCCCATAAAAAAAGAAAATTTTAAAATTTTTTTATTTTTGCATTTTGCACTATAGGATCTAAGTAGAAAAAGAATGTGTTTATATGTCGCATAAAAAGAAAAAAGGAAATTTTATAAAAATGTTTACTTCTGAATTTTGCACTATACGAATTAAGTACAAAAAGAATGTGTTTATATGTCACATGAAATGAAAAGAGTAAATTTTTCTTTAATGTGTATTTTTGAATTTTACACTATAGGAACTAAGTTGAAAAAAGAATGTGTTAATATATCGCATATTTACATACAAAGTATATTTTATAAAAATGTTTACTTCTGATTTTTGCACTATTGGAACTAAGTAGAAAAAGAATGTGTTTATAAGTCATATATTTATATACAAGGTAAATTTTATAAAAATATTTACTTCTGATTTTTGCACTATAGGAACTAAGTAGAAATAGAACGTGTTTATATGTACCATAAAAAAAAAATTGAACAAAAAATTTATTTTTGCATTTTGCACTATAGGATCTAAGTAGAAAAAGAATGTGTTTATATGTCGCATAAAAAGAACAAAGTAGATTTTTTTTAGTTTATTTTTGAATTTTACACAATAGGAACTAAGTAGAAAAAGAATGTGTTTATATGTCATATATTTATATACAAGGTAAATTTTATAAAAATATTTACTTCTGATGTTTGCACTATAGGAACTAAGAAGAAATAGAATGTGTTTATATGTCGCATAAAAAAAGGACATTTTTTTTAAATATTTATTTTTTCTATTTTGCACTATAGGATCTAAGTAGAAAAATAATGTGTTTATGTCGCATAAAAAGAAAAAATTAAATTTTTTTAAATTATTATTTTTGAATTTAGCACTATAGGAACTAAGTAGAAAAAGAGTTTATATGTCACATGAAAAGAAGAGTAAATTTTTTTAAATGTTTATTTTTGAATTTTGCACTATAGGAGCTAAGTAGAAAAATAATGTGTTTATGTCGCATAAAAAGAAAAAAATAAATTTTTAAAAATTATTATTTAAGAATTTAGCACTATAGGAACTAAGTAGAAAAAGAGTTTATATGTCGCATAAAAAGAAGAGTAAATTTTTTTAAATGTTTATTTTTGAATTTTGCACTATAGGATCTAAGTAGAAAAATAATGTGTTTATGTCGCATAAAAAGAAAAAAATAAATTTTTAAAAATTATTATTTAAGAATTTAGCACTATAGGAACTAAGTAGAAAAAGAGTTTATATGTCGCATAAAAAGAAGAGTAAATTTTTTAAAATGTTTATTTTTGAATTTTGCACTATAGGATCTAAGTAGAAAAATAATGTGTTTATGTCGCATAAAAAGAAAAAAGAAAATTTTTTTAAAGTTTATTTTTGAATTTTGTACTATAGGAATTAAATAGAAATAGAATGTGTTTATATGTTGCATAAAAAGTTAAATTTTTTAAATATTTATAAGAATGTGTTAATATGGTGAAAATTTACATACAAAGTAAATTTTATTAAAATATTTACTTCTGATTTTTGCCCTATAGGAACTAAGTAGAAAAAGAATGTGTTTATATGTCATATATTTATATAGAAGGTAAATTTTATAAAAATATTTACTTCTGATTTTTGCACTATAGGAACTAAGTAGAAATAGAACGTGTTTATATGTCCCATAAAAAAAGAAAATTTTAAAATTTTTTTATTTTTGCATTTTGCACTATAGGATCTAAGTAGAAAAAGAATGTGTTTATATGTCGCATAAAAAGAAAAAAGGAAATTTTATAAAAATGTTTACTTCTGAATTTTGCACTATACGAATTAAGTACAAAAAGAATGTGTTTATATGTCACATGAAATGAAAAGAGTAAATTTTTCTTTAATGTGTATTTTTGAATTTTACACTATAGGAACTAAGTTGAAAAAAGAATGTGTTAATATATCGCATATTTACATACAAAGTATATTTTATAAAAATGTTTACTTCTGATTTTTGCACTATTGGAACTAAGTAGAAAAAGAATGTGTTTATAAGTCATATATTTATATACAAGGTAAATTTTATAAAAATATTTACTTCTGATTTTTGCACTATAGGAACTAAGTAGAAATAGAACGTGTTTATATGTACCATAAAAAAAAAATTGAACAAAAAATTTATTTTTGCATTTTGCACTATAGGATCTAAGTAGAAAAAGAATGTGTTTATATGTCGCATAAAAAGAACAAAGTAAATTTTTTTTAGTTTATTTTTGAATTTTACACTATAGGATCTAAGTAGAAAAATAATGTGTTTATGTCGCATAAAAAGAAAAAAATAAATTTTTTAAAATTATTATTTAAGAATTTAGCACTATAGGAACTAAGTAGAAAAAGAGTTTATATGTCGCATAAAAAGAAGAGTAAATTTTTTAAAATGTTTATTTTTGAATTTTACACAATAGGAACTAAGTAGAAAAAGAATGTGTTTATATGTCATATATTTATATACAAGGTAAATTTTATAAAAATATTTACTTCTGATGTTTGCACTATAGGAACTAAGAAGAAATAGAATGTGTTTATATGTCGCATAAAAAAAGGACATTTTTTTTAAATATTTATTTTTTCTATTTTGCACTATAGGATCTAAGTAGAAAAATAATGTGTTTATGTCGCATAAAAAGAAAAAATTAAATTTTTTTAAATTATTATTTTTGAATTTAGCACTATAGGAACTAAGTAGAAAAAGAGTTTATATGTCACATGAAAAGAAGAGTAAATTTTTTTAAATGTTTATTTTTGAATTTTGCACTATAGGATCTAAGTAGAAAAATAATGTGTTTATGTCGCATAAAAAGAAAAAAATAAATTTTTAAAAATTATTATTTAAGAATTTAGCACTATAGGAACTAAGTAGAAAAAGAGTTTATATGTCGCATAAAAAGAAGAGTAAATTTTTTAAAATGTTTATTTTTGAATTTTGCACTATAGGATCTAAGTAGAAAAATAATGTGTTTATGTCGCATAAAAAGAAAAAAATAAATTTTTAAAAATTATTATTTAAGAATTTAGCACTATAGGAACTAAGTAGAAAAAGAGTTTATATGTCGCATAAAAAGAAGAGTAAATTTTTTAAAATGTTTATTTTTGAATTTTGCACTATAGGATCTAAGTAGAAAAATAATGTGTTTATGTCGCATAAAAAGAAAAAAGAAAATTTTTTTAAAGTTTATTTTTGAATTTTGTACTATAGGAATTAAATAGAAATAGAATGTGTTTATATGTTGCATAAAAAGTTAAATTTTTTAAATATTTATAAGAATGTGTTAATATGGTGAAAATTTACATACAAAGTAAATTTTATTAAAATATTTACTTCTGATTTTTGCCCTATAGGAACTAAGTAGAAAAAGAATGTGTTTATATGTCATATATTTATATAGAAGGTAAATTTTATAAAAATATTTACTTCTGATTTTTGCACTATAGGAACTAAGTAGAAATAGAACGTGTTTATATGTCCCATAAAAAAAGAAAATTTTAAAATTTTTTTATTTTTGCATTTTGCACTATAGGATCTAAGTAGAAAAAGAATGTGTTTATATGTCGCATAAAAAGAAAAAAGGAAATTTTATAAAAATGTTTACTTCTGAATTTTGCACTATACGAATTAAGTACAAAAAGAATGTGTTTATATGTCACATGAAATGAAAAGAGTAAATTTTTCTTTAATGTGTATTTTTGAATTTTACACTATAGGAACTAAGTTGAAAAAAGAATGTGTTAATATATCGCATATTTACATACAAAGTATATTTTATAAAAATGTTTACTTCTGATTTTTGCACTATTGGAACTAAGTAGAAAAAGAATGTGTTTATAAGTCATATATTTATATACAAGGTAAATTTTATAAAAATATTTACTTCTGATTTTTGCACTATAGGAACTAAGTAGAAATAGAACGTGTTTATATGTACCATAAAAAAAAAATTGAACAAAAAATTTATTTTTGCATTTTGCACTATAGGATCTAAGTAGAAAAAGAATGTGTTTATATGTCGCATAAAAAGAACAAAGTAGATTTTTTTTAGTTTATTTTTGAATTTTACACAATAGGAACTAAGTAGAAAAAGAATGTGTTTATATGTCATATATTTATATACAAGGTAAATTTTATAAAAATATTTACTTCTGATGTTTGCACTATAGGAACTAAGAAGAAATAGAATGTGTTTATATGTCGCATAAAAAAAGGACATTTTTTTTAAATATTTATTTTTTCTATTTTGCACTATAGGATCTAAGTAGAAAAATAATGTGTTTATGTCGCATAAAAAGAAAAAATTAAATTTTTTTAAATTATTATTTTTGAATTTAGCACTATAGGAACTAAGTAGAAAAAGAGTTTATATGTCACATGAAAAGAAGAGTAAATTTTTTTAAATGTTTATTTTTGAATTTTGCACTATAGGATCTAAGTAGAAAAATAATGTGTTTATGTCGCATAAAAAGAAAAAAATAAATTTTTAAAAATTATTATTTAAGAATTTAGCACTATAGGAACTAAGTAGAAAAAGAGTTTATATGTCGCATAAAAAGAAGAGTAAATTTTTTTAAATGTTTATTTTTGAATTTTGCACTATAGGATCTAAGTAGAAAAATAATGTGTTTATGTCGCATAAAAAGAAAAAAATAAATTTTTAAAAATTATTATTTAAGAATTTAGCACTATAGGAACTAAGTAGAAAAAGAGTTTATATGTCGCATAAAAAGAAGAGTAAATTTTTTAAAATGTTTATTTTTGAATTTTGCACTATAGGATCTAAGTAGAAAAATAATGTGTTTATGTCGCATAAAAAGAAAAAAGAAAATTTTTTTAAAGTTTATTTTTGAATTTTGTACTATAGGAATTAAATAGAAATAGAATGTGTTTATATGTTGCATAAAAAGTTAAATTTTTTAAATATTTATAAGAATGTGTTAATATGGTGAAAATTTACATACAAAGTAAATTTTATTAAAATATTTACTTCTGATTTTTGCCCTATAGGAACTAAGTAGAAAAAGAATGTGTTTATATGTCATATATTTATATAGAAGGTAAATTTTATAAAAATATTTACTTCTGATTTTTGCACTATAGGAACTAAGTAGAAATAGAACGTGTTTATATGTCCCATAAAAAAAGAAAATTTTAAAATTTTTTTATTTTTGCATTTTGCACTATAGGATCTAAGTAGAAAAAGAATGTGTTTATATGTCGCATAAAAAGAAAAAAGGAAATTTTATAAAAATGTTTACTTCTGAATTTTGCACTATACGAATTAAGTACAAAAAGAATGTGTTTATATGTCACATGAAATGAAAAGAGTAAATTTTTCTTTAATGTGTATTTTTGAATTTTACACTATAGGAACTAAGTTGAAAAAAGAATGTGTTAATATATCGCATATTTACATACAAAGTATATTTTATAAAAATGTTTACTTCTGATTTTTGCACTATTGGAACTAAGTAGAAAAAGAATGTGTTTATAAGTCATATATTTATATACAAGGTAAATTTTATAAAAATATTTACTTCTGATTTTTGCACTATAGGAACTAAGTAGAAATAGAACGTGTTTATATGTACCATAAAAAAAAAATTGAACAAAAAATTTATTTTTGCATTTTGCACTATAGGATCTAAGTAGAAAAAGAATGTGTTTATATGTCGCATAAAAAGAACAAGGTAAATTTTTTTTAGTTTATTTTTGAATTTTACACTATAGGATCTAAGTAGAAAAATAATGTGTTTATGTCGCATAAAAAGAAAAAAATAAATTTTTTAAAATTATTATTTAAGAATTTAGCACTATAGGAACTAAGTAGAAAAAGAGTTTATATGTCGCATAAAAAGAAGAGTAAATTTTTTAAAATGTTTATTTTTGAATTTTGCACTATAGGATCTAAGTAGAAAAATAATGTGTTTATGTCGCATAAAAAGAAAAAAGAAAATTTTTTTAAAGTTTATTTTTGAATTTTGTACTATAGGAATTAAATAGAAATAGAATGTGTTTATATGTTGCATAAAAAGTTAAATTTTTTAAATATTTATAAGAATGTGTTAATATGGTGAAAATTTACATACAAAGTAAATTTTATTAAAATATTTACTTCTGATTTTTGCCCTATAGGAACTAAGTAGAAAAAGAATGTGTTTATATGTCATATATTTATATAGAAGGTAAATTTTATAAAAATATTTACTTCTGATTTTTGCACTATAGGAACTAAGTAGAAATAGAACGTGTTTATATGTCCCATAAAAAAAGAAAATTTTAAAATTTTTTTATTTTTGCATTTTGCACTATAGGATCTAAGTAGAAAAAGAATGTGTTTATATGTCGCATAAAAAGAAAAAAGGAAATTTTATAAAAATGTTTACTTCTGAATTTTGCACTATACGAATTAAGTACAAAAAGAATGTGTTTATATGTCACATGAAATGAAAAGAGTAAATTTTTCTTTAATGTGTATTTTTGAATTTTACACTATAGGAACTAAGTTGAAAAAAGAATGTGTTAATATATCGCATATTTACATACAAAGTATATTTTATAAAAATGTTTACTTCTGATTTTTGCACTATTGGAACTAAGTAGAAAAAGAATGTGTTTATAAGTCATATATTTATATACAAGGTAAATTTTATAAAAATATTTACTTCTGATTTTTGCACTATAGGAACTAAGTAGAAATAGAACGTGTTTATATGTACCATAAAAAAAAAATTGAACAAAAAATTTATTTTTGCATTTTGCACTATAGGATCTAAGTAGAAAAAGAATGTGTTTATATGTCGCATAAAAAGAACAAAGTAGATTTTTTTTAGTTTATTTTTGAATTTTACACAATAGGAACTAAGTAGAAAAAGAATGTGTTTATATGTCATATATTTATATACAAGGTAAATTTTATAAAAATATTTACTTCTGATGTTTGCACAATAGGAACTAAGAAGAAATAGAATGTGTTTATATGTCGCATAAAAAAAGGACATTTTTTTAAATATTTATTTTTTGTATTTTGCACTATAGGATCTAAGTAGAAAAATAATGTGTTTATGTCGCATAAAAAGAAAAAATTAAATTTTTTTAAATTATTATTTTTGAATTTAGCACTATAGGAACTAAGTAGAAAAAGAGTTTATATGTCACATGAAAAGAAGAGTAAATTTTTTTAAATGTTTATTTTTGAATTTTGCACTATAGGATCTAAGTAGAAAAATAATGTGTTTATGTCGCATAAAAAGAAAAAAATAAATTTTTAAAAATTATTATTTAAGAATTTAGCACTATAGGAACTAAGTAGAAAAAGAGTTTATATGTCGCATAAAAAGAAGAGTAAATTTTTTAAAATGTTTATTTTTGAATTTTGCACTATAGGATCTAAGTAGAAAAATAATGTGTTTATGTCGCATAAAAAGAAAAAAGAAAATTTTTTTAAAGTTTATTTTTGAATTTTGTACTATAGGAATTAAATAGAAATAGAATGTGTTTATATGTTGCATAAAAAGTTAAATTTTTTAAATATTTATAAGAATGTGTTAATATGGCGCAAATTTACATACAAAGTATATTTTATAAAAATGTTTACTTCTGAATTTTGCACTATTCGAACTAAGTAGAAAAAGATTGTGTTTATATGTCATATATTTATATACAAGGAAAATTTTATAAAAATATTTACTTCTGATGTTTGCACTATAGGAATTAAGTAGAAATAGAATGTGTGTATATGTTGCATAAAAAGAAAATTTTTTAAAATATTTATAAGAATGTGTTAATATGGTGAAAATTTACATACAAAGTAAATTTTATTAAAATATTTACTTCTGATTTTTGCCCTATAGGAACTAAGTTGAAAAATAATGTGTTTATATGTCATATATTTATATAGAAGGTAAATTTTATAAAAATATTTACTTCTGATGTTTGCACTATAGGAACTAAGTAGAAATAGAATGTGTTTATATGTCGCATAAAAAAGGACATTTTTTTAAAATATTTATTTTTTGTATTTTGCACTATAGGATCTAAGTAGAAAAATAATGTGTTTATGTCGCATAAAAAGAAAAAAATAAATTTTTAAAAATTATTATTTAAGAATTTAGCACTATAGGAACTAAGTAGAAAAAGAGTTTATATGTCGCATAAAAAGAAGAGTAAATTTTTTTAAATGTTTATTTTTGAATTTTGCACTATAGGATCTAAGTAGAAAAATAATGTGTTTATGTCGCATAAAAAGAAAAAAGAAAATTTTTTTAAAGTTTATTTTTGAATTTTGTACTATAGGAATTAAATAGAAATAGAATGTGTTTATATGTTGCATAAAAAGTTAAATTTTTTAAATATTTATAAGAATGTGTTAATATGGTGAAAATTTACATACAAAGTAAATTTTATTAAAATATTTACTTCTGATTTTTGCCCTATAGGAACTAAGTAGAAAAAGAATGTGTTTATATGTCATATATTTATATAGAAGGTAAATTTTATAAAAATATTTACTTCTGATTTTTGCACTATAGGAACTAAGTAGAAATAGAACGTGTTTATATGTCCCATAAAAAAAGAAAATTTTAAAATTTTTTTATTTTTGCATTTTGCACTATAGGATCTAAGTAGAAAAAGAATGTGTTTATATGTCGCATAAAAAGAAAAAAGGAAATTTTATAAAAATGTTTACTTCTGAATTTTGCACTATACGAATTAAGTACAAAAAGAATGTGTTTATATGTCACATGAAATGAAAAGAGTAAATTTTTCTTTAATGTGTATTTTTGAATTTTACACTATAGGAACTAAGTTGAAAAAAGAATGTGTTAATATATCGCATATTTACATACAAAGTATATTTTATAAAAATGTTTACTTCTGATTTTTGCACTATTGGAACTAAGTAGAAAAAGAATGTGTTTATAAGTCATATATTTATATACAAGGTAAATTTTATAAAAATATTTACTTCTGATTTTTGCACTATAGGAACTAAGTAGAAATAGAACGTGTTTATATGTACCATAAAAAAAAAATTGAACAAAAAATTTATTTTTGCATTTTGCACTATAGGATCTAAGTAGAAAAAGAATGTGTTTATATGTCGCATAAAAAGAACAAAGTAGATTTTTTTTAGTTTATTTTTGAATTTTACACAATAGGAACTAAGTAGAAAAAGAATGTGTTTATATGTCATATATTTATATACAAGGTAAATTTTATAAAAATATTTACTTCTGATGTTTGCACTATAGGAACTAAGAAGAAATAGAATGTGTTTATATGTCGCATAAAAAAAGGACATTTTTTTAAAATATTTATTTTTTGTATTTTGCACTATAGGATCTAAGTAGAAAAATAATGTGTTTATGTCGCATAAAAAGAAAAAATTAAATTTTTTTAAATTATTATTTTTGAATTTAGCACTATAGGAACTAAGTAGAAAAAGAGTTTATATGTCACATGAAAAGAAGAGTAAATTTTTTAAAATGTTTATTTTTGAATTTTGCACTATAGGATCTAAGTAGAAAAATAATGTGTTTATGTCGCATAAAAAGAAAAAAGAAAATTTTTTTAAAGTTTATTTTTGAATTTTGTACTATAGGAATTAAATAGAAATAGAATGTGTTTATATGTTGCATAAAAAGTTACATTTTTTAAATATTTATAAGAATGTGTTAATATGGCGCAAATTTACATACAAAGTATATTTTATAAAAATATTTACTTCTGAATTTTGCACTATTCGAACTAAGTAGAAAAAGATTGTGTTTATATGTCATATATTTATATACAAGGAAAATTTTATAAAAATATTTACTTCTGATGTTTGCACTATAGGAATTAAGTAGAAATAGAATGTGTGTATATGTTGCATAAAAAGAAAATTTTTTAAAATATTTATAAGAATGTGTTAATATGGTGAAAATTTACATACAAAGTAAATTTTATTAAAATATTTACTTCTGATTTTTGCCCTATAGGAACTAAGTAGAAAAATAATGTGTTTATATGTCATATATTTATATAGAAGGTAAATTTTATAAAAATATTTACTTCTGATGTTTGCACTATAGGAACTAAGTAGAAATAGAATGTGTTTATATGTCGCATAAAAAAGGACATTTTTTTTAAATATTTATTTTTTGTATTTTGCACTATAGGATCTAAGTAGAAAAATAATGTGTTTATGTCGCATAAAAAGAAAAAAATAAATTTTTAAAAATTATTATTTAAGAATTTAGCACTATAGGAACTAAGTAGAAAAAGAGTTTATATGTCGCATAAAAAGAAGAGTAAATTTTTTAAAATGTTTATTTTTGAATTTTGCACTATAGGATCTAAGTAGAAAAATAATGTGTTTATGTCGCATAAAAAGAAAAAAGAAAATTTTTTTAAAGTTTATTTTTGAATTTTGTACTATAGGAATTAAATAGAAATAGAATGTGTTTATATGTTGCATAAAAAGTTAAATTTTTTAAATATTTATAAGAATGTGTTAATATGGCGCAAATTTACATACAAAGTATATTTTATTAAAATATTTACTTCTGATTTTTGCCCTATAGGAACTAAGTAGAAAAAGAATGTGTTTATATGTCATATATTTATATAGAAGGTAAATTTTATAAAAATATTTACTTCTGATTTTTGCACTATAGGAACTAAGTAGAAATAGAACGTGTTTATATGTCCCATAAAAAAAGAAAATTTAAAATTTTTTTTATTTTTGCATTTTGCACTATAGGATCTAAGTAGAAAAAGAATGTGTTTATATGTCGCATAAAAAGAAAAAAGGAAATTTTATAAAAATGTTTACTTCTGACTTTTGCACTATACGAATTAAGTACAAAAAGAATGTGTTTATATGTCACATGAAATGAAAAGAGTAAATTTTTCTTTAATGTGTATTTTTGAATTTTACACTATAGGAACTAAGTTGAAAAAAGAATGTGTTAATATATCGCATATTTACATACAAAGTATATTTTATAAAAATGTTTACTTCTCATTTTTGCACTATTGGAACTAAGTAGAAAAAGAATGTGTTTATACGTCATATATTTATATACAAGGTAAATTTTATAAAAATATTTACTTCTGATGTTTGCACTATAGGAACTAAGTAGAAATAGAATGTGTTTATATGTCGCATAAAAAAAGGACATTTTTTAAAAATATTTATTTTTTGCATTTTGCACTATAGGATCTAAGTAGAAAAAGAATGTGTTTATATATCACATAAAAAGAAAAAAGGAAATTTTATAAAAATGTTTACTTCTGAATTTTGCACTATACGAATTAAGTACAAAAAGAATGTGTTTATATGTCACATGAAATGAAAAGAGTAAATTTTTCTTTAATGTGTATTTTTGAATTTTACACTATAGGAACTAAGTTGAAAAAAGAATGTGTTAATATATCGCATATTTACATACAAAGTATATTTTATAAAAATGTTTACTTCTGAATTTTGCACTATTGGAACTAAGCAGAAAAAGAATGTGTTTATATGTCATATATTTATATACAAGGTAAATTTTATTAAAATATTTACTTCAATTTTTGCCCTATAGGAACTAAGTAGAAAAAGAAGGTGTTTATATGTCATATATTTATATAGAAGGTAAATTTTATAAAAATATTTACTTCTGATTTTTACACTATAGGAACTAAGTAGAAATAGAACGTGTTTATATGTCGCATAAAAAGAAGAGTAAATTTTTTAAAATTATTATTTTTGAATTTAGCACTATAGGAACTAAGTAGAAAAAGAAAGTGTTTATATGTCGCATAAAAAGAAGAGTAAATTTTTTAAAATGTTTATTTTTGAATTTTGCACTATAGGATCTAAGTAGAAAAATAATGTGTTTATATGTTGCATAAAAAGGAAATTTTTAAAAATATTTATAAGAATGTGTTAATATGGCGCAAATTTACATACAAAGTATATTTTATAAAAATGTTTACTTCTGAATTTTGCACTATTGGAACTAAGCAGAAAAAGAATGTGTTTATATGTCATATATTTATATACAAGGTAAATTTTATTAAAATATTTACTTCTGATTTTTGCCCTATAGGAACTAAGTAGAAAAAGAATGTGTTTATATGTCATATATTTATATACAAGGTAAATTTTATAAAAATATTTACTTCTGATTTTTGAAACTATAGGAATTAAGTATAAATAGAATGTGTGTATATGTTGCATAAAAAAGAAAATTTTTTTAAATGTTTATAAGAATGTGTTAATATGGTGCAAATTTACATACAAAGTATATTTTATAAAAATGTTTACTTATGAATTTTGCACTATACGAACTAAGTACAAAAAGAATGTGTTTATATGTCATATATTTATATACAAGGTAAATTTTATAAAAATATTTACTTCTGATGTTTGCACCATAGGAACTAAGTAGAAATAGAATGTGTTTATATGTCGCATAAATAAAAGGACATTTTTTAAAAATATCTATTTTTTGTATTTTGAACTATAGGATCTAAGTAGAAAAATAATGTGTTTATGTCGCATAAAAAGAAAAAAGAACATTTTTTTAAAGTTTATTTTTGAATTTTGTACTATAGGAATTAAATAGAAATAGAATGTGTTTATATGTTGCATAAAAAGAAACATTTTTTAAATATTTATAAGAATGTGTTAATATGGCGCAAATTTACATACAAAGTATATTTTATAAAAATGTTTACTTCTGATTTTTGCACTATAGGAACTAAGTAGAAATAGAACGTGTTTATATGTCATATATTTATATAGAAGGTAAATTTTATAAAAATATTTACTTCTGATTTTTGCACTATAGGAACTAAGTAGAAATAGAACGTGTTTATATGTCCCATAAAAAAAGAAAATTTTAAAATTTTTTTCTTATTTTTGCATTTTGCACTATAGGATCTAAGTAGAAAAAGAATGTGTTTATATGTCGCATAAAAAGAAAAAAGGAAATTTTATAAAAATGTTTACTTCTGACTTTTGCACTATACGAATTAAGTACAAAAAGAATGTGTTTATATGTCACATGAAATGAAAAGAGTAAATTTTTCTTTAATGTGTATTTTTGAATTTTACACTATAGGAACTAAGTTGAAAAAAGAATGTGTTAATATATCGCATATTTACATACAAAGTATATTTTATAAAAATGTTTACTTCTCATTTTTGCCCTATAGGAACTAAGTAGAAAAAGAATGTGTTTATATGTCATATATTTATATACAAGGTAAATTTTATAAAAATATTTACTTCTGATTTTTGCACTATAGGAACTAAGTAGAAAAAGAAAGTGTTTATATATCGCATAAAAAGAAGAGTAAATTTTTTTAAATGTTTATTTTTGAATTTTGCACTATAGGATCTAAGTAGAAAAATAATGTGTTTATATGTTGCATAAAAAGAAAATTTTTTAAAATATTTATATGAATGTGTTAATATGGCGCAAATTTACATACAAAGTATATTTTATAAAAATGTTTATTTCTGAATTTTGCACTATTGGAACTAAGCAGAAAAAGAATGTGTTAATATATCGCATATTTACATACAAAGTATATTTTATAAAAATGTTTACTTATGAATTTTTCACTATACGAACTAAGTACAAAAAGAATGTGTTTATATGTCATATATTTATATACAAGGTAAATTTTATAAAAATATTTACTTCTGATGTTTGCACTATAGGAACTAAGTAGAAATAGAATGTGTTTATATGTCGCATAAATAAAAGGACATTTTTTTTAAATATCTATTTTTTGTATTTTGAACTATAGGATCTAAGTAGAAAAATAATGTGTTTATGTCGCATAAAAAGAAAATAGGAAATTTTTTTAATGTTTACTTCTGACTTTTGCGCTATAGGAACTAAGTAGAAAAAGAATGTGTTTATATGTCATATATTTATATACAAGGTAAATTTTATTAAAATATTTACTTCTGATTTTTGAAACTATGGGAATTAAGTATAAATAGAATGTGTGTATATGTTGCATAAAAAAGAAAATTTTTTTAAATGTTTATAAGAATGTGTTAATATGGTGCAAATTTACATACAAAGTATATTTTATAAAAATGTTTACTTATGAATTTTGCACTATACGAACTAAGTACAAAAAGAATGTGTTTATATGTCATATATTTATATACAAGGTAAATTTTATAAAAATATTTACTTCTGATGTTTGCACCATAGGAACTAAGTAGAAATAGAATGTGTTTATATGTCGCATAAATAAAAGGACATTTTTTTAAAATATCTATTTTTTGTATTTTGAACTATAGGATCTAAGTAGAAAAATAATGTGTTTATGTCGCATAAAAAGAAAAAAGAACATTTTTTTAAAGTTTATTTTTGAATTTTGTACTATAGGAATTAAATAGAAATAGAATGTGTTTATATGTTGCATAAAAAGAAACATTTTTTAAATATTTATAAGAATGTGTTAATATGGCGCAAATTTACATACAAAGTATATTTTATAAAAATGTTTACTTCTGATTTTTGCACTATTGGAACTAAGTAGAAAAAGAATGTGTTTATACGTCATATATTTATATACAAGGTAAATTTTATAAAAATATTTACTTCTGATTTTTGCACTATAGGAACTAAGTAGAAATAGAACGTGTTTATATGTACCATAAAAAAAAAAATTAAACAAAAAATTTATTTTTGCATTTTGCACTATAGGATCTAAGTAGAAAAAGAATGTGTTTATATGTCGCATAAAAAGAACAAAGTAATTTTTTTTTAGTTTATTTTTGAATTTTACACAATAGGAACTAAGTAGAAAAAGAATGTGTTTATATGTCATATATTTATATACAAGGTAAATTTTATAAAAATATTTACTTCTGATGTTTGCACTATAGGAACTTAGTAGAAATAGAATGTGTTTATATGTCGCATAAAAAAAGGACATTTTTTAAAAATATTTATTTTGTGTATATTGCACTATAGGATCTAAGTAGAAAAATAATGTGTTTATGTCGCATAAAAAGAAAAAAATAAATTTTTTAAAATTATTATTTTTGAATTTAGCACTATAGGAACTAAGTAGAAAAAGAGTTTATATGTCGCATAAAAAGAAGAGTAAATTTTTTTTAATGTTTATTTTTGAATTTTGCACTATAGGATCTAAGTAGAAAAATAATGTGTTTATGTCGCATAAAAAGAAAAAAGAAAATTTTTTTAAAGTTTATTTTTGAATTTTGTACTATAGGAATTAAATAGAAATATAATGTGTTTATATGTTGCATAAAAAGTTACATTTTTTAAATATTTATAAGAATGTGTTAATATGGCGCAAATTTACATACAAAGTATATTTTATAAAAATGTTTACTTCTGAATTTTGCACTATTCGAACTAAGTAGAAAAAGATTGTGTGCATATGTCATATATTTATATACAAGGTAAATTTTATAAAAATATTTACTTCTGATGTTTGCACTATAGGAACTAAGTAGAAATAGAATGTGTTTATATGTCGCATAAAAAAAAGGACATTTTTTAAAAATGTTTATTTTTTGTATTTTGCACTATAGGATCTAAGTAGAAAAATAATGTGTTTATGTTGCATAAAAAGAAAAAAATAAATTTTTTAAAATTATTATTTTTGAATTTAGCACTATAGGAACTAAGTAGAAAAAGAAAGTGTTTATATGTCGCATAAACAGAAGTGTAAATTGTTTTTAATGTTTATTTTTGAATTTTGCACTATAGGATCTAAGTAGAAAAATAATGTGTATGTCGCATAAAAAGAAAATAGGAAATTTTTTTAATGTTTACTTCTGACTTTTGCGCTATAGGAACTAAGTAGAAAAAGAATGTGTTTATATGTCATATATTTATATACAAGGTAAATTTTATAAAAATATTTACTTCTGATTTTTGCACTATAGGAACTAAGTAGAAAAAGAAAGTGTTTATATATCGCATAAAAAGAAGAGTAAATTTTTTAAAATGTTTATTTTTGAATTTTGCACTATAGGATCTAAGTAGAAAAATAATGTGTTTATGTCGCATAAAAAGAAAAAAGAAAATTTTTTTAAAGTTTATTTTTGAATTTTGTACTATAGGAATTAAATAGAAATAGAATGTGTTTATATGTTGCATAAAAAGTTAAATTTTTTAAATATTTATAAGAATGTGTTAATATGGCGCAAATTTACATACAAAGTATATTTTATAAAAATGTTTACTTCTGAATTTTGCACTATTCGAACTAAGTAGAAAAAGATTGTGTTTATATGTCATATATTTATATACAAGGTAAATTTTATAAAAATATTTACTTCTGATGTTTGCACTATAGGAACTAAGTAGAAATAGAATGTGTTTATATGTCGCATAAAAAAAAAGGACATTTTTTTAAAATGTTTATTTTTTGTATTTTGCAATATAGGATCTAAGTAGAAAAATAATGTGTTTATGTCACATAAAAAGAAAAATAAAAATTTTTTAAAATTATTATTTTTGAATTTAGCACTATAGGAACTCAGTAGAAAAAGAAAGTGTTTATATGTCGCATAAACAGAAGAGTAAATTTTTTTTAATGTTTATTTTTGAATTTTGCACTATAGGATCTAAGTAGAAAAATAATGTGTTTATGTCGCATAAAAAGAAAATAGGAAATTTTTTTAATGTTTACTTCTGACTTTTGCGCTATAGGAACTAAGTAGAAAAAGAATGTGTTTATATGTCATATATTTATATACAAGGTAAATTTTATAAAAATATTTACTTCTGATTTTTGCACTATAGGAATTAAGTAGAAATAGAATGTGTGTATATGTTGCATAAAAAGAAAATTTTTTACAATATTTATAAGAATGTGTTAATATGGTGAAAATTTACATACAAAGTAAATTTTATTAAAATATTTACTTCTGATTTTTGCCCTATAGGAACTAAGTAGAAAAATAATGTGTTTATATGTCATATATTTATATAGAAGGTAAATTTTATAAAAATATTTACTTCTGATTTTTGCACTATAGGAACTAAGTAGAAATAGAACGTGTTTATATGTCCCATAAAAAAAGAAAATGTTAAAATTTTTTTATTTTTGCATTTTGCACTATAGGATCTAAGTAGAAAAAGAATGTGTTTATATGTCGCATAAAAAGAAAAAAGGAAATTTTATAAAAATGTTTACTTCTGAATTTTGCACTATACGAATTAAGTACAAAAAGAATGTGTTTATATGTCACATGAAATGAAAAGAGTAAATTTTTCTTTAATGTGTATTTTTGAATTTTACACTATAGGAACTAAGTTGAAAAAAGAATGTGTTAATATATCGCATATTTACATACAAAGTATATTTTATAAAAATGTTTACTTCTGATTTTTGCACTATTGGAACTAAGTAGAAAAAGAATGTGTTTATACGTCATATATTTATATACAAGGTAAATTTTATAAAAATATTTACTTCTGATTTTTGCACTATAGGAACTAAGTAGAAATAGAACGTGTTTATATGTACCATAAAAAAAAATTAAACAAAAAATTTATTTTTGCATTTTGCACTATAGGATCTAAGTAGAAAAAGAATGTGTTTATATGTCGCATAAAAAGAACAAAGTAAATTTATTTTAGTTTATATTTTTGAATTTTACACAATAGGAACTAAGTAGAAAAAGAATGTGTTTATATGTCATATGTTTATATACAAGGTAAATTTTATAAAAATATTTACTTCTGATGTTTGCACTATAGGAACTAAGTAGAAATAGAATGTGTTTATATGTCGCATAAAAAAGGACATTTTTTTTAAATATTTATTTTTTGTATTTTGCACTATAGGATCTAAGTAGAAAAATAATGTGTTTATGTCGCATAAAAAGAAAAAATTAAATTTTTTTAAATTATTATTTTTGAATTTAGCACTATAGGAACTAAGTAGAAAAAGAGTTTATATGTCACATGAAAAGAAGAGTAAATTTTTTAAAATGTTTATTTTTGAATTTTGCACTATAGGATCTAAGTAGAAAAATAATGTGTTTATGTCGCATAAAAAGAAAAAAGAAAATTTTTTTAAAGTTTATTTTTGAATTTTGTACTATAGGAATTAAATAGAAATAGAATGTGTTTATATGTTGCATAAAAAGTTAAATTTTTTAAATATTTATAAGAATGTGTTAATATGGCGCAAATTTAAATACAAAGTATATTTTATAAAAATGTTTACTTCTGAATTTTGCACTATTCGAACTAAGTAGAAAAAGATTGTGTTTATATGTCATATATTTATATACAAGGTAAATTTTATAAAAATATTTACTTCTGATGTTTGCACTATAGGAACTAAGTAGAAATAGAATGTGTTTATATGTCGCATAAAAAAAAAGGACATTTTTTTAAAATGTTTATTTTTTGTATTTTGCAATATAGGATCTAAGTAGAAAAATAATGTGTTTATGTCACATAAAAAGAAAAATAAAAATTTTTTTAAATTATTATTTTTGAATTTAGCACTATAGGAACTCAGTAGAAAAAGAAAGTGTTTATATGTCGCATAAACAGAAGAGTAAATTTTTTTTAATGTTTATTTTTGAATTTTGCACTATAGGATCTAAGTAGAAAAATAATGTGTTTATGTCGCATAAAAAGAAAATAGGAAATTTTTTTAATGTTTACTTCTGACTTTTGCGCTATAGGAACTAAGTAGAAAAAGAATGTGTTTATATGTCATATATTTATATACAAGGTAAATTTTATAAAAATATTTACTTCTGATTTTTGCACTATAGGAATTAAGTAGAAATAGAATGTGTGTATATGTTGCATAAAAAGAAAATTTTTTACAATATTTATAAGAATGTGTTAATATGGTGAAAATTTACATACAAAGTAAATTTTATTAAAATATTTACTTCTGATTTTTGCCCTATAGGAACTAAGTAGAAAAATAATGTGTTTATATGTCATATATTTATATAGAAGGTAAATTTTATAAAAATATTTACTTCTGATTTTTGCACTATAGGAACTAAGTAGAAATAGAACGTGTTTATATGTCCCATAAAAAAAGAAAATGTTAAAATTTTTTTATTTTTGCATTTTGCACTATAGGATCTAAGTAGAAAAAGAATGTGTTTATATGTCGCATAAAAAGAAAAAAGGAAATTTTATAAAAATGTTTACTTCTGAATTTTGCACTATACGAATTAAGTACAAAAAGAATGTGTTTATATGTCACATGAAATGAAAAGAGTAAATTTTTCTTTAATGTGTATTTTTGAATTTTACACTATAGGAACTAAGTTGAAAAAAGAATGTGTTAATATATCGCATATTTACATACAAAGTATATTTTATAAAAATGTTTACTTCTGATTTTTGCACTATTGGAACTAAGTAGAAAAAGAATGTGTTTATACGTCATATATTTATATACAAGGTAAATTTTATAAAAATATTTACTTCTGATTTTTGCACTATAGGAACTAAGTAGAAATAGAACGTGTTTATATGTACCATAAAAAAAAATTAAACAAAAAATTTATTTTTGCATTTTGCACTATAGGATCTAAGTAGAAAAAGAATGTGTTTATATGTCGCATAAAAAGAACAAAGTAAATTTATTTTAGTTTATATTTTTGAATTTTACACAATAGGAACTAAGTAGAAAAAGAATGTGTTTATATGTCATATGTTTATATACAAGGTAAATTTTATAAAAATATTTACTTCTGATGTTTGCACTATAGGAACTAAGTAGAAATAGAATGTGTTTATATGTCGCATAAAAAAGGACATTTTTTTTAAATATTTATTTTTTGTATTTTGCACTATAGGATCTAAGTAGAAAAATAATGTGTTTATGTCGCATAAAAAGAAAAAATTAAATTTTTTTAAATTATTATTTTTGAATTTAGCACTATAGGAACTAAGTAGAAAAAGAGTTTATATGTCACATGAAAAGAAGAGTAAATTTTTTAAAATGTTTATTTTTGAATTTTGCACTATAGGATCTAAGTAGAAAAATAATGTGTTTATGTCGCATAAAAAGAAAAAAGAAAATTTTTTTAAAGTTTATTTTTGAATTTTGTACTATAGGAATTAAATAGAAATAGAATGTGTTTATATGTTGCATAAAAAGTTAAATTTTTTAAATATTTATAAGAATGTGTTAATATGGCGCAAATTTAAATACAAAGTATATTTTATAAAAATGTTTACTTCTGAATTTTGCACTATTCGAACTAAGTAGAAAAAGATTGTGTTTATATGTCATATATTTATATACAAGGTAAATTTTATAAAAATATTTACTTCTGATGTTTGCACTATAGGAACTAAGTAGAAATAGAATGTGTTTATATGTCGCATAAAAAAAAAGGACATTTTTTTAAAATGTTTATTTTTTGTATTTTGCAATATAGGATCTAAGTAGAAAAATAATGTGTTTATGTCACATAAAAAGAAAAATAAAAATTTTTTTAAATTATTATTTTTGAATTTAGCACTATAGGAACTCAGTAGAAAAAGAAAGTGTTTATATGTCGCATAAACAGAAGAGTAAATTTTTTTTAATGTTTATTTTTGAATTTTGCACTATAGGATCTAAGTAGAAAAATAATGTGTTTATGTCGCATAAAAAGAAAATAGGAAATTTTTTTAATGTTTACTTCTGACTTTTGCGCTATAGGAACTAAGTAGAAAAAGAATGTGTTTATATGTCATATATTTATATACAAGGTAAATTTTATAAAAATATTTACTTCTGATTTTTGCACTATAGGAATTAAGTAGAAATAGAATGTGTGTATATGTTGCATAAAAAGAAAATTTTTTACAATATTTATAAGAATGTGTTAATATGGTGAAAATTTACATACAAAGTAAATTTTATTAAAATATTTACTTCTGATTTTTGCCCTATAGGAACTAAGTAGAAAAAGAATGTGTTTATATGTCATATATTTATATAGAAGGTAAATTTTATAAAAATATTTACTTCTGATTTTTGCACTATAGGAACTAAGTAGAAATAGAACGTGTTTATATGTCCCATAAAAAAAGAAAATTTTAAAATTTTTTTATTTTTGCATTTTGCACTATAGGATCTAAGTAGAAAAAGAATGTGTTTATATGTCGCATAAAAAGAAAAAAGGAAATTTTATAAAAATGTTTACTTCTGAATTTTGCACTATACGAATTAAGTACAAAAAGAATGTGTTTATATGTCACATGAAATGAAAAGAGTAAATTTTTCTTTAATGTGTATTTTTGAATTTTACACTATAGGAACTAAGTTGAAAAAAGAATGTGTTAATATATCGCATATTTACATACAAAGTATATTTTATAAAAATGTTTACTTCTGATTTTTGCACTATTGGAACTAAGTAGAAAAAGAATGTGTTTATACGTCATATATTTATATACAAGGTAAATTTTATAAAAATATTTACTTCTGATTTTTGCACTATAGGAACTAAGTAGAAATAGAACGTGTTTATATGTACCATAAAAAAAAAAATTAAACAAAAAATTTATTTTTTTATTTTGCACTATAGGATCTAAGTAGAAAAAGAATGTGTTTATATGTCGCATAAAAAGAACAAAGTAAATTTTTTTTAGTTTATTTTTGAATTTTACACAATAGGAACTAAGTAGAAAAAGAATGTGTTTATATGTCATATATTTATATACAAGGTAAATGTTATAAAAATATTTACTTCTGATGTTTGCACTATAGGAACTAAGTAGAAATAGAATGTGTTTATATGTCGCATAAAAAAAGGACATTTTTTAAAAAATATTTATTTTTTGCATTTTGCACTATAGGATCTAAGTAGAAAAATAATGTGTTTATGTCGCATAAAAAGAAAAAAAAATTTTTTTTTAAATTATTATTTTTGAATTTAGCACTATAGGAACTAAGTAGAAAAAGAAAGTGTTTATATGTCGCATAAACTGAAGAGTAAATTTTTTTTAATGTTTATTTTTGAATTTTGCACTATAGGATCTAAGTAGAAAAATAATGTGTTTATGTCGCATAAAAAGAAAATAGGAAATTTTTTTAATGTTTACTTCTGACTTTTGCGCTATAGGAACTAAGTAGAAAAAGAATGTGTTTATATGTCATATATTTATATACAAGGTAAATTTTATAAAAATATTTACTTCTGATTTTTGCACTATATGAATTAAGTAGAAATAGAATGTGTGTATATGTTGCATAAAAAGAAAATTTTTTAAAATATTTATAAGAATGTGTTAATATGGTGAAAATTTACATACAAAGTAAATTTTATTAAAATATTTACTTCTGATTTTTGCCCTATAGGAACTAAGTAGAAAAAGAATGTGTTTATATGTCATATATTTATATAGAAGGTAAATTTTATAAAAATATTTACTTCTGATTTTTGCACTATAGGAACTAAGTAGAAATAGAACGTGTTTATATGTCCCATAAAAAAAGAAAATTTAAAATTTTTTTTATTTTTGCATTTTGCACTATAGGATCTAAGTAGAAAAAGAATGTGTTTATATGTCGCATAAAAAGAAAAAAGGAAATTTTATAAAAATGTTTACTTCTGACTTTTGCACTATACGAATTAAGTACAAAAAGAATGTGTTTATATGTCACATGAAATGAAAAGAGTAAATTTTTCTTTAATGTGTATTTTTGAATTTTACACTATAGGAACTAAGTTGAAAAAAGAATGTGTTAATATATCGCATATTTACATACAAAGTATATTTTATAAAAATGTTTACTTCTCATTTTTGCACTATTGGAACTAAGTAGAAAAAGAATGTGTTTATACGTCATATATTTATATACAAGGTAAATTTTATAAAAATATTTACTTCTGATGTTTGCACCATAGGAACTAAGTAGAAATAGAATGTGTTTATATGTCGCATAAATAAAAGGACATTTGTTAAAAATATCTATTTTTTGTATTTTGAACTATAGGATCTAAGTAGAAAAATAATGTGTTTATGTCGCATAAAAAGAAAAAAGAACATTTTTTTAAAGTTTATTTTTGAATTTTGTACTATAGGAATTAAATAGAAATAGAATGTGTTTATATGTTGCATAAAAAGAAACATTTTTTAAATATTTATAAGAATGTGTTAATATGGCGCAAATTTACATACAAAGTATATTTTATAAAAATGTTTACTTCTGATTTTTGCACTATAGGAACTAAGTAGAAATAGAACGTGTTTATATGTCATATATTTATATAGAAGGTAAATTTTATAAAAATATTTACTTCTGATTTTTGCACTATAGGAACTAAGTAGAAATAGAACGTGTTTATATGTCCCATAAAAAAAGAAAATTTTAAAATTTTTTTCTTATTTTTGCATTTTGCACTATAGGATCTAAGTAGAAAAAGAATGTGTTTATATGTCGCATAAAAAGAAAAAAGGAAATTTTATAAAAATGTTTACTTCTGACTTTTGCACTATACGAATTAAGTACAAAAAGAATGTGTTTATATGTCACATGAAATGAAAAGAGTAAATTTTTCTTTAATGTGTATTTTTGAATTTTACACTATAGGAACTAAGTTGAAAAAAGAATGTGTTAATATATCGCATATTTACATACAAAGTATATTTTATAAAAATGTTTACTTCTCATTTTTGCCCTATAGGAACTAAGTAGAAAAAGAATGTGTTTATATGTCATATATTTATATAGAAGGTAAATTTTATAAAAATATTTACTTCTGATTTTTGCACTATAGGAACTAAGTAGAAATAGAACGTGTTTATATGTCCCATAAAAAAAGAAAATTTTAAAATTTTTTTATTTTTGCATTTTGCACTATAGGATCTAAGTAGAAAAAGAATGTGTTTATATGTCGCATAAAAAGAAAAAAGGAAATTTTATAAAAATGTTTACTTCTGACTTTTGCACTATACGAATTAAGTACAAAAAGAATGTGTTTATATGTCACATGAAATGAAAAGAGTAAATTTTTCTTTAATGTGTATTTTTGAATTTTACACTATAGGAACTAAGTTGAAAAAAGAATGTGTTAATATATCGCATATTTACATACAAAGTATATTTTATAAAAATGTTTACTTCTCATTTTTGCACTATTGGAACTAAGTAGAAAAAGAATGTGTTTATACGTCATATATTTATATACAAGGTAAATTTTATAAAAATATTTACTTCTGATGTTTGCACTATAGGAACTAAGTAGAAATAGAATGTGTTTATATGTCGCATAAAAAAAGGACATTTTTTAAAAATATTTATTTTTTGCATTTTGCACTATAGGATCTAAGTAGAAAAAGAATGTGTTTATATATCGCATAAAAAGAAAAAAGGAAATTTTATAAAAATGTTTACTTCTGAATTTTGCACTATACGAATTAAGTACAAAAAGAATGTGTTTATATGTCACATGAAATGAAAAGAGTAAATTTTTCTTTAATGTGTATTTTTGAATTTTACACTATAGGAACTAAGTTGAAAAAAGAATGTGTTAATATATCGCATATTTACATACAAAGTATATTTTATAAAAATGTTTACTTCTCATTTTTGCCCTATAGGAACTAAGTAGAAAAAGAATGTGTTTATATGTCATATATTTATATAGAAGGTAAATTTTATAAAAATATTTACTTCTGATTTTTGCACTATAGGAACTAAGTAGAAATAGAACGTGTTTATATGTCCCATAAAAAAAGAAAATTTTAAAATTTTTTTATTTTTGCATTTTGCACTATAGGATCTAAGTAGAAAAAGAATGTGTTTATATGTCGCATAAAAAGAAAAAAGGAAATTTTATAAAAATGTTTACTTCTGACTTTTGCACTATACGAATTAAGTACAAAAAGAATGTGTTTATATGTCACATGAAATGAAAAGAGTAAATTTTTCTTTAATGTGTATTTTTGAATTTTACACTATAGGAACTAAGTTGAAAAAAGAATGTGTTAATATATCGCATATTTACATACAAAGTATATTTTATAAAAATGTTTACTTCTCATTTTTGCACTATTGGAACTAAGTAGAAAAAGAATGTGTTTATACGTCATATATTTATATACAAGGTAAATTTTATAAAAATATTTACTTCTGATGTTTGCACTATAGGAACTAAGTAGAAATAGAATGTGTTTATATGTCGCATAAAAAAAGGACATTTTTTAAAAATATTTATTTTTTGCATTTTGCACTATAGGATCTAAGTAGAAAAAGAATGTGTTTATATATCGCATAAAAAGAAAAAAGGAAATTTTATAAAAATGTTTACTTCTGAATTTTGCACTATACGAATTAAGTACAAAAAGAATGTGTTTATATGTCACATGAAATGAAAAGAGTAAATTTTTCTTTAATGTGTATTTTTGAATTTTACACTATAGGAACTAAGTTGAAAAAAGAATGTGTTAATATATCGCATATTTACATACAAAGTATATTTTATAAAAATGTTTACTTCTGAATTTTGCACTATTGGAACTAAGCAGAAAAAGAATGTGTTTATATGTCGCATAAAAAGAAGAGTAAATTTTTTTAAATGTTTATTTTTGAATTTTGCACTATAGGATCTAAGTAGAAAAATAATGTGTTTATATGTTGCATAAAAAGGAAATTTTAAAAAATATTTATAAGAATGTGTTAATATGGCGCAAATTTACATACAAAGTATATTTTATAAAAATGTTTACTTCTGAATTTTGCACTATTGGAACTAAGCAGAAAAAGAATGTGTTTATATGTCATATATTTATATACAAGGTAAATTTTATTAAAATATTTACTTCTGATTTTTGCCCTATAGGAACTAAGTAGAAAAAGAATGTGTTTATATGTCATATATTTATATACAAGGTAAATTTTATTAAAATATTTACTTCTGATTTTTGAAACTATAGGAATTAAGTATAAATAGAATGTGTGTATATGTTGCATAAAAAAGAAAATTTTTTTAAATGTTTATAAGAATGTGTTAATATGGTGCAAATTTACATACAAAGTATATTTTATAAAAATGTTTACTTATGAATTTTGCACTATACGAACTAAGTACAAAAAGAATGTGTTTATATGTCATATATTTATATACAAGGTAAATTTTATAAAAATATTTACTTCTGATGTTTGCACCATAGGAACTAAGTAGAAATAGAATGTGTTTATATGTCGCATAAATAAAAGGACATTTTTTAAAAATATCTATTTTTTGTATTTTGAACTATAGGATCTAAGTAGAAAAATAATGTGTTTATGTCGCATAAAAAGAAAAAAGAACATTTTTTCAAAGTTTATTTTTGAATTTTGTACTATAGGAATTAAATAGAAATAGAATGTGTTTATATGTTGCATAAAAAGAAACATTTTTTAAATATTTATAAGAATGTGTTAATATGGCGCAAATTTACATACAAAGTATATTTTATAAAAATGTTTACTTCTGATTTTTGCACTATTGGAACTAAGTAGAAAAAGAATGTGTTTATACGTCATATATTTATATACAAGGTAAATTTTATAAAAATATTTACTTCTGATTTTTGCACTATAGGAACTAAGTAGAAATAGAACGTGTTTATATGTCCCATAAAAAAAGAAAATTTTAAAATTTTTTTCTTATTTTTGCATTTTGCACTATAGGATCTAAGTAGAAAAAGAATGTGTTTATATGTCGCATAAAAAGAAAAAAGGAAATTTTATAAAAATGTTTACTTCTGACTTTTGCACTATACGAATTAAGTACAAAAAGAATGTGTTTATATGTCACATGAAATGAAAAGAGTAAATTTTTCTTTAATGTGTATTTTTGAATTTTACACTATAGGAACTAAGTTGAAAAAAGAATGTGTTAATATATCGCATATTTACATACAAAGTATATTTTATAAAAATGTTTACTTCTCATTTTTGCCCTATAGGAACTAAGTAGAAAAAGAATGTGTTTATATGTCATATATTTATATAGAAGGTAAATTTTATAAAAATATTTACTTCTGATTTTTGCACTATAGGAACTAAGTAGAAATAGAACGTGTTTATATGTCCCATAAAAAAAGAAAATTTTAAAATTTTTTTATTTTTGCATTTTGCACTATAGGATCTAAGTAGAAAAAGAATGTGTTTATATGTCGCATAAAAAGAAAAAAGGAAATTTTATAAAAATGTTTACTTCTGACTTTTGCACTATACGAATTAAGTACAAAAAGAATGTGTTTATATGTCACATGAAATGAAAAGAGTAAATTTTTCTTTAATGTGTATTTTTGAATTTTACACTATAGGAACTAAGTTGAAAAAAGAATGTGTTAATATATCGCATATTTACATACAAAGTATATTTTATAAAAATGTTTACTTCTCATTTTTGCACTATTGGAACTAAGTAGAAAAAGAATGTGTTTATACGTCATATATTTATATACAAGGTAAATTTTATAAAAATATTTACTTCTGATGTTTGCACTATAGGAACTAAGTAGAAATAGAATGTGTTTATATGTCGCATAAAAAAAGGACATTTTTTAAAAATATTTATTTTTTGCATTTTGCACTATAGGATCTAAGTAGAAAAAGAATGTGTTTATATATCGCATAAAAAGAAAAAAGGAAATTTTATAAAACTGTTTACTTCTGAATTTTGCACTATACGAATTAAGTACAAAAAGAATGTGTTTATATGTCACATGAAATGAAAAGAGTAAATTTTTCTTTAATGTGTATTTTTGAATTTTACACTATAGGAACTAAGTTGAAAAAAGAATGTGTTAATATATCGCATATTTACATACAAAGTATATTTTATAAAAATGTTTACTTCTGAATTTTGCACTATTGGAACTAAGCAGAAAAAGAATGTGTTTATATGTCGCATAAAAAGAAGAGTAAATTTTTTTAAATGTTTATTTTTGAATTTTGCACTATAGGATCTAAGTAGAAAAATAATGTGTTTATATGTTGCATAAAAAGGAAATTTTAAAAAATATTTATAAGAATGTGTTAATATGGCGCAAATTTACATACAAAGTATATTTTATAAAAATGTTTACTTCTGAATTTTGCACTATTGGAACTAAGCAGAAAAAGAATGTGTTTATATGTCATATATTTATATACAAGGTAAATTTTATTAAAATATTTACTTCTGATTTTTGCCCTATAGGAACTAAGTAGAAAAAGAATGTGTTTATATGTCATATATTTATATACAAGGTAAATTTTATAAAAATATTTACTTCTGATTTTTGAAACTATAGGAATTAAGTATAAATAGAATGTGTGTATATGTTGCATAAAAAAGAACATTTTTTAAAATGTTTATAAGAATGTGTTAATATGGTGCAAATTTACATACAAAGTATATTTTATAAAAATGTTTACTTATGAATTTTGCACTATACGAACTAAGTACAAAAAGAATGTGTTTATATGTCATATATTTATATACAAGGTAAATTTTATAAAAATATTTACTTCTGATGTTTGCACCATAGGAACTAAGTAGAAATAGAATGTGTTTATATGTCGCATAAATAAAAGGACATTTTTTAAAAATATCTATTTTTTGTATTTTGAACTATAGGATCTAAGTAGAAAAATAATGTGTTTATGTCGCATAAAAAGAAAAAAGAACATTTTTTCAAAGTTTATTTTTGAATTTTGTACTATAGGAATTAAATAGAAATAGAATGTGTTTATATGTTGCATAAAAAGAAACATTTTTTAAATATTTATAAGAATGTGTTAATATGGCGCAAATTTACATACAAAGTATATTTTATAAAAATGTTTACTTCTGATTTTTGCACTATTGGAACTAAGTAGAAAAAGAATGTGTTTATACGTCATATATTTATATACAAGGTAAATTTTATAAAAATATTTACTTCTGATTTTTGCACTATAGGAACTAAGTAGAAATAGAACGTGTTTATATGTACCATAAAAAAAAAATTAAACAAAAAATTTATTTTTGCATTTTGCACTATAGGATCTAAGTAGAAAAAGAATGTGTTTATATGTCGCATAAAAAGAACAAAGTAATTTTTTTAAAATTTATTTTTGAATTTTACACAATAGGAACTAAGTAGAAAAAGAATGTGTTTATATGTCATATATTTATATACAAGGTAAATTTTATAAAAATATTTACTTCTGATGTTTGCACTATAGGAACTAAGTAGAAATAGAATGTGTTTATATGTCGCATAAAAAAAGGACATTTTTTAAAAATATTTATTTTGTGTATATTGCACTATAGGATCTAAGTAGAAAAATAATGTGTTTATGTCGCATAAAAAGAAAAAAATAAATTTTTTTAAATTATTATTTTTGAATTTAGCACTATAGGAACTAAGTAGAAAAAGAGTTTATATGTCGCATAAAAAGAAGAGTAAATTTTTTTAAATGTTTATTTTTGAATTTTGCACTATAGAATCTAAGTAGAAAAATAATGTGTTTATGTCGCATAAAAAGAAAAAAGAAAATTTTTTTAAAGTTTATTTTTGAATTTTGTACTATAGGAATTAAATAGAAATAGAATGTGTTTATATGTTGCATAAAAAGTTACATTTTTTAAATATTTATAAGAATGTGTTAATATGGCGCAAATTTACATACAAAGTATATTTTATAAAAATGTTTATTTCTGAATTTTGCACTATTGGAACTAAGCAGAAAAAGAATGTGTTTATATGTCGCATAAAAAGAAAAAAGGAAATTTTATAAAAATGTTTACTTCTGACTTTTGCACAATACGAATTAAGTACAAAAAGAATGTGTTTATATGTCACATGAAATGAAAAGAGTAAATTTTTCTTTAATGTGTATTTTTGAATTTTACACTATAGGAACTAAGTTGAAAAAAGAATGTGTTAATATATCGCATATTTACATACAAAGTATATTTTATAAAAATGTTTACTTCTCATTTTTGCACTATTGGAACTAAGTAGAAAAAGAATGTGTTTATACGTCATATATTTATATACAAGGTAAATTTTATAAAAATATTTACTTCTGATGTTTGCACTATAGGAACTAAGTAGAAATAGAATGTGTTTATATGTCGCATAAAAAAAGGACATTTTTTAAAAATATTTATTTTTTGCATTTTGCACTATAGGATCTAAGTAGAAAAAGAATGTGTTTATATATCGCATAAAAAGAAAAAAGGAAATTTTATAAAACTGTTTACTTCTGAATTTTGCACTATACGAATTAAGTACAAAAAGAATGTGTTTATATGTCACATGAAATGAAAAGAGTAAATTTTTCTTTAATGTGTATTTTTGAATTTTACACTATAGGAACTAAGTTGAAAAAAGAATGTGTTAATATATCGCATATTTACATACAAAGTATATTTTATAAAAATGTTTACTTCTGAATTTTGCACTATTGGAACTAAGCAGAAAAAGAATGTGTTTATATGTCGCATAAAAAGAAGAGTAAATTTTTTTAAATGTTTATTTTTGAATTTTGCACTATAGGATCTAAGTAGAAAAATAATGTGTTTATATGTTGCATAAAAAGGAAATTTTAAAAATTATTTATAAGAATGTGTTAATATGGCGCAAATTTACATACAAAGTATATTTTATAAAAATGTTTACTTCTGAATTTTGCACTATTGGAACTAAGCAGAAAAAGAATGTGTTTATATGTCATATATTTATATACAAGGTAAATTTTATTAAAATATTTACTTCTGATTTTTGCCCTATAGGAACTAAGTAGAAAAAGAATGTGTTTATATGTCATATATTTATATACAAGGTAAATTTTATAAAAATATTTACTTCTGATTTTTGAAACTATAGGAATTAAGTATAAATAGAATGTGTGTATATGTTGCATAAAAAAGAAAATTTTTTTAAATGTTTATAAGAATGTGTTAATATGGTGCAAATTTACATACAAAGTATATTTTATAAAAATGTTTACTTATGAATTTTGCACTATACGAACTAAGTACAAAAAGAATGTGTTTATATGTCATATATTTATATACAAGGTAAATTTTATAAAAATATTTACTTCTGATGTTTGCACCATAGGAATTAAATAGAAATAGAATGTGTTTATATGTTGCATAAAAAGAAACATTTTTTAAATATTTATAAGAATGTGTTAATATGGCGCAAATTTACATACAAAGTATATTTTATAAAAATGTTTACTTCTGATTTTTGCACTATTGGAACTAAGTAGAAAAAGAATGTGTTTATACGTCATATATTTATATACAAGGTAAATTTTATAAAAATATTTACTTCTGATTTTTGCACTATAGGAACTAAGTAGAAATAGAACGTGTTTATATGTCCCATAAAAAAAGAAAATTTTAAAATTTTTTTCTTATTTTTGCATTTTGCACTATAGGATCTAAGTAGAAAAAGAATGTGTTTATATGTCGCATAAAAAGAAAAAAGGAAATTTTATAAAAATGTTTACTTCTGACTTTTGCACTATACGAATTAAGTACAAAAAGAAAATTTTTTAAAATATTTATATGAATGTGTTAATATGGCGCAAATTTACATACAAAGTATATTTTATAAAAATGTTTATTTCTGAATTTTGCACTATTGGAACTAAGCAGAAAAAGAATGTGTTAATATATCGCATATTTACATACAAAGTATATTTTATAAAAATGTTTACTTATGAATTTTGCACTATACGAACTAAGTACAAAAAGAATGTGTTTATATGTCATATATTTATATACAAGGTAAATTTTATAAAAATATTTACTTCTGATGTTTGCACTATAGGAACTAAGTAGAAATAGAATGTGTTTATATGTCGCATAAATAAAAGGACATTTTTTTTAAATATCTATTTTTTGTATTTTGAACTATAGGATCTAAGTAGAAAAATAATGTGTTTATGTCGCATAAAAAGAAAATAGGAAATTTTTTTAATGTTTACTTCTGACTTTTGCGCTATAGGAACTAAGTAGAAAAAGAATGTGTTTATATGTCATATATTTATATACAAGGTAAATTTTATTAAAATATTTACTTCTGATTTTTGAAACTATAGGAATTAAGTATAAATAGAATGTGTGTATATGTTGCATAAAAAAGAAAATTTTTTAAAATGTTTATAAGAATGTGTTAATATGGTGCAAATTTACATACAAAGTATATTTTATAAAAATGTTTACTTATGAATTTTGCACTATACGAACTAAGTACAAAAAGAATGTGTTTATATGTCATATATTTATATACAAGGTAAATTTTATAAAAATATTTACTTCTGATGTTTGCACCATAGGAACTAAGTAGAAATAGAATGTGTTTATATGTCGCATAAATAAAAGGACATTTTTTTAAAATATCTATTTTTTGTATTTTGAACTATAGGATCTAAGTAGAAAAATAATGTGTTTATGTCGCATAAAAAGAAAAAAGAACATTTTTTTAAAGTTTATTTTTGAATTTTGTACTATAGGAATTAAATAGAAATAGAATGTGTTTATATGTTGCATAAAAAGAAACATTTTTTAAATATTTATAAGAATGTGTTAATATGGCGCAAATTTACATACAAAGTACATTTTATAAAAATGTTTACTTCTGATTTTTGCACTATTGGAACTAAGTAGAAAAAGAATGTGTTTATACGTCATATATTTATATACAAGGTAAATTTTATAAAAATATTTACTTCTGATTTTTGCACTATAGGAACTAAGTAGAAATAGAACGTGTTTATATGTACCATAAAAAAAAAAATTAAACAAAAAATTTATTTTTGCATTTTGCACTATAGGATCTAAGTAGAAAAAGAATGTGTTTATATGTCGCATAAAAAGAACAAAGTAATTTTTTTTTAGTTTATTTTTGAATTTTACACAATAGGAACTAAGTACAAAAAGAATGTGTTTATATGTCATATATTTATATAGAAGGTAAATTTTATAAAAATATTTACTTCTGATTTTTGCACTATAGGAACTAAGTAGAAATAGAACGTGTTTATATGTCCCATAAAAAAAGAAAATTTTAAAATTTTTTTATTTTTGCATTTTGCACTATAGGATCTAAGTAGAAAAAGAATGTGTTTATATGTCGCATAAAAAGAAAAAAGGAAATTTTATAAAAATGTTTAATTCTGACTTTTGCACTATACGAATTAAGTACAAAAAGAATGTGTTTATATGTCACATGAAATGAAAAGAGTAAATTTTTCTTTAATGTGTATTTTTGAATTTTACACTATAGGAACTAAGTTGAAAAAAGAATGTGTTAATATATCGCATATTTACATACAAAGTATATTTTATAAAAATGTTTACTTCTGAATTTTGCACTATTGGAACTAAGCAGAAAAAGAATGTGTTTATATGTCGCATAAAAAGAAGAGTAAATTTTTTTAAATGTTTATTTTTGAATTTTGCACTATAGGATCTAAGTAGAAAAATAATGTGTTTATATGTTGCATAAAAAGGAAATTTTAAAAAATATTTATAAGAATGTGTTAATATGGCGCAAATTTACATACAAAGTATATTTTATAAAAATGTTTACTTCTGAATTTTGCACTATTGGAACTAAGCAGAAAAAGAATGTGTTTATATGTCATATATTTATATACAAGGTAAATTTTATTAAAATATTTACTTCTGATTTTTGCCCTATAGGAACTAAGTAGAAAAAGAATGTGTTTATATGTCATATATTTATATACAAGGTAAATTTTATAAAAATATTTACTTCTGATTTTTGAAACTATAGGAATTAAGTATAAATAGAATGTGTGTATATGTTGCATAAAAAAGAAAATTTTTTAAAATGTTTATAAGAATGTGTTAATATGGTGCAAATTTACATACAAAGTATATTTTATAAAAATGTTTACTTATGAATTTTGCACTATACGAACTAAGTACAAAAAGAATGTGTTTATATGTCATATATTTATATACAAGGTAAATTTTATAAAAATATTTACTTCTGATGTTTGCACCATAGGAACTAAGTAGAAATAGAATGTGTTTATATGTCGCATAAATAAAAGGACATTTTTTAAAAATATCTATTTTTTGTATTTTGAACTATAGGATCTAAGTAGAAAAATAATGTGTTTATGTCGCATAAAAAGAAAAAAGAACATTTTTTCAAAGTTTATTTTTGAATTTTGTACTATAGGAATTAAATAGAAATAGAATGTGTTTATATGTTGCATAAAAAGAAACATTTTTTAAATATTTATAAGAATGTGTTAATATGGCGCAAATTTACATACAAAGTATATTTTATAAAAATGTTTACTTCTGATTTTTGCACTATTGGAACTAAGTAGAAAAAGAATGTGTTTATACGTCATATATTTATATACAAGGTAAATTTTATAAAAATATTTACTTCTGATTTTTGCACTATAGGAACTAAGTAGAAATAGAACGTGTTTATATGTACCATAAAAAAAAAAATTAAACAAAAAATTTATTTTTGCATTTTGCACTATAGGATCTAAGTAGAAAAATAATGTGTTTATGTCGCATAAAAAGAAAAAAGAACATTTTTTCAAAGTTTATTTTTGAATTTTGTACTATAGGAATTAAATAGAAATAGAATGTGTTTATATGTTGCATAAAAAGAAACATTTTTTAAATATTTATAAGAATGTGTTAATATGGCGCAAATTTACATACAAAGTATATTTTATAAAAATGTTTACTTCTGAATTTTGCACTATTGGAACTAAGCAGAAAAAGAATGTGTTTATATGTCATATATTTATATACAAGGTAAATTTTATTAAAATATTTACTTCTGATTTTTGCCCTATAGGAACTAAGTAGAAAAAGAATGTGTTTATATGTCATATATTTATATACAAGGTAAATTTTATAAAAATATTTACTTCTGATTTTTGAAACTATAGGAATTAAGTATAAATAGAATGTGTGTATATGTTGCATAAAAAAGAAAATTTTTTTAAATGTTTATAAGAATGTGTTAATATGGTGCAAATTTACATACAAAGTATATTTTATAAAAATGTTTACTTATGAATTTTGCACTATACGAACTAAGTACAAAAAGAATGTGTTTATATGTCATATATTTATATACAAGGTAAATTTTATAAAAATATTTACTTCTGATGTTTGCACCATAGGAATTAAATAGAAATAGAATGTGTTTATATGTTGCATAAAAAGAAACATTTTTTAAATATTTATAAGAATGTGTTAATATGGCGCAAATTTACATACAAAGTATATTTTATAAAAATGTTTACTTCTGATTTTTGCACTATTGGAACTAAGTAGAAAAAGAATGTGTTTATACGTCATATATTTATATACAAGGTAAATTTTATAAAAATATTTACTTCTGATTTTTGCACTATAGGAACTAAGTAGAAATAGAACGTGTTTATATGTCCCATAAAAAAAGAAAATTTTAAAATTTTTTTATTTTTGCATTTTGCACTATAGGATCTAAGTAGAAAAAGAATGTGTTTATATGTCGCATAAAAAAAGAAAATTTTAAAATTTTTTTCTTATTTTTGCATTTTGCACTATAGGATCTAAGTAGAAAAAGAATGTGTTTATATGTCGCATAAAAAGAAAAAAGGAAATTTTATAAAAATGTTTACTTCTGACTTTTGCACTATACGAATTAAGTACAAAAAGAAAATTTTTTAAAATATTTATATGAATGTGTTAATATGGCGCAAATTTACATACAAAGTATATTTTATAAAAATGTTTATTTCTGAATTTTGCACTATTGGAACTAAGCAGAAAAAGAATGTGTTAATATATCGCATATTTACATACAAAGTATATTTTATAAAAATGTTTACTTATGAATTTTGCACTATACGAACTAAGTACAAAAAGAATGTGTTTATATGTCATATATTTATATACAAGGTAAATTTTATAAAAATATTTACTTCTGATGTTTGCACTATAGGAACTAAGTAGAAATAGAATGTGTTTATATGTCGCATAAATAAAAGGACATTTTTTTTAAATATCTATTTTTTGTATTTTGAACTATAGGATCTAAGTAGAAAAATAATGTGTTTATGTCGCATAAAAAGAAAATAGGAAATTTTTTTAATGTTTACTTCTGACTTTTGCGCTATAGGAACTAAGTAGAAAAAGAATGTGTTTATATGTCATATATTTATATACAAGGTAAATTTTATTAAAATATTTACTTCTGATTTTTGAAACTATAGGAATTAAGTATAAATAGAATGTGTGTATATGTTGCATAAAAAAGAAAATTTTTTTAAATGTTTATAAGAATGTGTTAATATGGTGCAAATTTACATACAAAGTATATTTTATAAAAATGTTTACTTATGAATTTTGCACTATACGAACTAAGTACAAAAAGAATGTGTTTATATGTCATATATTTATATACAAGGTAAATTTTATAAAAATATTTACTTCTGATGTTTGCACCATAGGAACTAAGTAGAAATAGAATGTGTTTATATGTCGCATAAATAAAAGGACATTTTTTTAAAATATCTATTTTTTGTATTTTGAACTATAGGATCTAAGTAGAAAAATAATGTGTTTATGTCGCATAAAAAGAAAAAAGAACATTTTTTTAAAGTTTATTTTTGAATTTTGTACTATAGGAATTAAATAGAAATAGAATGTGTTTATATGTTGCATAAAAAGAAACATTTTTTAAATATTTATAAGAATGTGTTAATATGGCGCAAATTTACATACAAAGTATATTTTATAAAAATGTTTACTTCTGATTTTTGCACTATTGGAACTAAGTAGAAAAAGAATGTGTTTATACGTCATATATTTATATACAAGGTAAATTTTATAAAAATATTTACTTCTGATTTTTGCACTATAGGAACTAAGTAGAAATAGAACGTGTTTATATGTACCATAAAAAAAAAAATTAAACAAAAAATTTATTTTTGCATTTTGCACTATAGGATCTAAGTAGAAAAAGAATGTGTTTATATGTCGCATAAAAAGAACAAAGTAATTTTTTTTTAGTTTATTTTTGAATTTTACACAATAGGAACTAAGTAGAAAAAGAATGTGTTTATATGTCGCATAAAAAGAAAAAAGGAAATTTTATAAAAATGTTTAATTCTGACTTTTGCACTATACGAATTAAGTACAAAAAGAATGTGTTTATATGTCACATGAAATGAAAAGAGTAAATTTTTCTTTAATGTGTATTTTTGAATTTTACACTATAGGAACTAAGTTGAAAAAAGAATGTGTTAATATATCGCATATTTACATACAAAGTATATTTTATAAAAATGTTTACTTCTGAATTTTGCACTATTGGAACTAAGCAGAAAAAGAATGTGTTTATATGTCGCATAAAAAGAAGAGTAAATTTTTTTAAATGTTTATTTTTGAATTTTGCACTATAGGATCTAAGTAGAAAAATAATGTGTTTATATGTTGCATAAAAAGGAAATTTTAAAAAATATTTATAAGAATGTGTTAATATGGCGCAAATTTACATACAAAGTATATTTTATAAAAATGTTTACTTCTGAATTTTGCACTATTGGAACTAAGCAGAAAAAGAATGTGTTTATATGTCATATATTTATATACAAGGTAAATTTTATTAAAATATTTACTTCTGATTTTTGCCCTATAGGAACTAAGTAGAAAAAGAATGTGTTTATATGTCATATATTTATATACAAGGTAAATTTTATTAAAATATTTACTTCTGATTTTTGAAACTATAGGAATTAAGTATAAATAGAATGTGTGTATATGTTGCATAAAAAAGAAAATTTTTTTAAATGTTTATAAGAATGTGTTAATATGGTGCAAATTTACATACAAAGTATATTTTATAAAAATGTTTACTTATGAATTTTGCACTATACGAACTAAGTACAAAAAGAATGTGTTTATATGTCATATATTTATATACAAGGTAAATTTTATAAAAATATTTACTTCTGATGTTTGCACCATAGGAACTAAGTAGAAATAGAATGTGTTTATATGTCGCATAAATAAAAGGACATTTTTTTAAAATATCTATTTTTTGTATTTTGAACTATAGGATCTAAGTAGAAAAATAATGTGTTTATGTCGCATAAAAAGAAAAAAGAACATTTTTTTAAAGTTTATTTTTGAATTTTGTACTATAGGAATTAAATAGAAATAGAATGTGTTTATATGTTGCATAAAAAGAAACATTTTTTAAATATTTATAAGAATGTGTTAATATGGCGCAAATTTACATACAAAGTATATTTTATAAAAATGTTTACTTCTGATTTTTGCACTATTGGAACTAAGTAGAAAAAGAATGTGTTTATACGTCATATATTTATATACAAGGTAAATTTTATAAAAATATTTACTTCTGATTTTTGCACTATAGGAACTAAGTAGAAATAGAACGTGTTTATATGTACCATAAAAAAAAAAATTAAACAAAAAATTTATTTTTGCATTTTGCACTATAGGATCTAAGTAGAAAAAGAATGTGTTTATATGTCGCATAAAAAGAACAAAGTAATTTTTTTTTAGTTTATTTTTGAATTTTACACAATAGGAACTAAGTAGAAAAAGAATGTGTTTATATGTCATATATTTATATAGAAGGTAAATTTTATAAAAATATTTACTTCTGATTTTTGCACTATAGGAACTAAGTAGAAATAGAACGTGTTTATATGTACCATAAAAAAAGAAAATTTTAAAATTTTTTTATTTTTGCATTTTGCACTATAGGATCTAAGTAGAAAAAGAATGTGTTTATATGTCGCATAAAAAGAAAAAAGGAAATTTTATAAAAATGTTTAATTCTGACTTTTGCACTATACGAATTAAGTACAAAAAGAATGTGTTTATATGTCACATGAAATGAAAAGAGTAAATTTTTCTTTAATGTGTATTTTTGAATTTTACACTATAGGAACTAAGTTGAAAAAAGAATGTGTTAATATATCGCATATTTACATACAAAGTATATTTTATAAAAATGTTTACTTCTGAATTTTGCACTATTGGAACTAAGCAGAAAAAGAATGTGTTTATATGTCGCATAAAAAGAAGAGTAAATTTTTTTAAATGTTTATTTTTGAATTTTGCACTATAGGATCTAAGTAGAAAAATAATGTGTTTATATGTTGCATAAAAAGGAAATTTTAAAAAATATTTATAAGAATGTGTTAATATGGCGCAAATTTACATACAAAGTATATTTTATAAAAATGTTTACTTCTGAATTTTGCACTATTGGAACTAAGCAGAAAAAGAATGTGTTTATATGTCATATATTTATATACAAGGTAAATTTTATTAAAATATTTACTTCTGATTTTTGCCCTATAGGAACTAAGTAGAAAAAGAATGTGTTTATATGTCATATATTTATATACAAGGTAAATTTTATAAAAATATTTACTTCTGATTTTTGAAACTATAGGAATTAAGTATAAATAGAATGTGTGTATATGTTGCATAAAAAAGAAAATTTTTTAAAATGTTTATAAGAATGTGTTAATATGGTGCAAATTTACATACAAAGTATATTTTATAAAAATGTTTACTTATGAATTTTGCACTATACGAACTAAGTACAAAAAGAATGTGTTTATATGTCATATATTTATATACAAGGTAAATTTTATAAAAATATTTACTTCTGATGTTTGCACCATAGGAACTAAGTAGAAATAGAATGTGTTTATATGTCGCATAAATAAAAGGACATTTTTTTAAAATATCTATTTTTTGTATTTTGAACTATAGGATCTAAGTAGAAAAATAATGTGTTTATGTCGCATAAAAAGAAAAAAGAACATTTTTTTAAAGTTTATTTTTGAATTTTGTACTATAGGAATTAAATAGAAATAGAATGTGTTTATATGTTGCATAAAAAGAAACATTTTTTAAATATTTATAAGAATGTGTTAATATGGCGCAAATTTACATACAAAGTATATTTTATAAAAATGTTTACTTCTGATTTTTGCACTATTGGAACTAAGTAGAAAAAGAATGTGTTTATACGTCATATATTTATATACAAGGTAAATTTTATAAAAATATTTACTTCTGATTTTTGCACTATAGGAACTAAGTAGAAATAGAACGTGTTTATATGTACCATAAAAAAAAAAATTAAACAAAAAATTTATTTTTGCATTTTGCACTATAGGATCTAAGTAGAAAAAGAATGTGTTTATATGTCGCATAAAAAGAACAAAGTAATTTTTTTTTAGTTTATTTTTGAATTTTACACAATAGGAACTAAGTAGAAAAAGAATGTGTTTATATGTCATATATTTATATACAAGGTAAATTTTATAAAAATATTTACTTCTGATGTTTGCACTATAGGAACTAAGTAGAAATAGAATGTGTTTATATGTCGCATAAAAAAAGGACATTTTTTAAAAATATTTATTTTGTGTATATTGCACTATAGGATCTAAGTAGAAAAATAATGTGTTTATGTCGCATAAAAAGAAAAAAATAAATTTTTTTAAATTATTATTTTTGAATTTAGCACTATAGGAACTAAGTAGAAAAAGAGTTTATATGTCGCATAAAAAGAAGAGTAAATTTTTTTAAATGTTTATTTTTGAATTTTGCACTATAGAATCTAAGTAGAAAAATAATGTGTTTATGTCGCATAAAAAGAAAAAAGAAAATTTTTTTAAAGTTTATTTTTGAATTTTGTACTATAGGAATTAAATAGAAATAGAATGTGTTTATATGTTGCATAAAAAGTTACATTTTTTAAATATTTATAAGAATGTGTTAATATGGCGCAAATTTACATACAAAGTATATTTTATAAAAATGTTTACTTCTGAATTTTGCACTATTCGAACTAAGTAGAAAAAGATTGTGTTCATATGTCATATATTTATATACAAGGTAAATTTTATAAAAATATTTACTTCTGATGTTTGCACTATAGGAACTAAGTAGAAATAGAATGTGTTTATATGTCGCATAAAAAAAAGGACATTTTTTAAAAATGTTTATTTTTTGTATTTTGCACTATAGGATCTAAGTAGAAAAATAATGTGTTTATGTTGCATAAAAAGAAAAAAATAAATTTTTTAAAATTATTATTTTTGAATTTAGCACTATAGGAACTAAGTAGAAAAAGAAAGTGTTTATATGTCGCATAAACAGAAGTGTAAATTGTTTTTAATGTTTATTTTTGAATTTTGCACTATAGGATCTAAGTAGAAAAATAATGTGTATGTCGCATAAAAAGAAAATAGGAAATTTTTTTAATGTTTACTTCTGACTTTTGCGCTATAGGAACTAAGTAGAAAAAGAATGTGTTTATATGTCATATATTTATATAAAAGGTAAATTTTATAAAAATATTTACTTCTGATTTTTGCACTATAGGAACTAAGTAGAAAAAGAAAGTGTTTATATATCGCATAAAAAGAAGAGTAAATTTTTTTAAATGTTTATTTTTGAATTTTGCACTATAGGATCTAAGTAGAAAAATAATGTGTTTATATGTTGCATAAAAAGAAAATTTTTTAAAATATTTATATGAATGTGTTAATATGGCGCAAATTTACATACAAAGTATATTTTATAAAAATGTTTATTTCTGAATTTTGCACTATTGGAACTAAGCAGAAAAAGAATGTGTTTATATGTCGCATAAAAAGAAAAAAGGAAATTTTATAAAAATGTTTACTTCTGACTTTTGCACTATACGAATTAAGTACAAAAAGAATGTGTTTATATGTCACATGAAATGAAAAGAGTAAATTTTTCTTTAATGTGTATTTTTGAATTTTACACTATAGGAACTAAGTTGAAAAAAGAATGTGTTAATATATCGCATATTTACATACAAAGTATATTTTATAAAAATGTTTACTTCTCATTTTTGCACTATTGGAACTAAGTAGAAAAAGAATGTGTTTATACGTCATATATTTATATACAAGGTAAATTTTATAAAAATATTTACTTCTGATGTTTGCACTATAGGAACTAAGTAGAAATAGAATGTGTTTATATGTCGCATAAAAAAAGGACATTTTTTAAAAATATTTATTTTTTGCATTTTGCACTATAGGATTTAAGTAGAAAAAGAATGTGTTTATATATCGCATAAAAAGAAAAAAGGAAATTTTATAAAACTGTTTACTTCTGAATTTTGCACTATACGAATTAAGTACAAAAAGAATGTGTTTATATGTCACATGAAATGAAAAGAGTAAATTTTTCTTTAATGTGTATTTTTGAATTTTACACTATAGGAACTAAGTTGAAAAAAGAATGTGTTAATATATCGCATATTTACATACAAAGTATATTTTATAAAAATGTTTACTTCTGAATTTTGCACTATTGGAACTAAGCAGAAAAAGAATGTGTTTATATGTCGCATAAAAAGAAGAGTAAATTTTTTTAAATGTTTATTTTTGAATTTTGCACTATAGGATCTAAGTAGAAAAATAATGTGTTTATATGTTGCATAAAAAGGAAATTTTAAAAAATATTTATAAGAATGTGTTAATATGGCGCAAATTTACATACAAAGTATATTTTATAAAAATGTTTACTTCTGAATTTTGCACTATTGGAACTAAGCAGAAAAAGAATGTGTTTATATGTCATATATTTATATACAAGGTAAATTTTATTAAAATATTTACTTCTGATTTTTGCCCTATAGGAACTAAGTAGAAAAAGAATGTGTTTATATGTCATATATTTATATACAAGGTAAATTTTATAAAAATATTTACTTCTGATTTTTGAAACTATAGGAATTAAGTATAAATAGAATGTGTGTATATGTTGCATAAAAAAGAAAATTTTTTAAAATGTTTATAAGAATGTGTTAATATGGTGCAAATTTACATACAAAGTATATTTTATAAAAATGTTTACTTATGAATTTTGCACTATACGAACTAAGTACAAAAAGAATGTGTTTATATGTCATATATTTATATACAAGGTAAATTTTATAAAAATATTTACTTCTGATGTTTGCACCATAGGAATTAAATAGAAATAGAATGTGTTTATATGTTGCATAAAAAGAAACATTTTTTAAATATTTATAAGAATGTGTTAATATGGCGCAAATTTACATACAAAGTATATTTTATAAAAATGTTTACTTCTGATTTTTGCACTATTGGAACTAAGTAGAAAAAGAATGTGTTTATACGTCATATATTTATATACAAGGTAAATTTTATAAAAATATTTACTTCTGATTTTTGCACTATAGGAACTAAGTAGAAATAGAACGTGTTTATATGTCCCATAAAAAAAGAAAATTTTAAAATTTTTTTCTTATTTTTGCATTTTGCACTATAGGATCTAAGTAGAAAAAGAATGTGTTTATATGTCGCATAAAAAGAAAAAAGGAAATTTTATAAAAATGTTTACTTCTGACTTTTGCACTATACGAATTAAGTACAAAAAGAAAATTTTTTAAAATATTTATATGAATGTGTTAATATGGCGCAAATTTACATACAAAGTATATTTTATAAAAATGTTTATTTCTGAATTTTGCACTATTGGAACTAAGCAGAAAAAGAATGTGTTAATATATCGCATATTTACATACAAAGTATATTTTATAAAAATGTTTACTTATGAATTTTGCACTATACGAACTAAGTACAAAAAGAATGTGTTTATATGTCATATATTTATATACAAGGTAAATTTTATAAAAATATTTACTTCTGATGTTTGCACCATAGGAACTAAGTAGAAATAGAATGTGTTTATATGTCGCATAAATAAAAGGACATTTTTTTAAAATATCTATTTTTTGTATTTTGAACTATAGGATCTAAGTAGAAAAATAATGTGTTTATGTCGCATAAAAAGAAAAAAGAACATTTTTTTAAAGTTTATTTTTGAATTTTGTACTATAGGAATTAAATAGAAATAGAATGTGTTTATATGTTGCATAAAAAGAAACATTTTTTAAATATTTATAAGAATGTGTTAATATGGCGCAAATTTACATACAAAGTATATTTTATAAAAATGTTTACTTCTGATTTTTGCACTATTGGAACTAAGTAGAAAAAGAATGTGTTTATACGTCATATATTTATATACAAGGTAAATTTTATAAAAATATTTACTTCTGATTTTTGCACTATAGGAACTAAGTAGAAATAGAACGTGTTTATATGTACCATAAAAAAAAAAATTAAACAAAATATTTATTTTTGCATTTTGCACTATAGGATCTAAGTAGAAAAAGAATGTGTTTATATGTCGCATAAAAAGAACAAAGTAATTTTTTTTTAGTTTATTTTTGAATTTTACACAATAGGAACTAAGTAGAAAAAGAATGTGTTTATATGTCATATATTTATATAGAAGGTAAATTTTATAAAAATATTTACTTCTGATTTTTGCACTATAGGAACTAAGTAGAAATAGAACGTGTTTATATGTCCCATAAAAAAAGAAAATTTTAAAATTTTTTTATTTTTGCATTTTGCACTATAGGATCTAAGTAGAAAAAGAATGTGTTTATATGTCGCATAAAAAGAAAAAAGGAAATTTTATAAAAATGTTTAATTCTGACTTTTGCACTATACGAATTAAGTACAAAAAGAATGTGTTTATATGTCACATGAAATGAAAAGAGTAAATTTTTCTTTAATGTGTATTTTTGAATTTTACACTATAGGAACTAAGTTGAAAAAAGAATGTGTTAATATATCGCATATTTACATACAAAGTATATTTTATAAAAATGTTTACTTCTCATTTTTGCACTATTGGAACTAAGTAGAAAAAGAATGTGTTTATACGTCATATATTTATATACAAGGTAAATTTTATAAAAATATTTACTTCTGATGTTTGCACTATAGGAACTAAGTAGAAATAGAATGTGTTTATATGTCGCATAAAAAAGGACATTTTTTAAAAATATTTATTTTTTGCATTTTGCACTATAGGATCTAAGTAGAAAAAGAATGTGTTTATATATCGCATAAAAAGAAAAAAGGAAATTTTATAAAAATGTTTACTTCTGAATTTTGCACTATACGAATTAAGTACAAAAAGAATGTGTTTATATGTCACATGAAATGAAAAGAGTAAATTTTTCTTTAATGTGTATTTTTGAATTTTACACTATAGGAACTAAGTTGAAAAAAGAATGTGTTAATATATCGCATAATTACATACAAAGTATATTTTATAAAAATGTTTACTTCTGAATTTTGCACAATTGGAACTAAGTAGAAAAAGAATGTGTTTATATGTCATATATTTATATACAAGGTAAATTTTATTAAAATATTTACTTCTGATTTTTGCCCTATAGAAACTAAGTAGAAAAAGAAGGTGTTTATATGTCATATATTTATATACAAGGTAAATTTTATTAAAATATTTACTTCTGATTTTTGAAACTATAGGAATTAAGTATAAATAGAATGTGTGTATATGTTGCATAAAAAAGAAAATTTTTTTAAATGTTTATAAGAATGTGTTAATATGGTGCAAATTTACATACAAAGTATATTTTATAAAAATGTTTACTTATGAATTTTGCACTATACGAACTAAGTACAAAAAGAATGTGTTTATATGTCATATATTTATATACAAGGTAAATTTTATAAAAATATTTACTTCTGATGTTTGCACCATAGGAACTAAGTAGAAATAGAATGTGTTTATATGTCGCATAAATAAAAGGACATTTTTTTAAAATATCTATTTTTTGTATTTTGAACTATAGGATCTAAGTAGAAAAATAATGTGTTTATGTCGCATAAAAAGAAAAAAGAACATTTTTTTAAAGTTTATTTTTGAATTTTGTACTATAGGAATTAAATAGAAATAGAATGTGTTTATATGTTGCATAAAAAGAAACATTTTTTAAATATTTATAAGAATGTGTTAATATGGCGCAAATTTACATACAAAGTATATTTTATAAAAATGTTTACTTCTGATTTTTGCACTATTGGAACTAAGTAGAAAAAGAATGTGTTTATACGTCATATATTTATATACAAGGTAAATTTTATAAAAATATTTACTTCTGATTTTTGCACTATAGGAACTAAGTAGAAATAGAATGTGTTTATATGTCGCATAAAAAAAGGACATTTTTTTAAAATATTTATTTTGTGTATATTGCACTATAGGATCTAAGTAGAAAAATAATGTGTTTATGTCGCATAAAAAGAAAAAAATAAATTTTTTAAAATTATTATTTTTGAATTTAGCACTATAGGAACTAAGTAGAAAAAGAGTTTATATGTCGCATAAAAAGAAGAGTAAATTTTTTTAAATGTTTATTTTTGAATTTTGCACTATAGGATCTAAGTAGAAAAATAATGTGTTTATGTCGCATAAAAAGAAAAAAGAAAATTTTTTTAAAGTTTATTTTTGAATTTTGTACTATAGGAATTAAATAGAAATAGAATGTGTTTATATGTTGCATAAAAAGTTACATTTTTTAAATATTTATAAGAATGTGTTAATATGGCGCAAATTTACATACAAAGTATATTTTATAAAAATGTTTACTTCTGAATTTTGCACTATTCGAACTAAGTAGAAAAAGATTGTGTTCATATGTCATATATTTATATACAAGGTAAATTTTATAAAAATATTTACTTCTGATGTTTGTACTATAGGAACTAAGTAGAAATAGAATGTGTTTATATGTCGCATAAAAAAAGGACATTTTTTAAAAATGTTTATTTTTTGTATTTTGCACTATAGGATCTAAGTAGAAAAATAATGTGTTTATGTTGCATAAAAAGAAAAAAATAAATTTTTTAAAATTATTATTTTTGAATTTAGCACTATAGGAACTAAGTAGAAAAAGAAAGTGTTTATATGTCGCATAAACAGAAGTGTAAATTGTTTTTAATGTTTATTTTTGAATTTTGCACTATAGGATCTAAGTAGAAAAATAATGTGTATGTCGCATAAAAAGAAAATAGGAAATTTTTTTAATGTTTACTTCTGACTTTTGCGCTATAGGAACTAAGTAGAAAAAGAATGTGTTTATATGTCATATATTTATATACAAGGTAAATTTTATAAAAATATTTACTTCTGATTTTTGCACTATAGGAACTAAGTAGAAAAAGAAAGTGTTTATATATCGCATAAAAAGAAGAGTAAATTTTTTTTAATGTTTATTTTTGAATTTTGCACTATAGGATCTAAGTAGAAAAATAATGTGTTTATATGTTGCATAAAAAGAAAATTTTTTAAAATATCTATATGAATGTGTTAATATGGCGCAAATTTACATACAAAGTATATTTAATAAAAATGTTTACTTCTGAATTTTGCACTATTGGAACTAAGCAGAAAAAGAATGTGTTTATATGTCATATATTTATATACAAGGTAAATTTTATTAAAATATTTACTTCTGATTTTTGCCCTATAGGAACTAAGTAGAAAAAGAATGTGTTTATATGTCATATATTTATATAGAAGGTAAATTTTATAAAAATATTTACTTCTGATTTTTGCACTATAGGAACTAAGTAGAAATAGAACGTGTTTATATGTCCCATAAAAAAAGAAAATTTTAAAATTTTTTTATTTTTGCATTTTGCACTATAGGATCTAAGTAGAAAAAGAATGTGTTTATATGTCGCATAAAAAGAAAAAAGGAAATTTTATAAAAATGTTTACTTCTGACTTTTGCACTATACGAATTAAGTACAAAAAGAATGTGTTTATATGTCACATGAAATGAAAAGAGTAAATTTTTCTTTAATGTGTATTTTTGAATTTTACACTATAGGAACTAAGTTGAAAAAAGAATGTGTTAATATATCGCATATTTACATACAAAGTATATTTTATAAAAATGTTTACTTCTCATTTTTGCACTATTGGAACTAAGTAGAAAAAGAATGTGTTTATACGTCATATATTTATATACAAGGTAAATTTTATAAAAATATTTACTTCTGATGTTTGCACTATAGGAACTAAGTAGAAATAGAATGTGTTTATATGTCGCATAAAAAAGGACATTTTTTAAAAATATTTATTTTTTGCATTTTGCACTATAGGATCTAAGTAGAAAAAGAATGTGTTTATATATCGCATAAAAAGAAAAAAGGAAATTTTATAAAAATGTTTACTTCTGAATTTTGCACTATACGAATTAAGTACAAAAAGAATGTGTTTATATGTCACATGAAATGAAAAGAGTAAATTTTTCTTTAATGTGTATTTTTGAATTTTACACTATAGGAACTAAGTTGAAAAAAGAATGTGTTAATATATCGCATATTTACATACAAAGTATATTTTATAAAAATGTTTACTTATGAATTTTGCACTATTGGAACTAAGTAGAAAAAGAATGTGTTTATATGTCATATATTTATATACAAGGTAAATTTTATTAAAATATTTACTTCTGATTTTTGCCCTATAGGAACTAAGTAGAAAAAGAAGGTGTTTATATGTCATATATTTATATAGAAGGTAAATTTTATAAAAATATTTACTTCTGATTTTTACACTATAGGAACTAAGTAGAAATAGAACGTGTTTATATGTCGCATAAAAAGAAGAGTAATTTTTTTAAAATTATTATTTTTGAATTTAGCACTATAGGATCTAAGTAGAAAAATAATGTGTTTATATGTTGCATAAAAAGGAAATTTTTAAAAATATTTATAAGAATGTGTTAATATGGCGCAAATTTACATACAAAGTATATTTTATAAAAATGTTTACTTCTGAATTTTGCACTATTGGAACTAAGCAGAAAAAGAATGTGTTTATATGTCATATATTTATATACAAGGTAAATTTTATTAAAATATTTACTTCTGATTTTTGCCCTATAGGAACTAAGTAGAAAAAGAATGTGTTTATATGTCATATATTTATATACAAGGTAAATTTTATAAAAATATTTACTTCTGATTTTTGAAACTATAGGAATTAAGTATAAATAGAATGTGTGTATATGTTGCATAAAAAAGAAAATTTTTTAAAATGTTTATAAGAATGTGTTAATATGGTGCAAATTTACATACAAAGTATATTTTATAAAAATGTTTACTTATGAATTTTGCACTATACGAACTAAGTACAAAAAGAATGTGTTTATATGTCATATATTTATATACAAGGTAAATTTTATAAAAATATTTACTTCTGATGTTTGCACCATAGGAACTAAGTAGAAATAGAATGTGTTTATATGTCACATAAATAAAAGGACATTTTTTTAAAATATCTATTTTTTGTATTTTGAACTATAGGATCTAAGTAGAAAAATAATGTGTTTATGTCGCATAAAAAGAAAAAAGAACATTTTTTTAAAGTTTATTTTTGAATTTTGTACTATAGGAATTAAATAGAAATAGAATGTGTTTATATGTTGCATAAAAAGAAACATTTTTTAAATATTTATAAGAATGTGTTAATATGGCGCAAATTTACATACAAAGTATATTTTATAAAAATGTTTACTTCTGATTTTTGCACTATTGGAACTAAGTAGAAAAAGAATGTGTTTATACGTCATATATTTATATACAAGGTAAATTTTATAAAAATATTTACTTCTGATTTTTGCACTATAGGAACTAAGTAGAAATAGAATGTGTTTATATGTCGCATAAAAAAAGGACATTTTTTTAAAATATTTATTTTGTGTATATTGCACTATAGGATCTAAGTAGAAAAATAATGTGTTTATGTCGCATAAAAAGAAAAAAATAAATTTTTTAAAATTATTATTTTTGAATTTAGCACTATAGGAACTAAGTAGAAAAAGAGTTTATATGTCGCATAAAAAGAAGAGTAAATTTTTTTAAATGTTTATTTTTGAATTTTGCACTATAGGATCTAAGTAGAAAAATAATGTGTTTATGTCGCATAAAAAGAAAAAAGAAAATTTTTTTAAAGTTTATTTTTGAATTTTGTACTATAGGAATTAAATAGAAATAGAATGTGTTTATATGTTGCATAAAAAGTTACATTTTTTAAATATTTATAAGAATGTGTTAATATGGCGCAAATTTACATACAAAGTATATTTTATAAAAATGTTTACTTCTGAATTTTGCACTATTCGAACTAAGTAGAAAAAGATTGTGTTTATATGTCATATATTTATATACAAGGTAAATTTTATAAAAATATTTACTTCTGATGTTTGCACTATAGGAACTAAGTAGAAATAGAATGTGTTTATATGTCGCATAAAAAAAAGGACATTTTTTAAAAATGTTTATTTTTTGTATTTTGCACTATAGGATCTAAGTAGAAAAATAATGTGTTTATGTTGCATAAAAAGAAAAAAATAAATTTTTTAAAATTATTATTTTTGAATTTAGCACTATAGGAACTAAGTAGAAAAAGAAAGTGTTTATATGTCGCATAAACAGAAGTGTAAATTGTTTTTAATGTTTATTTTTGAATTTTGCACTATAGGATCTAAGTAGAAAAATAATGTGTATGTCGCATAAAAAGAAAATAGGAAATTTTTTTTAATGTTTACTTCTGACTTTTGCGCTATAGGAACTAAGTAGAAAAAGAATGTGTTTATATGTCATATATTTATATACAAGGTAAATTTTATAAAAATATTTACTTCTGATTTTTGCACTATAGGAACTAAGTAGAAAAAGAAAGTGTTTATATATCGCATAAAAAGAAGAGTAAATTTTTTAAAATGTTTATTTTTGAATTTTGCACTATAGGATCTAAGTAGAAAAATAATGTGTTTATATGTTGCATAAAAAGAAAATTTTTTAAAATATTTATATGAATGTGTTAATATGGCGCAAATTTACATACAAAGTATATTTTATAAAAATGTTTACTTCTGAATTTTGCACTATTGGAACTAAGCAGAAAAAGAATGTGTTTATATGTCATATATTTATATACAAGGTAAATTTTATTAAAATATTTACTTCTGATTTTTGCCCTATAGGAACTAAGTAGAAAAAGAATGTGTTTATATGTCATATATTTATATAGAAGGTAAATTTTATAAAAATATTTACTTCTGATTTTTGCACTATAGGAACTAAGTAGAAATAGAACGTGTTTATATGTCCCATAAAAAAAGAAAATTTTAAATTTTTTTTATTTTTGCATTTTGCACTATAGGATCTAAGTAGAAAAAGAATGTGTTTATATGTCGCATAAAAAGAAAATAGGAAATTTTATAAAAATGTTTACTTCTGAATTTTGCACTATACGAATTAATTACAAAAAGAATGTGTTTATATGTCACATAAAATGAAAAGAGTAAATTTTTCTTTAATGTGTATTTTTGAATTTTACACTATAGGAACTAAGTTGAAAAAAGAATGTGTTAATATATCGCATATTTACATACAAAGTATATTTTATAAAAATGTTTACTTATGAATTTTGCACTATACGAACTAAGTACAAAAAGAATGTGTTTATATGTCATATATTTATATACAAGGTAAATTTTATAAAAATATTTACTTCTGATGTTTGCACTATAGGAACTAAGTAGAAATAGAATGTGTTTATATGTCGCATAAATAAAAGGACATTTTTTTTAAATATCTATTTTTTGTATTTTGAACTATAGGATCTAAGTAGAAAAATAATGTGTTTATGTCGCATAAAAAGAAAAAAGAACATTTTTTTAAAGTTTATTTTTGAATTTTGTACTATAGGAATTAAATAGAAATAGAATGTGTTTATATGTTGCATAAAAAGAAACATTTTTTAAATATTTATAAGAATGTGTTAATATGGCGCAAATTTACATACAAAGTATATTTTATAAAAATGTTTACTTCTGATGTTTGCACTATAGGAACTAAGTAGAAATAGAATGTGTTTATATGTCGCATAAAAAAAGGACATTTTTTTAAAATGTTTATTTTTTGTATTTTGAACTATAGGATCTAAGTAGAAAAATAATGTGTTTATGTCGCATAAAAAGAAAAAAATAAATTTTTTTAAATTATTATTTTTGAATTTAGCACTATAGGAACTAAGTAGAAAAAGAAAGTGTTTATATGTCGCATAAACAGAAGAGTAAATTTTTTTTAATGTTTATTTTTGAATTTTGTACTATAGGATCTAAGTAGAAAAATAATGTGTTTATGTCGCATAAAAAGAAAATAGGAAATTTTTTTAATGTTTACTTCTGACTTTTGCGCTATAGGAACTAAGTAGAAAAAGAATGTGTTTATATGTCATATATTTATATACAAGGTAAATTTTATAAAAATATTTACTTCTGATGTTTGCACTATAGGAACTAAGTAGAAATAGAATGTGTTTATATGTCGCATAAAAAAAGGACATTTTTTAAAAATATTTATTTTTTGCATTTTGCACTATAGGATCTAAGTAGAAAAAGAATGTGTTTATATATCGCATAAAAAGAAAAAAGGAAATTTTATAAAATGTTTACTTCATAATTTTGCACTATACGAATTAAGTACAAAAAGAATGTGTTTATATGTCACATGAAATGAAAAGAGTAAATTTTTCTTTAATGTGTATTTTTGAATTTTACACTATAGGAACTAAGTTGAAAAAGGAATGTGTTAATATATCGCATATTTACATACAAAGTATATTTTATAAAAATGTTTACTTCTGAATTTTGCACTATTGGAACTAAGCAGAAATAGAATGTGTTTATATGTCATATATTTATATACAAGGTAAATTTTATAAAAATATTTACTTCTGATTTTTGTACTATAGGAACTAAGTAGAAATACGTGTTTATATGTACCATAAAAAAAATTTTTTTTTTAAAATGTATTTTTGCATATTGCACTATAGGATCTAAGTAGAAAAAGAATATGTTTATATGTCGCATAAAAAGAACAAAGTAAATTTTTTTTTAGTTTATTTTTGAGTTTTACACAATAGGAACTAAGTAGATAAAGAATGTGTTTATATGTCATATATTTATATACAAGGTAAATTTTATAAAAATATTTACTTCTGATGTTTGCACTATAGGAACTAAGTAGAAATAGAATGTGTTTATATGTCGCATAAAAAAAGGACATTTTTTTAAAATATTTATTTTGTGTATATTGCACTATAGGATCTAAGTAGAAAAATAATGTGTTTATGTCGCATAAAAAGAAAAAAATTAATTTTTTAAAATTATTATTTTTGAATTTAGCACTATAGGAACTAAGTAGAAAAAGAGTTTATATGTCGCATAAAAAGAAGAGTAAATTTTTTTAAATGTTTATTTTTGAATTTTGCACTATAGGATCTAAGTAGAAAAATAATGTGTTTATGTCACATAAAAAGAAAAAAGAAAATTTTTTTAAAGTTTATTTTTGAATTTTGTACTATAGGAATTAAATAGAAATAGAATGTGTTTATATGTTGCATAAAAAGTTACATTTTTTAAATATTTATAAGAATGTGTTAATATGGCGCAAATTTACATACAAAGTATATTTTATAAAAATGTTTACTTCTGAATTTTGCACTATTCGAACTAAGTAGAAAAAGATTGTGTTTATATGTCATATATTTATATACAAGGTAAATTTTATAAAAATATTTACTTCTGATGTTTGCACTATAGGAACTAAGTAGAGATAGAATGTGTTTATATGTCGCATAAAAAAAGGACATTTTTTAAAAATGTTTATTTTTTGTATTTTGCACTATAGGATCTAAGTAGAAAAATAATGTGTTTATGTTGCATAAAAAGAAAAAAATAAATTTTTTAAAATTATTATTTTTGAATTTAGCACTATAGGAACTAAGTAGAAAAAGAAAGTGTTTATATGTCGCATAAACAGAAGTGTAAATTGTTTTTAATGTTTATTTTTGAATTTTGCACTATAGGATCTAAGTAGAAAAATAATGTGTATGTCGCATAAAAAGAAAATAGGAAATTTTTTTTAATGTTTACTTCTGACTTTTGCGCTATAGGAACTAAGTAGAAAAAGAATGTGTTTATATGTCATATATTTATATACAAGGTAAATTTTATAAAAATATTTACTTCTGATTTTTGCACTATAGGAACTAAGTAGAAAAAGAAAGTGTTTATATATCGCATAAAAAGAAGAGTAAATTTTTTAAAATGTTTATTTTTGAATTTTGCACTATAGGATCTAAGTAGAAAAATAATGTGTTTATATGTTGCATAAAAAGAAAATTTTTTAAAATATTTATATGAATGTGTTAATATGGCGCAAATTTACATACAAAGTATATTTTATAAAAATGTTTACTTCTGAATTTTGCACTATTGGAACTAAGCAGAAAAAGAATGTGTTTATATGTCATATATTTATATACAAGGTAAATTTTATTAAAATATTTACTTCTGATTTTTGCCCTATAGGAACTAAGTAGAAAAAGAATGTGTTTATATGTCATATATTTATATAGAAGGTAAATTTTATAAAAATATTTACTTCTGATTTTTGCACTATAGGAACTAAGTAGAAATAGAACGTGTTTATATGTCCCATAAAAAAAGAAAATTTTAAATTTTTTTTATTTTTGCATTTTGCACTATAGGATCTAAGTAGAAAAAGAATGTGTTTATATGTCGCATAAAAAGAAAAAAGGAAATTTTATAAAAATGTTTACTTCTGAATTTTGCACTATACGAATTAAGTACAAAAAGAATGTGTTTATATGTCACATAAAATGAAAAGAGTAAATTTTTCTTTAATGTGTATTTTTGAATTTTACACTATAGGAACTAAGTTGAAAAAAGAATGTGTTAATATATCGCATATTTACATACAAAGTATATTTTATAAAAATGTTTACTTATGAATTTTGCGCTATAGGAACTAAGTAGAAAAAGAATGTGTTTATATGTCATATATTTATATACAAGGTAAATTTTATAAAAATATTTACTTCTGATGTTTGCACTATAGGAACTAAGTAGAAATAGAATGTGTTTATATGTCGCATAAAAAAAGGACATTTTTAAAAAATATTTATTTTTTGCATTTTGCACTATAGGATCTAAGTAGAAAAAGAATGTGTTTATATATCGCATAAAAAGAAAAAAGGAAATTTTATAAAAATGTTTACTTCATAATTGTGCACTATACGATTTAAGTACAAAAAGAATGTGTTTATATGTCACATGAAATGAAAAGAGTAAATTTTTCTTTAATGTGTATTTTTGAATTTTACACTATAGGAACTAAGTTGAAAAAAGAATGTGTTAATATATCGCATATTTACATACAAAGTATATTTTATAAAAATGTTTACTTCTGAATTTTGCACTATTGGAACTAAGCAGAAAAAGAATGTGTTTATATGTCATATATTTATATACAAGGTAAATTTTATTAAAATATTTACTTCTGATTTTTGACCTATAGGAACTAAGTAGAAAAAGAAGGTGTTTATATGTCATATATTTATATAGAAGGTAAATTTTATAAAAATATTTACTTCTGATTTTTACACTATAGGAACTAAGTAGAAATAGAACGTGTTTATATGTCGCATAAAAAGAAGAGTAAATTTTTTAAAATTATTATTTTTGAATTTAGCACTATAGGAACTAAGTAGAAAAAGAAAGTGTTTATATGTCGCATAAAAAGAAGAGTAAATTTTTTTAAATGTTTATTTTTGAATTTTGCACTATAGGATCTAAGTAGAAAAATAATGTGTTTATATGTTGCATAAAAAGAAAATTTTTTAAAATATTTATAAGAATGTGTTAATATGGCGCAAATTTACATACAAAGTATATTTTATAAAAATGTTTACTTCTGAATTTTGCACTATTGGAACTAAGCAGAAAAAGAATGTGTTTATATGTCATATATTTATATACAAGGTAAATTTTATTAAAATATTTACTTCTGATTTTTGCCCTATAGGAACTAAGTAGAAAAAGAATGTGTTTATATGTCATATATTTATATAGAAGGTAAATTTTATAAAAATATTTACTTCTGATTTTTGCACTATAGGAACTAAGTAGAAAAAGAATGTGTTTATATGTCGCATAAAAAGAAAAAAGGAAATTTTATAAAAATGTTTACTTCTGAATTTTGCACTATACGAATTAAGTACAAAAAGAATGTGTTTATATGTCACATAAAATGAAAAGAGTAAATTTTTCTTTAATGTGTATTTTTGAATTTTACACAATAGGAACTAAGTTGAAAAAAGAATGTGTTAATATAGCGCATATTTACATACAAAGTATATTTTATAAAAATGTTTACTTCTGAATTTTGCACTATTGGAACTAAGCGGAAATAGAATGTGTTTATATGTCATATATTTATATAGAAGGTAAATTTTATAAAAATATTTACTTCTGATTTTTGAAACTATAGGAATTAAGTATAAATAGAATGTGTGTATATGTTGCATAAAAAAGAAAATTTTTTTTAATGTTTATAAGAATGTGTTAATATGGTGCAAATTTACATACAAAGTATATTTTATAAAAATGTTTACTTATGAATTTTGCACTATACGAACTAAGTACAAAAAGAATGTGTTTATATGTCATATATTTATATACAAGGTAAATTTTATAAAAATATTTACTTCTGATGTTTGCACTATAGGAACTAAGTAGAAATAGAATGTGTTTATATGTCGCATAAAAAAAGGACATTTTTTTAAAATGTTTATTTTTTGTATTTTGCACTATAGGATCTAAGTAGAAAAATAATGTGTTTATGTCGCATAAAAAGAAAAAAATAAATTTTTTAAAATTATTATTTTTGAATTTAGCACTATAGGAACTAAGTAGAAAAAGAAAGTGTTTATATGTCGCATAAACAGAAGAGTAAATTTTTTTTAATGTTTATTTTTGAATTTTGTACTATAGGATCTAAGTAGAAAAATAATGTGTTTATGTCGCATAAAAAGAAAATAGGAAATTTTTTTAATGTTTACTTCTGACTTTTGCGCTATAGGAACTAAGTAGAAAAAGAATGTGTTTATATGTCATATATTTATATACAAGGTAAATTTTATAAAAATATTTACTTCTGATGTTTGCACTATAGGAACTAAGTAGAAATAGAATGTGTTTATATGTCGCATAAAAAAAGGACATTTTTTAAAAATATTTATTTTTTGCATTTTGCACTATAGGATCTAAGTAGAAAAAGAATGTGTTTATATATCGCATAAAAAGAAAAAAAGAAATTTTATAAAAATGTTTACTTCTGAATTTTGCACTATACGAATTAAGTACAAAAAGAATGTGTTTATATGTCACATGAAATGAAAAGAGTAAATTTTTCTTTAATGTGTATTTTTGAATTTTACACTATAGGAACTAAGTTGAAAAAAGAATGTGTTAATATATCGCATATTTACATACAAAGTATATTTTATAAAAATGTTTACTTCTGAATTTTGCACTATTGGAACTAAGCAGAAAAAGAATGTGTTTATATGTCATATATTTATATACAAGGTAAATTTTATTAAAATATTTACTTCTGATTTTTGACCTATAGGAACTAAGTAGAAAAAGAAGGTGTTTATATGTCATATATTTATATAGAAGGTAAATTTTATAAAAATATTTACTTCTGATTTTTACACTATAGGAACTAAGTAGAAATAGAACGTGTTTATATGTCGCATAAAAAGAAGAGTAAATTTTTTTAAATTATTATTTTTGAATTTAGCACTATAGGAACTAAGTAGAAAAAGAAAGTGTTTATATGTCGCATAAAAAGAAGAGTAAATTTTTTTAAATGTTTATTTTTGAATTTTGCACTATAGGATCTAAGTAGAAAAATAATGTGTTTATATGTTGCATAAAAAGAAAATTTTTTAAAATATTTATAAGAATGTGTTAATATGGCGCAAATTTACATACAAAGTATATTTTATAAAAATGTTTACTTCTGAATTTTGCACTATTGGAACTAAGCAGAAAAAGAATGTGTTTATATGTCATATATTTATATACAAGGTAAATTTTATTAAAATATTTACTTCTGATTTTTGCCCTATAGGAACTAAGTAGAAAAAGAATGTGTTTATATGTCATATATTTATATAGAAGGTAAATTTTATAAAAATATTTACTTCTGATTTTTGCACTATAGGAACTAAGTAGAAAAAGAATGTGTTTATATGTCGCATAAAAAGAAAAAAGGAAATTTTATAAAAATGTTTACTTCTGAATTTTGCACTATACGAATTAAGTACAAAAAGAATGTGTTTATATGTCACATAAAATGAAAAGAGTAAATTTTTCTTTAATGTGTATTTTTGAATTTTACACAATAGGAACTAAGTTGAAAAAAGAATGTGTTAATATAGCGCATATTTACATACAAAGTATATTTTATAAAAATGTTTACTTCTGAATTTTGCACTATTGGAACTAAGCGGAAATAGAATGTGTTTATATGTCATATATTTATATAGAAGGTAAATTTTATAAAAATATTTACTTCTGATTTTTGAAACTATAGGAATTAAGTATAAATAGAATGTGTGTATATGTTGCATAAAAAAGAAAATTTTTTTTAATGTTTATAAGAATGTGTTAATATGGTGCAAATTTACATACAAAGTATATTTTATAAAAATGTTTACTTATGAATTTTGCACTATACGAACTAAGTACAAAAAGAATGTGTTTATATGTCATATATTTATATACAAGGTAAATTTTATAAAAATATTTACTTCTGATGTTTGCACTATAGGAACTAAGTAGAAATAGAATGTGTTTATATGTCGCATAAAAAAAGGACATTTTTTTAAAATGTTTATTTTTTGTATTTTGCACTATAGGATCTAAGTAGAAAAATAATGTGTTTATGTCGCATAAAAAGAAAAAAATAAATTTTTTAAAATTATTATTTTTGAATTTAGCACTATAGGAACTAAGTAGAAAAAGAAAGTGTTTATATGTCGCATAAACAGAAGAGTAAATTTTTTTTAATGTTTATTTTTGAATTTTGTACTATAGGATCTAAGTAGAAAAATAATGTGTTTATGTCGCATAAAAAGAAAATAGGAAATTTTTTTAATGTTTACTTCTGACTTTTGCGCTATAGGAACTAAGTAGAAAAAGAATGTGTTTATATGTCATATATTTATATACAAGGTAAATTTTATAAAAATATTTACTTCTGATGTTTGCACTATAGGAACTAAGTAGAAATAGAATGTGTTTATATGTCGCATAAAAAAAGGACATTTTTTAAAAATATTTATTTTTTGCATTTTGCACTATAGGATCTAAGTAGAAAAAGAATGTGTTTATATATCGCATAAAAAGAAAAAAAGAAATTTTATAAAAATGTTTACTTCTGAATTTTGCACTATACGAATTAAGTACAAAAAGAATGTGTTTATATGTCACATGAAATGAAAAGAGTAAATTTTTCTTTAATGTGTATTTTTGAATTTTACACTATAGGAACTAAGTTGAAAAAAGAATGTGTTAATATATCGCATATTTACATACAAAGTATATTTTATAAAAATGTTTACTTCTGAATTTTGCACTATTGGAACTAAGCAGAAAAAGAATGTGTTTATATGTCATATATTTATATACAAGGTAAATTTTATTAAAATATTTACTTCTGATTTTTGCCCTATAGGAACTAAGTAGAAAAAGAAGGTGTTTATATGTCATATATTTATATAGAAGGTAAATTTTATAAAAATATTTACTTCTGATTTTTACACTTTAGGAACTAAGTAGAAATAGAACGTGTTTATATGTCGCATAAAAAGAAGAGTAAATTTTTTTAAATTATTATTTTTGAATTTAGCACTATAGGAACTAAGTAGAAAAAGAAAGTGTTTATATGTCGCATAAAAAGAAGAGTAAATTTTTTTTAATGTTTATTTTTGAATTTTGCACTATAGGATCTAAGTAGAAAAATAATGTGTATGTCGCATAAAAAGAAAATAGGAAATTTTTTTAATGTTTACTTCTGACTTTTGCGCTATAGGAACTAAGTAGAAAAAGAATGTGTTGTTTGTTTGTTAGATGGGCGATTAAGCCTCTTAGCTGAGGCACGACCCTTTCAACCTAAGACAGAAGTCTATTTTGGTTATATCACATATATTTATATACAAGGTAAATTTTATAAAAATATTTACTTCTGATTTTTGCACTATAGGAACTAAGTAGAAAAAGAAAGTGTTTATATGTCGCATAAGAAGAAGAGTAAATTTTTTTAAATGTTTATTTTTGAATTTTGCACTATAGGATCTAAGTAGAAAAATAATGTGTTTATATGTTGCATAAAAAGAAAATTTTTTAAAATATTTATAAGAATGTGTTAATATGGCGCAAATTTACATACAAAGTATATTTTATAAAAATGTTTACTTCTGAATTTTGCACTATTGGAACTAAGCAGAAAAAGAATGTGTTTATATGTCATATATTTATATACAAGGTAAATTTTATTAAAATATTTACTTCTGATTTTTGCACTATAGGAACTAAGTAGAAATAGAACGTGTTTATATGTCCCATAAAAAAAGAAAATTTTAAATTTATTTTATTTTTTGCATTTTGCACTATAGGATCTAAGTAGAAAAAGAATGTGTTTATATGTCGCATAAAAAGAAAAAAGGAAATTTTATAAAAATGTTTACTTCTGAATTTTGCACTATACGAATTAAGTACAAAAAGAATGTGTTTATATGTCACATAAAATGAAAAGAGTAAATTTTTCTTTAATGTGTATTTTTGAATTTTACACAATAGGAACTAAGTTGAAAAAAGAATGTGTTAATATAGCGCATATTTACATACAAAGTATATTTTATAAAAATGTTTACTTCTGAATTTTGCACTATTGGAACTAAGCGGAAAGAGAATGTGTTTATATGTCATATATTTATATACAAGGTAAATTTTATAAAAATATTTACTTCTGATTTTTGAAACTATAGGAATTAAGTATAAATAGAATGTGTGTATATGTTGCATAAAAAAGAAATTTTTTTTAAATGTTTATAAGAATGTGTTAATATGGTGCAAATTTACATACAAAGTATATTTTATAAAAATGTTTACTTATGAATTTTGCACTATACGAACTAAGTACAAAAAGAATGTGTTTATATGTCATATATTTATATACAAGGTAAATTTTATAAAAATATTTACTTCTGATGTTTGCACTATAGGAACTAAGTAGAAATAGAATGTGTTTATATGTCGCATAAATAAAAGGACATTTTTTTAAAATATCTATTTTTTGTATTTTGAACTATAGGATCTAAGTAGAAAAATAATGTTTTTATGTCGCATAAAAAGAAAAAAGAACATTTTTTTAAAGTTTATTTTTGAATTTTGTACTATAGGAATTAAATAGAAATAGAATGTGTTCATATGTTGCATAAAAAGAAACATTTTTTAAATATTTATAAGAATGTGTTAATATGGCGCAAATTTACATACAAAGTATATTTTATAAAAATGTTTACTTCTGATGTTTGCACTATAGGAACTAAGTAGAAATAGAATGTGTTTATATGTCGCATAAAAAAAGGACATTTTTTTAAAATGTTTATTTTTTGTATTTTGCACTATAGGATCTAAGTAGAAAAATAATGTGTTTATGTCGCATAAAAAGAAAAAAATAAATTTTTTAAAATTATTATTTTTGAATTTAGCACTATAGGAACTAAGTAGAAAAAGAAAGTGTTTATATGTCGCATAAACAGAAGAGTAAATTTTTTTTAATGTTTATTTTTGAATTTTGTACTATAGGATCTAAGTAGAAAAATAATGTGTTTATGTCGCATAAAAAGAAAATAAGAAATTTTTTTAATGTTTACTTCTGACTTTTGCGCTATAGGAACTAAGTAGAAAAATAATGTGTTTATATGTCATATATTTATATACAAGGTAAATTTTATAAAAATATTTACTTCTGATGTTTGCACTATAGGAACTAAGTAGAAATAGAATGTGTTTATATGTCATATATTTATATACAAGGTAAATTTTATTAAAATATTTACTTCTGATTTTTGCCCTATAGGAACTAAGTAGAAAAAGAAGGTGTTTATATGTCATATATTTATATAGAAGGTAAATTTTATAAAAATATTTACTTCTGATTTTTACACTTTAGGAACTAAGTAGAAATAGAACGTGTTTATATGTCGCATAAAAAGAAGAGTAAATTTTTTTAAATTATTATTTTTGAATTTAGCACTATAGGAACTAAGTAGAAAAAGAAAGTGTTTATATGTCGCATAAAAAGAAGAGTAAATTTTTTTTAATGTTTATTTTTGAATTTTGCACTATAGGATCTAAGTAGAAAAATAATGTGTATGTCGCATAAAAAGAAAATAGGAAATTTTTTTAATGTTTACTTCTGACTTTTGCGCTATAGGAACTAAGTAGAAAAAGAATGTGTTGTTTGTTTGTTAGATGGGCGATTAAGCCTCTTAGATGAGGCACGACCCTTTCAACCTAAGACAGAAGTCTATTTTGGTTATATCACATATATTTATATACAAGGTAAATTTTATAAAAATATTTACTTCTGATTTTTGCACTATAGGAACTAAGTAGAAAAAGAAAGTGTTTATATGTCGCATAAGAAGAAGAGTAAATTTTTTTAAATGTTTATTTTTGAATTTTGCACTATAGGATCTAAGCAGAAAAATAATGTGTTTATATGTTGCATAAAAAGAAAATTTTTTAAAATATTTATAAGAATGTGTTAATATGGTGCAAATTTACATACAAAGTATATTTTATAAAAATGTTTACTTCTGAATTTTGCACTATTGGAACTAAGCAGAAAAAGAATGTGTTTATATGTCATATATTTATATACAAGGTAAATTTTATTAAAATATTTACTTCTGATTTTTGCACTATAGGAACTAAGTAGAAATAGAACGTGTTTATATGTCCCATAAAAAAAGAAAATTTTAAATTTTTTTTATTTTTTGCATTTTGCACTATAGGATCTAAGTAGAAAAAGAATGTGTTTATATGTCGCATAAAAAGAAAAAAGGAAATTTTATAAAAATGTTTACTTCTGAATTTTGCACTATACGAATTAAGTACAAAAAGAATGTGTTTATATGTCACATAAAATGAAAAGAGTAAATTTTTCTTTAATGTGTATTTTTGAATTTTACACAATAGGAACTAAGTTGAAAAAAGAATGTGTTAATATAGCGCATATTTACATACAAAGTATATTTTATAAAAATGTTTACTTCTGAATTTTGCACTATTGGAACTAAGCGGAAATAGAATGTGTTTATATGTCATATATTTATATACAAGGTAAATTTTATAAAAATATTTACTTCTGATTTTTGAAACTATAGGAATTAAGTATAAATAGAATGTGTGTATATGTTGCATAAAAAAGAAAAATTTTTTTAATGTTTATAAGAATGTGTTAATATGGTGCAAATTTACATACAAAGTATATTTTATAAAAATGTTTACTTATGAATTTTGCACTATACGAACTAAGTACAAAAAGAATGTGTTTATATGTCATATATTTATATACAAGGTAAATTTTATAAAAATATTTACTTCTGATGTTTGCACTATAGGAACTAAGTAGAAATAGAATGTGTTTATATGTCGCATAAATAAAAGGACATTTTTTTTAAATATCTATTTTTTGTATTTTGAACTATAGGATCTAAGTAGAAAAATAATGTGTTTATGTCGCATAAAAAGAAAAAAGAACATTTTTTTAAAGTTTATTTTTGAATTTTGTACTATAGGAATTAAATAGAAATAGAATGTGTTTATATGTTGCATAAAAAGAAACATTTTTTAAATATTTATAAGAATGTGTTAATATGGCGCAAATTTACATACAAAGTATATTTTATAAAAATGTTTACTTCTGATGTTTGCACTATAGGAACTAAGTAGAAATAGAATGTGTTTATATGTCGCATAAAAAAAGGACATTTTTTTAAAATGTTTATTTTTTGTATTTTGCACTATAGGATCTAAGTAGAAAAATAATGTGTTTATGTCGCATAAAAAGAAAAAAATAAATTTTTTAAAATTATTATTTTTGAATTTAGCACTATAGGAACTAAGTAGAAAAAGAAAGTGTTTATATGTCGCATAAACAGAAGAGTAAATTTTTTTTAATGTTTATTTTTGAATTTTGTACTATAGGATCTAAGTAGAAAAATAATGTGTTTATGTCGCATAAAAAGAAAATAGGAAATTTTTTTAATGTTTACTTCTGACTTTTGCGCTATAGGAACTAAGTAGAAAAAGAATGTGTTTATATGTCATATATTTATATACAAGGTAAATTTTATAAAAATATTTACTTCTGATGTTTGCACTATAGGAACTAAGTAGAAATAGAATGTGTTTATATGTCGCATAAAAAAAGGACATTTTTAAAAAATATTTATTTTTTGCATTTTGCACTATAGGATCTAAGTAGAAAAAGAATGTGTTTATATATCGCATAAAAAGAAAAAAAGAAATTTTATAAAAATGTTTACTTCTGAATTTTGCACTATACGAATTAAGTACAAAAAGAATGTGTTTATATGTCACATGAAATGAAAAGAGTAAATTTTTCTTTAATGTGTATTTTTGAATTTTACACTATAGGAACTAAGTTGAAAAAAGAATGTGTTAATATATCGCATATTTACATACAAAGTATATTTTATAAAAATGTTTACTTCTGAATTTTGCACTATTGGAACTAAGCAGAAAAAGAATGTGTTTATATGTCATATATTTATATACAAGGTAAATTTTATTAAAATATTTACTTCTGATTTTTGCCCTATAGGAACTAAGTAGAAAAAGAAGGTGTTTATATGTCATATATTTATATAGAAGGTAAATTTTATAAAAATATTTACTTCTGATTTTTACACTTTAGGAACTAAGTAGAAATAGAACGTGTTTATATGTCGCATAAAAAGAAGAGTAAATTTTTTTAAATGTTTATTTTTGAATTTTGCACTATAGGATCTAAGTAGAAAAATAATGTGTTTATATGTTGCATAAAAAGAAAATTTTTTAAAATATTTATAAGAATGTGTTAATATGGCGCAAATTTACATACAAAGTATATTTTATAAAAATGTTTACTTCTGAATTTTGCACTATTGGAACTAAGCAGAAAAAGAATGTGTTTATATGTCATATATTTATATACAAGGTAAATTTTATTAAAATATTTACTTCTGATTTTTGCCCTATAGGAACTAAGTAGAAAAAGAATGTGTTTATATGTCATATATTTATATAGAAGGTAAATTTTATAAAAATATTTACTTCTGATTTTTGCACTATAGGAACTAAGTAGAAATAGAACGTGTTTATATGTCCCATAAAAAAAGAAAATTTTAAATTTTTTTTATTTTTGCATTTTGCACTATAGGATCTAAGTAGAAAAAGAATGTGTTTATATGTCGCATAAAAAGAAAAAAGGAAATTTTATAAAAATGTTTACTTCTGAATTTTGCACTATATGAATTAAGTACAAAAAGAATGTGTTTATATGTCACATAAAATGAAAAGAGTAAATTTTTCTTTAATGTGTATTTTTGAATTTTACACTATAGGAACTAAGTTGAAAAAAGAATGTGTTAATATATCGCATATTTACATACAAAGTATATTTTATAAAAATATTTACTTCTGATGTTTGCACCATAGGAACTAAGTAGAAATAGAATGTGTTTATATGTCGCATAAATAAAAGGACATTTTTTTTAAATATCTATTTTTTGTATTTTGAACTATAGGATCTAAGTAGAAAAATAAAGTGTTTATGTCGCATAAAAAGAAAAAAGAACATTTTTTTAAAGTTTATTTTTGAATTTTGTACTATAGGAATTAAATAGAAATAGAATGTGTTTATATGTTGCATAAAAAGAAACATTTTTTAAATATTTATAAGAATGTGTTAATATGGCGCAAATTTACATACAAAGTATATTTTATAAAAATGTTTACTTCTGAATTTTGCACTATTCGAACTAAGTAGAAAAAGATTGTGTTTATATGTCATATATTTATATACAAGGTAAATTTTATAAAAATATTTACTTCTGATGTTTGCACTATAGGAACTAAGTAGAAATAGAATGTGTTTATATGTCGCATAAAAAAAAGGACATTTTTTTAAAATGTTTATTTTTTGTATTTTGCACTATAGGATCTAAGTAGAAAAAGAAAGTGTTTATATGTCGCATAAACAGAAGAGTAAATTTTTTTTAATGTTTATTTTTGAATTTTGTACTATAGGATCTAAGTAGAAAAATAATGTGGTTATGTCGCATAAAAAGAAAATAGGAAATTTTTTTAATGTTTACTTCTGACTTTTGCGCTATAGGAACTAAGTAGAAAAAGAATGTGTTTATATGTCATATATTTATATACAAGGTAAATTTTATAAAAATATTTACTTCTGAATTTTGCACTATTGGAACTAAGCAGAAAAAGAATGTGTTTATATGTCATATATTTATATACAAGGTAAATTTTATTAAAATATTTACTTCTGATTTTTGCACTATAGGAACTAAGTAGAAATAGAACGTGTTTATATGTCCCATAAAAAAAGAAAATTTTAAATTTTTTTTATTTTTTGCATTTTGCACTATAGGATCTAAGTAGAAAAAGAATGTGTTTATATGTCGCATAAAAAGAAAAAAGGAAATTTTATAAAAATGTTTACTTCTGAATTTTGCACTATACGAATTAAGTACAAAAAGAATGTGTTTATATGTCACATAAAATGAAAAGAGTAAATTTTTCTTTAATGTGTATTTTTGAATTTTACACAATAGGAACTAAGTTGAAAAAAGAATGTGTTAATATAGCGCATATTTACATACAAAGTATATTTTATAAAAATGTTTACTTCTGAATTTTGCACTATTGGAACTAAGCGGAAATAGAATGTGTTTATATGTCATATATTTATATACAAGGTAAATTTTATAAAAATATTTACTTCTGATTTTTGAAACTATAGGAATTAAGTATAAATAGAATGTGTGTATATGTTGCATAAAAAAGAAAAATTTTTTTAATGTTTATAAGAATGTGTTAATATGGTGCAAATTTACATACAAAGTATATTTTATAAAAATGTTTACTTATGAATTTTGCACTATACGAACTAAGTACAAAAAGAATGTGTTTATATGTCATATATTTATATACAAGGTAAATTTTATAAAAATATTTACTTCTGATGTTTGCACTATAGGAACTAAGTAGAAATAGAATGTGTTTATATGTCGCATAAATAAAAGGACATTTTTTTTAAATATCTATTTTTTGTATTTTGAACTATAGGATCTAAGTAGAAAAATAATGTGTTTATGTCGCATAAAAAGAAAAAAGAACATTTTTTTAAAGTTTATTTTTGAATTTTGTACTATAGGAATTAAATAGAAATAGAATGTGTTTATATGTTGCATAAAAAGAAACATTTTTTAAATATTTATAAGAATGTGTTAATATGGCGCAAATTTACATACAAAGTATATTTTATAAAAATGTTTACTTCTGATGTTTGCACTATAGGAACTAAGTAGAAATAGAATGTGTTTATATGTCGCATAAAAAAAGGACATTTTTTTAAAATGTTTATTTTTTGTATTTTGCACTATAGGATCTAAGTAGAAAAATAATGTGTTTATGTCGCATAAAAAGAAAAAAATAAATTTTTTAAAATTATTATTTTTGAATTTAGCACTATAGGAACTAAGTAGAAAAAGAAAGTGTTTATATGTCGCATAAACAGAAGAGTAAATTTTTTTTAATGTTTATTTTTGAATTTTGTACTATAGGATCTAAGTAGAAAAATAATGTGTTTATGTCGCATAAAAAGAAAATAGGAAATTTTTTTAATGTTTACTTCTGACTTTTGCGCTATAGGAACTAAGTAGAAAAAGAATGTGTTTATATGTCATATATTTATATACAAGGTAAATTTTATAAAAATATTTACTTCTGATGTTTGCACTATAGGAACTAAGTAGAAATAGAATGTGTTTATATGTCGCATAAAAAAAGGACATTTTTAAAAAATATTTATTTTTTGCATTTTGCACTATAGGATCTAAGTAGAAAAAGAATGTGTTTATATATCGCATAAAAAGAAAAAAAGAAATTTTATAAAAATGTTTACTTCTGAATTTTGCACTATACGAATTAAGTACAAAAAGAATGTGTTTATATGTCACATGAAATGAAAAGAGTAAATTTTTCTTTAATGTGTATTTTTGAATTTTACACTATAGGAACTAAGTTGAAAAAAGAATGTGTTAATATATCGCATATTTACATACAAAGTATATTTTATAAAAATGTTTACTTCTGAATTTTGCACTATTGGAACTAAGCAGAAAAAGAATGTGTTTATATGTCATATATTTATATACAAGGTAAATTTTATTAAAATATTTACTTCTGATTTTTGCCCTATAGGAACTAAGTAGAAAAAGAAGGTGTTTATATGTCATATATTTATATACAAGGTAAATTTTATAAAAATATTTACTTCTGATTTTTACACTTTAGGAACTAAGTAGAAATAGAACGTGTTTATATGTCGCATAAAAAGAAGAGTAAATTTTTTTAAATGTTTATTTTTGAATTTTGCACTATAGGATCTAAGTAGAAAAATAATGTGTTTATATGTTGCATAAAAAGAAAATTTTTTAAAATATTTATAAGAATGTGTTAATATGGCGCAAATTTACATACAAAGTATATTTTATAAAAATGTTTACTTCTGAATTTTGCACTATTGGAACTAAGCAGAAAAAGAATGTGTTTATATGTCATATATTTATATACAAGGTAAATTTTATTAAAATATTTACTTCTGATTTTTGCCCTATAGGAACTAAGTAGAAAAAGAATGTGTTTATATGTCATATATTTATATAGAAGGTAAATTTTATAAAAATATTTACTTCTGATTTTTGCACTATAGGAACTAAGTAGAAATAGAACGTGTTTATATGTCCCATAAAAAAAGAAAATTTTAAATTTTTTTTATTTTTGCATTTTGCACTATAGGATCTAAGTAGAAAAAGAATGTGTTTATATGTCGCATAAAAAGAAAAAAGGAAATTTTATAAAAATGTTTACTTCTGAATTTTGCACTATATGAATTAAGTACAAAAAGAATGTGTTTATATGTCACATAAAATGAAAAGAGTAAATTTTTCTTTAATGTGTATTTTTGAATTTTACACTATAGGAACTAAGTTGAAAAAAGAATGTGTTAATATATCGCATATTTACATACAAAGTATATTTTATAAAAATATTTACTTCTGATGTTTGCACCATAGGAACTAAGTAGAAATAGAATGTGTTTATATGTCGCATAAATAAAAGGACATTTTTTTTAAATATCTATTTTTTGTATTTTGAACTATAGGATCTAAGTAGAAAAATAAAGTGTTTATGTCGCATAAAAAGAAAAAAGAACATTTTTTTAAAGTTTATTTTTGAATTTTGTACTATAGGAATTAAATAGAAATAGAATGTGTTTATATGTTGCATAAAAAGAAACATTTTTTAAATATTTATAAGAATGTGTTAATATGGCGCAAATTTACATACAAAGTATATTTTATAAAAATGTTTACTTCTGAATTTTGCACTATTCGAACTAAGTAGAAAAAGATTGTGTTTATATGTCATATATTTATATACAAGGTAAATTTTATAAAAATATTTACTTCTGATGTTTGCACTATAGGAACTAAGTAGAAATAGAATGTGTTTATATGTCGCATAAAAAAAAGGACATTTTTTTAAAATGTTTATTTTTTGTATTTTGCACTATAGGATCTAAGTAGAAAAAGAAAGTGTTTATATGTCGCATAAACAGAAGAGTAAATTTTTTTTAATGTTTATTTTTGAATTTTGTACTATAGGATCTAAGTAGAAAAATAATGTGGTTATGTCGCATAAAAAGAAAATAGGAAATTTTTTTAATGTTTACTTCTGACTTTTGCGCTATAGGAACTAAGTAGAAAAAGAATGTGTTTATATGTCATATATTTATATACAAGGTAAATTTTATAAAAATATTTACTTCTGATGTTTGCACTATAGGAACTAAGTAGAAATAGAATGTGTTTATATGTCGCATAAAAAAAGGACATTTTTTAAAAATATTTATTTTTTGTATTTTGCACTATACGATCTAAGTAGAAAAATAATGTGTTTATGTCGCATAAAAAGAAAAAAAATTTTTTTTTTAAATTATTATTTTTGAATTTAGCACTATAGGAACTAAGTAGAAAAAGAACGTGTTTATATGTCGCATAAAAAGAAGAGTAAATTTTTTTAATGTTTATTTTTGAATTTTGTACTATAGGATCTAAGTAGAAAAATAATGTGTTTATATGTTGCATAAAAAGAAAATTTTTTAAAATATTTATAAGAATGTGTTAATATGGCGCAAATTTACATACAAAGTATATTTTATAAAAATGTTTACTTCTGAATTTTGCACTATTGGAACTAAGCAGAAAAAGAATGTGTTTATATGTCATATATTTATATACAAGGTAAATTTTATTAAAATATTTACTTCTGATTTTTGCCCTATAGGAACTAAGTAGAAAAAGAATGTGTTTATATGTCATATATTTATATAGAAGGTAAATTTTATAAAAATATTTACTTCTGATTTTTGCACTATAGGAACTAAGTAGAAATAGAACGTGTTTATATGTCCCATAAAAAAAGAAAATTTTAAATTTTTTTTATTTTTGCATTTTGCACTATAGGATCTAAGTAGAAAAAGAATGTGTTTATATGTCGCATAAAAAGAAAAAAGGAAATTTTATAAAAATGTTTACTTCTGAATTTTGCACTATATGAATTAAGTACAAAAAGAATGTGTTTATATGTCACATAAAATGAAAAGAGTAAATTTTTCTTTAATGTGTATTTTTGAATTTTACACTATAGGAACTAAGTTGAAAAAAGAATGTGTTAATATATCGCATATTTACATACAAATTATATTTTATAAAAATGTTTACTTCTGAATTTTACACTATTGGAACTAAGTACAAATAGAATGTGTTTATATGTCATATATTTATATACAAGGTAAATTTTATAAAAATATTTACTTCTGATGTTTGCACCATAGGAACTAAGTAGAAATAGAATGTGTTTATATGTCGCATAAATAAAAGGACATTTTTTTAAAATATCTATTTTTTGTATTTTGAACTATAGGATCTAAGTAGAAAAATAAAGTGTTTATGTCGCATAAAAAGAAAAAAGAACATTTTTTTAAAGTTTATTTTTGAATTTTGTACTATAGGAATTAAATAGAAATAGAATGTGTTTATATGTTGCATAAAAAGAAACATTTTTTAAATATTTATAAGAATGTGTTAATATGGCGCAAATTTACATACAAAGTATATTTTATAAAAATGTTTACTTCTGAATTTTGCACTATTCGAACTAAGTAGAAAAAGATTGTGTTTATATGTCATATATTTATATACAAAGTATATTTTACAAAAATGTTTACTTCTGAATTTTGCACTATTGGAACTAAGCAGAAATAGAATGTGTTTATATGTCATATATTTATATACATGGTAAATTTTATAAAAATATTTACTTCTGATTTTTGAAACTATAGGAATTAAGTATAAATAGAATGTGTGTATATGTTGCATAAAAAAGATGATTTTTTAAAATGTTTATAAGAATGTGTTAATATGGTGCAAATTTACATACAAAGTATATTTTATAAAAATGTTTACTTATGAATTTTGCACTATACGAACTAAGTACAAAAAGAATGTGTTTATATGTCATATATTTATATACAAGGTAAATTTTATAAAAATATTTACTTCTGATGTTTGCACTATAGGAACTAAGTAGAAATAGAATGTGTTTATATGTCGCATAAATAAAAGGACATTTTTTTAAAATATCTATTTTTTGTATTTTGAACTATAGGATCTAAGTAGAAAAATAATGTGTTTATGTCGCATAAAAAGAAAAAAGAAAATTTTTTTAAAGTTTATTTTTGAATTTTGTACTATAGGAATTAAATAGAAATAGAATGTGTTTATATGTTGCATAAAAAGAAAATTTTTTAAATATTTATAAGAATGTGTTAATATGGCGCAAATTTACATACAAAGTATATTTTATAAAAATGTTTACTTCTGAATTTTGCACTATTGGAACTAAGTAGAAATAGAACGTGTTTATATGTACCATAAAAAAATAAATTAAACAAAAATTTTTTTTTTTTCATTTTGCACTATAGGATCTAAGTAGAAAAGAATGTGTTTATATGTCGCATAAAAAGAACAAAGTAAATTTTTTTAGTTTATTTTTGAATTTTACACAATAGGAACTAAGTAGAAAAAGAATGTGTTTATATGTCATATATTTACATACAAGGTAAATTTTATAAAAATATTTACTTCTGATGTTTGCACTATACGAACTAAGTAGAAATAGAATGTGTTTATGTCGCATAAAAAAAAGGACATTTTTAAAAAATATTTATTTTTTGTATTTTGCACTATAGGATCTAAGTAGAAAAATAATGTGTTTATGTCGCATAAAAAGAAAAAAATAAATTTTTTAAAATTATTATTTTTGAATTTAGCACTATAGGAACTAAGTAGAAAAAGAAAGTGTTTATATGTCGCATACAAAGAAGAGTAAATTTTTTTAAATGTTTATTTTTGAATTTTGAACTATAGGATCTAAGTAGAAAAATAATGTGTTTATGTCGCATAAAAAGAAAAAAGAATATTTTTTTTAAAGTTTATTTTTGAATTTTGTACTATAGGAATTAAATAGAAATAGAATGTGTTTATATGTTGCATAAAAAGAAAAAAATTTTAAATATTTATAAGAATGTGTTAATATGGCGCAAATTTACATACAAAGTATATTTTATAAAAATGTTTACTTCTGAATTTTGCACTATTGGAACTAAGCAGAAAAAGAATGTGTTTATATGTCATATATTTATATACAAGGTAAATTTTATTAAAATATTTACTTCTGATTTTTGCCCTATAGGAACTAAGTAGAAAATGAATGTCTTTATATGTCATATATTAATATAGAAGGTAAATTTTATAAAAATATTTACTTCTGATTTTTGCACTATAGGAACTAAGTAGAAATAGAACGTGTTTATATGTCCCATAAAAAAAGAAAATTAAATTTTTTTTTTATTTTTGCATTTTGCACTATAGGATCTAAGTAGAAAAAGAATGTGTTTATATGTCGCATAAAAAGAAAAAAGGAAATTTTATAAAAAATGTTTACTTCTGAATTTTGCACTATTGGAACTAAGCAGAAATAGAATGTGTTTATATGTCATATATTTATATACAAGGTAAATTTTATAAAAATATTTACTTCTGATTTTTGAAACTATAGGAATTAAGTATAAATAGAATGTGTGTATATGTTGCATAAAAAAGAAATTTAAAAAAAATGTTTATAAGAATGTGTTAATATGGTGCAAATTTACATACAAAGTATATTTTATAAAAATGTTTACTTATGAATTTTGCACTATACGAACTAAGTACAAAAAGAATGTGTTTATATGTCATATATTTATATACAAGGTAAATTTTATAAAAATATTTACTTCTGATTTTTGCACTATAGGAACTAAGTAGAAATAGAACGTGTTTATATGTACCATAAAAAAAAAAATTAAACAAACAAATTTTTTTTTTCATTTTGCACTATAGGATCTAAGTAGAAAAAGAATGTGTTTATATGTCGCATAAAAAGAAGAAAGTAAATTTTTTTTAGTTTATTTTTTAATTTTACACAATAGGAACTAAGTAGATAAAGAATGTGTTTATATGTCATATATTTATATACAAGGTAAATTTTATAAAAATATTTACTTCTGATGTTTGCACTATACGAACTAAGTAGAAATAGAATGTGTTTATGTCGCATAAAAAAAGGACATTTTTAAAAAATATTTATTTTTTGTATTTTGCACTATAGGATCTAAGTAGAAAAATAATGTGTTTATGTCGCATAAAAAGAAAAAAATAAATTTTTTAAAATTATTATTTTTGAATTTAGCACTATAGGAACTAAGTAGAAAAAGAAAGTGTTTATATGTCGCATAAAAAGAAGAGTTGATTTTTTTTAATGTTTATTTTTGAATTTTGAACTATAGGATCTAAGTAGAAAAATAATGTGTTTATGTCGCATAAAAAGAAAAAAGAAAATTTTTTTAAAGTTTATTTTTGAATTTTGTACTATAGGAATTAAATAGAAATAGAATGTGTTTATATGTTGCATAAAAAGAAAAATTTTTTAAATATTTATAAGAATGTGTTAATATGGCGCAAATTTACATACAAAGTATATTTTATAAAAATGTTTACTTCTGAATTTTGCACTATTGGAACTAAGCAGAAAAAGAATGTGTTTATATGTAATATATTTATATACAAGGTAAGTTTTATTAAAATATTTACTTCTGATTTTTGCCCTATAGGAACTACGGTAAGTAGAAAAAGAATGTGTTTATATGTCATATATTTATATACAAGGTAAATTTTATAAAAATATTTACTTCTGATTTTTGCACTATAGGAACTAAGTAGAAAAAGAATGTGTTTATATGTCGCATAAACAGAAGAGTAAATTTTTTTTAATGTTTATTTTTGAATTTTGTACTATAGGATCTAAGTAGAAAAATAATGTGGTTATGTCGCATAAAAAGAAAATAGGAAATTTTTTTAATGTTTACTTCTGACTTTTGCGCTATAGGAACTAAGTAGAAAAAGAATGTGTTTATATGTCATATATTTATATACAAGGTAAATTTTATAAAAGTATTTACTTCTGATGTTTGCACTATAGGAACTAAGTAGAAATAGAATGTGTTTATATGTCGCATAAAAAAAGGACATTTTTTAAAAATATTTATTTTTTGTATTTTGCACTATACGATCTAAGTAGAAAAATAATGTGTTTATGTCGCATAAAAAGAAAAAAATAAATTTTTTTAAATTATTATTTTTGAATTTAGCACTATAGGAACTAAGTAGAAAAAGAACGTGTTTATATGTCGCATAAAAAGAAGAGTAAATTTTTTTAATGTTTACTTCTGACTTTTGCGCTATAGGAACTAAGTAGAAAAAGAATGTGTTTATATGTCATATATTTATATAGAAGGTAAATTTTATAAAAATATTTACTTCTGATTTTTGCACTATAGGAACTAAGTAGAAATCGAACGTGTTTATATGTCCCATTAAAAAAGAAGATTTTAAATTTTTTTTATTTTTGCATTTTGCACTATAGGATCTAAGTAGAAAAAGAATGTGTTTATATGTCGCATAAAAAGAAAAAAGGAAATTTTATAAAAATGTTTACTTCTGAATTTTGCAATATACGAATTAAGTACAAAAAGAATATGTTTATATGTCACATAAAATGAAAAGAGTAAATTTTTCTTTAATGTGTATTTTTGAATTTTACACTATAGGAACTAAGTTGAAAAAAAGAATGTGTTAACATATCGCATATTTACATACAAAGTATATTTTATAAAAATGTTTACTTCTGAATTTTGCACTATTGGAACTAAGCAGAAATAGAATGTGTTTATATGTCATATATTTATATACATGGTAAATTTTATAAATATATTTACTTCTGATTTTTGAAACTATAGGAATTAAGTATAAATAGAATGTGTGTATATGTTGCATAAAAAAGATGATTTTTTAAAATGTTTATAAGAATGTGTTAATATGGTGCAAATTTACATACAAAGTATATTTTATAAAAATGTTTACTTATGAATTTTGCACTATACGAACTAAGTACAAAAAGAATGTGTTTATATGTCATATATTTATATACAAGGTAAATTTTATAAAAATATTTACTTCTGATGTTTGCACTATAGGAACTAAGTAGAAATAGAATGTGTTTATATGTCGCATAAAAAAAAGGACATTTTTTTAAAATATCTATTTTTTGTATTTTGAACTATAGGATCTAAGTAGAAAAATAATGTGTTTATGTCGCATAAAAAGAAAAAAGAAAATTTTTTTAAAGTTTATTTTTGAATTTTGTACTATAGGAATTAAATAGAAATAGAATGTGTTTATATGTTGCATAAAAAGAAAATTTTTTAAATATTTATAAGAATGTGTTAATATGGCGCAAATTTACATACAAAGTATATTTTATAAAAATGTTTACTTCTGAATTTTGCACTATTGGAACTAAGTAGAAATAGAACGTGTTTATATGTACCATAAAAAAATAAATTAAACAAAAATTTTTTTTTTTTCATTTTGCACTATAGGATCTAAGTAGAAAAGAATGTGTTTATATGTCGCATAAAAAGAACAAAGTAAATTTTTTTAGTTTATTTTTGAATTTTACACAATAGGAACTAAGTAGAAAAAGAATGTGTTTATATGTCATATATTTACATACAAGGTAAATTTTATAAAAATATTTACTTCTGATGTTTGCACTATACGAACTAAGTAGAAATAGAATGTGTTTATGTCGCATAAAAAAAAGGACATTTTTAAAAAATATTTATTTTTTGTATTTTGCACTATAGGATCTAAGTAGAAAAATAATGTGTTTATGTCGCATAAAAAGAAAAAAATAAATTTTTTAAAATTATTATTTTTGAATTTAGCACTATAGGAACTAAGTAGAAAAAGAAAGTGTTTATATGTCGCATAAAAAGAAGAGTAAATTTTTTTTAATGTTTATTTTTGAATTTTGAACTATAGGATCTAAGTAGAAAAATAATGTGTTTATGTCGCATAAAAAGAAAAAAGAAAATTTTTTTAAAGTTTATTTTTGAATTTTGTACTATAGGAATTAAATAGAAATAGAATGTGTTTATATGTTGCATAAAAAGAAAATTTTTTTAAATATTTATAAGAATGTGTTAATATGGCGCAAATTTACATACAAAGTATATTTTATAAAAATGTTTACTTCTGAATTTTGCACTATTGGAACTAAGCAGAAAAAGAATGTGTTTATATGTCATATATTTATATACAAGGTAAATTTTATTAAAATATTTACTTCTGATTTTTGCCCTATAGGAACTAAGTAGAAAATGAATGTGTTTATATGTCATATATTTATATAGAAGGTAAATTTTATAAAAATATTTACTTCTGATTTTTGCACTATAGGAACTAAGTAGAAATAGAATGTGTTTATGTCGCATAAAAAAAAGGACATTTTTTAAAAATATTTATTTTTTGTATTTTGCACTATAGGATCTAAGTAGAAAAATAATGTGCTTATGTCGCATAAAAATAAAAAAATAAATTTTTTAAAATTATTATTTTTGAATTTAGCACTATAGGAACTAAGTAGAAAAAGAAAGTGTTTATATGTCGCATACAAAGAAGAGTAAATTTTTTTAAATGTTTATTTTTGAATTTTGAACTATAGGATCTAAGTAGAAAAATAATGTGTTTATGTCGCATAAAAAGAAAAAAGAATATTTTTTTAAAGTTTATTTTTGAATTTTGTACTATAGGAATTAAATAGAAATAGAATGTGTTTATATGTTGCATAAAAAGAAAAAATTTTTAAATATTTATAAGAATGTGTTAATATGGCGCAAATTTACATACAAAGTATATTTTATAAAAATGTTTACTTCTGAATTTTGCACTATTGGAACTAAGCAGAAAAAGAATGTGTTTATATGTCATATATTTATATACAAGGTAAATTTTATTAAAATATTTACTTCTGATTTTTGCCCTATAGGAACTAAGTAGAAAATGAATGTGTTTATATGTCATATATTTATATAGAAGGTAAATTTTATAAAAATATTTACTTCTGATTTTTGCACTATAGGAACTAAGTAGAAATAGAACGTGTTTATATGTCCCATAAAAAAAGAAAATTAAATTTTTTTTTTATTTTTGCATTTTGCACTATAGGATCTAAGTAGAAAAAGAATGTGTTTATATGTCGCATAAAAAGAAAAAAGGAAATTTTATAAAAAATGTTTACTTCTGAATTTTGCACTATACGAATTAAGTACAAAAAGAATGTGTTTATATGTCACATAAAATGAAAAGAGTAAATTTTTCTTTAATGTGTATTTTTGAATTTTACACTATAGGAACTAAGTTGAAAAAAGAATGTGTTAATATATCGCATATTTACATACAAAGTATATTTTATAAAAATGTTTACTTCTGAATTTTGCACTATTGGAACTAAGCAGAAATAGAATGTGTTTATATGTCATATATTTATATACAAGGTAAATTTTATAAAAATATTTACTTCTGATTTTTGAAACTATAGGAATTAAGTATAAATAGAATGTGTGTATATGTTGCATAAAAAAGAAATTTTTAAAAAATGTTTATAAGAATGTGTTAATATGGTGTAAATTTACATACAAAGTATATTTTATAAAAATGTTTACTTATGAATTTTGCACTATACGAACTAAGTACAAAAAGAATGTGTTTATATGTCATATATTTATATACAAGGTAAATTTTATAAAAATATTTACTTCTGATTTTTGCACTATAGGAACTAAGTAGAAATAGAACGTGTTTATATGTACCATAAAAAAAAAAATTAAACAAAAAAATTTTTTTTTTCATTTTGCACTATAGGATCTAAGTAGAAAAAGAATGTGTTTATATGTCGCATAAAAAGAAGAAAGTAAATTTTTTTTAGTTTATTTTTGAATTTTACACAATAGGAACTAAGTAGATAAAGAATGTGTTTATATGTCATATATTTATATACAAGGTAAATTTTATAAAAATATTTACTTCTGATGTTTGCACTATACGAACTAAGTAGAAATAGAATGTGTTTATGTCGCATAAAAAAAAGGACATTTTAAAAAAATATTTATTTTTTGTATTTTGCACTATAGGATCTAAGTAGAAAAATAATGTGTTTATGTCGCTTAAAAAGAAAAAAATAAATTTTTTAAAATTATTATTTTTGAATTTAGCACTATAGGAACTAAGTAGAAAAAGAAAGTGTTTATATGTCGCATAAAAAGAAGAGTTGATTTTTTTTAATGTTTATTTTTGAATTTTGAACTATAGGATCTAAGTAGAAAAATAATGTGTTTATGTCGCATAAAAAGAAAAAAGAAAATTTTTTTAAAGTTTATTTTTGAATTTTGAACTATAGGATCTAAGTAGAAAAATAATGTGTTTATATGTTGCATAAAAAGAAAATTTTTTTAAATATTTATAAGAATGTGTTAATATGGCGCAAATTTACATACAAAGTATATTTTATAAAAATGTTTACTTCTGAATTTTGCACTATTGGAACTAAGCAGAAAAAGAATGTGTTTATATGTCATATATTTATATACAAGGTAAATTTTATTAAAATATTTACTTCTGATTTTTGCCCTATAGGAACTAAGTAGAAAAAGAATGTGTTTATGTCATATATTTATATAGAAGGTAAATTTTATAAAAATATTTACTTCTGATTTTTGCACTATAGGAACTAAGTAGAAATACAACGTGTTTATATGTACCATAAAAAATTTTTTATTTTTAAAATGTATTTTTGCATATTGCACTATAGGATCTAAGTAGAAAAAGAATATGTTTATATGTCGCATAAAAAGAACAAAGTAAATTTTTTATAGTTTATTTTTGAATTTTACACAATAGGAAATAAGTAGAAAAAGAATGTGTTTATATGTCATATATTTATATACAAGGTAAATTTTATAAAAATATTTACTTCTGATTTTTTGAACTATAGGAATTAATTAGAAATAGAACGTGTTGATATGTACAATAAAAAAGAAAATATTTTAAATGTTTATAAGAATATGTTAATATGGCGCAAATTTACATACAAAGTATATTTTATAAAAATGTTTACTTCTGAATTTTGCACTATTCGAATGAAGCAGAAAAAGAATGTGTTTATATGTAATATATTTATATACAAGGTAAGTTTATTAAAATATTTACTTCTGATGTTTGCACTATAGGAACTAAGTAGAAATAGAATGTGTTTATATGTCGCATAAAAAAAGGACATTTTTTTAAATGTTTATTTTTTGTATTTTGCACTATAGGAACTAAGTAGAAAAAGAAAGTGTTTATATGTCGCATAAACAGAAGAGTAAATTTTTTTTAATGTTTATTTTTGAATTTTGTACTATAGTAGAAAAATAATGTGTTTATGTCGCATAAAAAGAAAATAGGAAATTTTTTTAATGTTTACTTCTGACTTTTGCGCTATAGGAACTAAGTAGAAAAAGAATGTGTTTATATGTCATATATTTATATACAAGGTAAATTTTATAAAAATATTTACTTCTGATTTTTGCACTATAGGAATTAAGTAGAAATAGAATGTGTGTATATGTTGCATAAAAAGAAATTTTTTTAAAATATTTATAAGAATGTGTTAATATGGCGCAAATTTACATACAAAGTATATTTTATAAAAATGTTTACTTCTGACTTTTGCACTATTGGAACTAAGCAGAAATAGAATGTGTTTATATGTCATATATTTATATACAAGGTAAATTTTATAAAAATATTTACTTCTGATGTTTGCACTATAGGAACTAAGTAGAAATAGAATGTGTTTATATGTCGCATAAAAAAAAGGACATTTTTTAAAAATATTTATTTTTTGTATTTTGCACTATAGGATCTAAGTAGAAAAATAATGTGTTTATGTCGCATAAAAAGAAAAAAATAAATTTTTAAAAATTATTATTTTTGAATTTAGCACTATAGGAACTAAGTAGAAATAGAACGTGTTTATATGTCCCATAAAAAAAGAAAATTTTCAAATTTTTTTATTTTTGCATTTTGCACTATAGGATCTAAGTAGAAAAAGAATGTGTTTATATGTCGCATAAAAAGAAAAAAGGAAATTTTATAAAAATGTTTACTTCTGAATTTTGCACTATACGAATTAAGTACAAAAAGAATGTGTTTATATGTCACATAAAATGAAAAGAGTAAATATTTCTTTAATGTGTATTTTTGAATTTTACACTATAGGAACTAAGTTGAAAAAAGAATGTGTTAATATATCGCATATTTACATACAAAGTATATTTTATAAAAATGTTTACTTCTGAATTTTGCACTATTGAAACTAAGCAGAAATAGAATGTGTTTATATGTCATATATTTTTTTTAATGTATTTTTGCATATTGCACTATAGGATCTAAGTAGAAAAAGAATATGTTTATATGTCGCATAAAAAGAACAAACTAAATTTTTTATAGTTTATTTTTGAATTTTACACAATAGGAAATAAGTAGAAAAAGAATGTGTTTATATGTCATATATTTATATACAAGGTAAATTTTATAAAAATATTTACTTCTGATTTTTTTGCACTATAGGAATTAAGTAGAAATAGAACGTGTTTATATGTACCATAAAAAAAAATTTCAAAAAAAATTTATTTTTGCATTTTACATTATTGGATCTAAGTAGAAAAAGAATGTGTTTATATGTCACATAAAAAGAAAAAATTACATTTTTTAAAAATGTTTATTTTTTGTACTTTGCACTATAGGAACTAATTAGAAATAGAATGTGTTTATATGTCATATATTGATATACAAGGTAAATTTTATAAAAATATTTACTTCTGATTTTTGCACTATAGGAATTAAGTAGAAATAGAATATGTGTAAATGTTGCATAAAAAAGAAAATATTTTAAATGTTTATAAGAATATGTTAATATGGCGCAAATTTACATACAAAGTATATTTTATAAAAATGTTTACTTCTGAATTTAGCACTATAGGAACTAAGTAGAAAAAGAACGTGTTTATATGTCGCATAAAAAGAAGAGTAAATTTTTTTAATGTTTATTTTTGAATTTTGCACTATAGGATCTAAGTAGAAAAATAATGTGTTTATGTCGCATAAAAAGAAAAAAGAAAATTTTTTTAAAGTTTATTTTTGAATTTTGTACTATAGGAATTAAATAGAAATAGAATGTGTTTATATGTTGCATAAAAAGAAAAATTTTTTAAATATTTATAAGAATGTGTTAATATGGCGCAAATTTACATACAAAGTATATTTTATAAAAATGTTTACTTCTGAATTTTGCACTATTGGAACTAAGCAGAAAAAGAATGTGTTTATATGTAATATATTTATATACAAGGTAAGTTTTATTAAAATATTTACTTCTGATTTTTGCCCTATAGGAACTACGGTAAGTAGAAAAAGAATGTGTTTATATGTCATATATTTATATACAAGGTAAATTTTATAAAAATATTTACTTCTGATTTTTGCACTATAGGAACTAAGTAGAAAAAGAATGTGTTTATATGTCGCATAAAAAGAAAAAAGGAAATTTTATAAAAATGTTTACTTCTGAATTTTGCACTATACGAATTAAGTACAAAAAGAATGTGTTTATATGTCACATAAAATGAAAAGAGTAAATTTTTCTTTAATGTGTATTTTTGAATTTTACACTATAGGAACTAAGTTGAAAAAAGAATGTGTTAATATATCGCATATTTACATACAAAGTATATTTTATAAAAATGTTTACTTCTGAATTTTGCACTATTGGAACTAAGCAGAAATAGAATGTGTTTATATGTCATATATTTATATACAAGGTAAATTTTATAAAAATATTTACTTCTGATGTTTGCACTATAGGAACTAAGTAGAAATAGAATGTGTTTATATGTCGCATAAAAAAAGGACATTTTTTAAAAATATTTATTTTTTGTATTTTGCACTATAGGATCTAAGTAGAAAAATAATGTGTTTATGTCGCATAAAAAGAAAAAAGAAAATTTTTTTAAAGTTAATTTTTGAATTTTGTACTATAGGAATTAAATAGAAATAGAATGTGTTTATATGTTGCATAAAAAGAAATTTTTTAAAATATTTATAAGAATGTGTTAATATGGCGCAAATTTACATACAAAGTATATTTTATAAAAATGTTTACTTCTGAATTTTGCACTATTCGAACTAAGTAGAAAAAGATTGTGTTTATATGTCATATATTTATATACAAGGTAAATTTTATAAAAATATTTACTTCTGATGTTTGCACTATAGGAACTAAGTAGAAATAGAATGTGTTTATATGTCGCATAAAAAAAGGACATTTTTTTAAAAATGTTTATTTTTTGTATTTTGCACTATAGGATCTAAGTAGAAAAATAATGTGTTTATGTCGCATAAAAAGAAAAAAATAAATTTTTTAAAATTATTATTTTTGAATTTAGCACTATAGGAACTAAGTAGAAAAAGAACGTGTTTATATGTCGCATAAAAAGAAGAGTAAATTTTTTTAATGTTTATTTTTGAATTTTGCACTATAGGATCTAAGTAGAAAAATAATGTGTTTATATGTTGCATAAAAAGAAAATTTTTTTAAATATTTATAAGAATGTGTTAATATGGCGCAAATTTACATACAAAGTATATTTTATAAAAATGTTTACTTCTGAATTTTGCACTATTGGAACTAAGCAGAAAAAGAATGTGTTTATATGTCATATATTTATATACAAGGTAAATTTTATTAAAATATTTACTTCTGATTTTTGCCCTATAGGAAATAAGTAGAAAAAGAATGTGTTTATATGTCATATATTTATATACAAGGTAAATTTTATAAAAATATTTACTTCTGATTTTTTGAACTATAGGAATTAATTAGAAATAGAACGTGTTGATATGTACAATAAAAAAGAAAATATTTTAAATGTTTATAAGAATATGTTAATATGGCGCAAATTTACATACAAAGTATATTTTATAAAAATGTTTACTTCTGAATTTTGCACTATTCGAATGAAGCAGAAAAAGAATGTGTTTATATGTAATATATTTATATACAAGGTAAGTTTATTAAAATATTTACTTCTGATGTTTGCACTATAGGAACTAAGTAGAAATAGAATGTGTTTATATGTCGCATAAAAAAAGGACATTTTTTTAAATGTTTATTTTTTGTATTTTGCACTATAGGAACTAAGTAGAAAAAGAAAGTGTTTATATGTCGCATAAACAGAAGAGTAAATTTTTTTTAATGTTTATTTTTGAATTTTGTACTATAGTAGAAAAATAATGTGTTTATGTCGCATAAAAAGAAAATAGGAAATTTTTTTAATGTTTACTTCTGACTTTTGCGCTATAGGAACTAAGTAGAAAAAGAATGTGTTTATATGTCATATATTTATATACAAGGTAAATTTTATAAAAATATTTACTTCTGATTTTTGCACTATAGGAATTAAGTAGAAATAGAATGTGTGTATATGTTGCATAAAAAGAAATTTTTTTAAAATATTTATAAGAATGTGTTAATATGGCGCAAATTTACATACAAAGTATATTTTATAAAAATGTTTACTTCTGACTTTTGCACTATTGGAACTAAGCAGAAATAGAATGTGTTTATATGTCATATATTTATATACAAGGTAAATTTTATAAAAATATTTACTTCTGATGTTTGCACTATAGGAACTAAGTAGAAATAGAATGTGTTTATATGTCGCATAAAAAAAAGGACATTTTTTAAAAATATTTATTTTTTGTATTTTGCACTATAGGATCTAAGTAGAAAAATAATGTGTTTATGTCGCATAAAAAGAAAAAAATAAATTTTTAAAAATTATTATTTTTGAATTTAGCACTATAGGAACTAAGTAGAAATAGAACGTGTTTATATGTCCCATAAAAAAAGAAAATTTTCAAATTTTTTTATTTTTGCATTTTGCACTATAGGATCTAAGTAGAAAAAGAATGTGTTTATATGTCGCATAAAAAGAAAAAAGGAAATTTTATAAAAATGTTTACTTCTGAATTTTGCACTATACGAATTAAGTACAAAAAGAATGTGTTTATATGTCACATAAAATGAAAAGAGTAAATATTTCTTTAATGTGTATTTTTGAATTTTACACTATAGGAACTAAGTTGAAAAAAGAATGTGTTAATATATCGCATATTTACATACAAAGTATATTTTATAAAAATGTTTACTTCTGAATTTTGCACTATTGAAACTAAGCAGAAATAGAATGTGTTTATATGTCATATATTTTTTTTAATGTATTTTTGCATATTGCACTATAGGATCTAAGTAGAAAAAGAATATGTTTATATGTCGCATAAAAAGAACAAACTAAATTTTTTATAGTTTATTTTTGAATTTTACACAATAGGAAATAAGTAGAAAAAGAATGTGTTTATATGTCATATATTTATATACAAGGTAAATTTTATAAAAATATTTACTTCTGATTTTTTTGCACTATAGGAATTAAGTAGAAATAGAACGTGTTTATATGTACCATAAAAAAAAATTTCAAAAAAAATTTATTTTTGCATTTTACATTATTGGATCTAAGTAGAAAAAGAATGTGTTTATATGTCACATAAAAAGAAAAAATTACATTTTTTAAAAATGTTTATTTTTTGTACTTTGCACTATAGGAACTAATTAGAAATAGAATGTGTTTATATGTCATATATTGATATACAAGGTAAATTTTATAAAAATATTTACTTCTGATTTTTGCACTATAGGAATTAAGTAGAAATAGAATATGTGTAAATGTTGCATAAAAAAGAAAATATTTTAAATGTTTATAAGAATATGTTAATATGGCGCAAATTTACATACAAAGTATATTTTATAAAAATGTATACTTCTGAATTTAGCACTATAGGAACTAAGTAGAAAAAGAACGTGTTTATATGTCGCATAAAAAGAAGAGTAAATTTTTTTAATGTTTATTTTTGAATTTTGCACTATAGGATCTAAGTAGAAAAATAATGTGTTTATATGTTGCAGAAAAAGAAAATTTTTAAAAATATTTATAAGAATGTGTTAATATGGCGCAAATTTACATACAAAGTATATTTTATAAAAATGTTTACTTCTGAATTTTGCACTATTGGAACTAAGCAGAAAAAGAATGTGTTTATATGTCATATATTTATATACAAGGTAAATTTTATTAAAATATTTACTTCTGATTTTTGCCCTATAGGAACTAAGTAGAAAAAGAATGTGTTTATGTCATATATTTATATAGAAGGTAAATTTTATAAAAATATTTACTTCTGATTTTTGCACTATAGGAAGTAAGTAGAAATAGAACGTGTTTATATGTCCCATTAAAAAAGAAAATTTTCAAATTGTTTTATTTTTGCATTTTGCACTATAGGATCTAAGTAGAAAAAGAATGTGTTTATATGTCGCATAAAAAGAAAAAAGGAAATTTTATAAAAATGTTTACTTCTGAATTTTGCACTAAACGAATTAAGTACAAAAAGAATGTGTTTATATGTCACATAAAATGAAAAGAGTAAATTTTTCTTTAATGTGTATTTTTGAATTTTACACTATAGGAACTAAGTTGAAAAAAGAATGTGTTAATATATCGCATATTTACATACAAAGTATATTTTATAAAAATGTTTACTTCTGAATTTTGCACTATTGAAACTAAGCAGAAATAGAATGTGTTTATATGTCATATATTTTTTTTAATGTATTTTTGCATATTGCACTATAGGATCTAAGTAGAAAAAGAATATGTTTATATGTCGCATAAAAAGAACAAACTAAATTTTTTATAGTTTATTTTTGAATTTTACACAATAGGAAATAAGTAGAAAAAGAATGTGTTTATATGTCATATATTTATATACAAGGTAAATTTTATAAAAATATTTACTTCTGATTTTTTTGCACTATAGGAATTAAGTAGAAATAGAACGTGTTTATATGTACCATAAAAAAAAAATTTCAAAAAAAATTTATTTTTGCATTTTACATTATTGGATCTAAGTAGAAAAAGAATGTGTTTATATGTCACATAAAAAGAAAAAATTACATTTTTTAAAAATGTTTATTTTTTGTACTTTGCACTATAGGAACTAATTAGAAATAGAATGTGTTTATATGTCATATATTGATATACAAGGTAAATTTTATAAAAATATTTACTTCTGATTTTTGCACTATAGGAATTAAGTAGAAATAGAATATGTGTAAATGTTGCATAAAAAAGAAAATATTTTAAATGTTTATAAGAATATGTTAATATGGCGCAAATTTACATACAAAGTATATTTTATAAAAATGTTTACTTCTGAATTTAGCACTATAGGAACTAAGTAGAAAAAGAACGTGTTTATATGTCGCATAAAAAGAAGAGTAAATTTTTTTAATGTTTATTTTTGAATTTTGCACTATAGGATCTAAGTAGAAAAATAATGTGTTTATATGTTGCAGAAAAAGAAAATTTTTAAAAATATTTATAAGAATGTGTTAATATGGCGCAAATTTACATACAAAGTATATTTTATAAAAATGTTTACTTCTGAATTTTGCACTATTGGAACTAAGCAGAAAAAGAATGTGTTTATATGTCATATATTTATATACAAGGTAAATTTTATTAAAATATTTACTTCTGATTTTTGCCCTATAGGAACTAAGTAGAAAAAGAATGTGTTTATGTCATATATTTATATAGAAGGTAAATTTTATAAAAATATTTACTTCTGATTTTTGCACTATAGGAAGTAAGTAGAAATAGAACGTGTTTATATGTCCCATTAAAAATGAAAATTTTCAAATTGTTTTATTTTTGCATTTTGCACTATAGGATCTAAGTAGAAAAAGAATGTGTTTATATGTCGCATAAAAAGAAAAAAGGAAATTTTATAAAAATGTTTACTTCTGAATTTTGCAGTAAACGAATTAAGTACAAAAAGAATGTGTTTATATGTCACATAAAATGAAAAGAGTAAATTTTTCTTTAATGTGTATTTTTGAATTTTACACTATAGGAACTAAGTTGAAAAAAGAATGTGTTAATATATCGCATATTTACATACAAAGTATATTTTATAAAAATGTTTACTTCTGAATTTTGCACTATTGGAACTAAGCAGAAATAGAATGTGTTTATATGTCATATATTTATATACAAGGTAAATTTTATAAAAATATTTACTTCTGATTTTTGCATTATAGGAACTAAGTAGAAATACAACGTGTTTATATGTACCATTTAAAAATTTTTTTTTTTTAAATGTATTTTTGCATATTGCACTATAGGATCTAAGTAGAAAAATAATATGTTTATATGTCGCATAAAAAGAACAAAGTAAATTTTTTATAGTTTATTTTTGAATTTTAAACAATAGGAAATAAGTAGAAAAAGAATGTGTTTATATGTCATATATTTATATACAAGGTAAATTTTATAAAAATATTTACTTCTGATGTTTGCACTATAGGAACTAAGTAGAAATAGAATGTGTTTATATGTCGCATAAAAAAAGGACATTTTTTAAAAATATTTATTTTTTGTATTTTGCACTATAGGATCTAAGTAGAAAAATAATGTGTTTATGTCGCATAAAAAGAAAAAAGAAAATTTTTTTAAAGTTAATTTTTGAATTTTGTACTATAGGAATTAAATAGAAATAGAATGTGTTTATATGTTGCATAAAAAGAAATTTTTTAAAAATATTTATAAGAATGTGTTAATATGGCGCAAATTTACATACAAAGTATATTTTATAAAAATGTTTACTTCTGAATTTTGCACTATTCGAACTAAGTAGAAAAAGATTGTGTTTATATGTCATATATTTATATACAAGGTAAATTTTATAAAAATATTTACTTCTGATGTTTGCACTATAGGAACTAAGTAGAAATAGAATGTGTTTATATGTCGCATAAAAAAAGGACATTTTTTTTTTAATGTTTATTTTTTGTATTTTGCACTATAGGATCTAAGTAGAAAAATAATGTGTTTATGTCGCATAAAAAGAAAAAAATAAATTTTTTAAAATTATTATTTTTGAATTTAGCACTATAGGAACTAAGTAGAAAAAGAACGTGTTTATATGTCGCATAAAAAGAAGAGTAAATTTTTTTAATGTTTATTTTTGAATTTTGCACTATAGGATCTAAGTAGAAAAATAATGTGTTTATATGTTGCATAAAAAGAAAATTTTTTAAAATATTTATAAGAATGTGTTAATATGGCGCAAATTTACATACAAAGTATATTTTATAAAAATGTTTACTTCTGAATTTTGCACTATTGGAACTAAGCAGAAAAAGAATGTGTTTATATGTCATATATTTATATACAAGGTAAATTTTATTAAAATATTTACTTCTGATTTTTGCCCTATAGGAACTAAGTAGAAAAAGAATGTGTTTATGTCATATATTTATATAGAAGGTAAATTTTATAAAAATATTTACTTCTGATTTTTGCACTATAGGAAGTAAGTAGAAATAGAACGTGTTTATATGTCCCATTAAAAAAGAAAATTTTCAAATTGTTTTATTTTTGCATTTTGCACTATAGGATCTAAGTAGAAAAAGAATGTGTTTATATGTCGCATAAAAAGAAAAAAGGAAATTTTATAAAAATGTTTACTTCTGAATTTTGCACTAAACGAATTAAGTACAAAAAGAATGTGTTTATATGTCACATAAAATGAAAAGAGTAAATTTTTCTTTAATATGTATTTTTGAATTTTACACTATAGGAACTAAGTTGAAAAAAGAATGTGTTAATATATCGCATATTTACATACAAAGTATATTTTATAAAAATGTTTACTTCTGAATTTTGCACTATTGGAACTAAGCAGAAATAGAATGTGTTTATATGTCATATATTTATATACAAGGTAAATTTTATAAAAATATTTACTTCTGATTTTTGCATTATAGGAACTAAGTAGAAATACAACGTGTTTATATGTACCATTTAAAAATTTTTTTTTTTTAAATGTATTTTTGCATATTGCACTATAGGATCTAAGTAGAAAAATAATATGTTTATATGTCGCATAAAAAGAACAAAGTAAATTTTTTATAGTTTATTTTTGAATTTTAAACAATAGGAAATAAGTAGAAAAAGAATGTGTTTATATGTCATATATTTATATACAAGGTAAATTTTATAAAAATATTTACTTCTGATGTTTGCACTATAGGAACTAAGTAGAAATAGAATGTGTTTATATGTCGCATAAAAAAAGGACATTTTTTAAAAATATTTATTTTTTGTATTTTGCACTATAGGATCTAAGTAGAAAAATAATGTGTTTATGTCGCATAAAAAGAAAAAAGAAAATTTTTTTAAAGTTAATTTTTGAATTTTGTACTATAGGAATTAAATAGAAATAGAATGTGTTTATATGTTGCATAAAAAGAAATTTTTTTAAAATATTTATAAGAATGTGTTAATATGGCGCAAATTTACATACAAAGTATATTTTATAAAAATGTTTACTTCTGAATTTTGCACTATTCGAACTAAGTAGAAAAAGATTGTGTTTATATGTCATATATTTATATACAAGGTAAATTTTATAAAAATATTTACTTCTGATGTTTGCACTATAGGAACTAAGTAGAAATAGAATGTGTTTATATGTCGCATAAAAAAAGGACATTTTTTTTTTAATGTTTATTTTTTGTATTTTGCACTATAGGATCTAAGTAGAAAAATAATGTGTTTATGTCGCATAAAATGAAAAAAATAAATTTTTTAAAATTATTATTTTTGAATTTAGCACTATAGGAACTAAGTAGAAAAAGAACGTGTTTATATGTCGCATAAAAAGAAGAGTAAATTTTTTTAATGTTTATTTTTGAATTTTGCACTATAGGATCTAAGTAGAAAAATAATGTGTTTATATGTTGCATAAAAAGAAAATTTTTTAAAATATTTATAAGAATGTGGTAATATGGCGCAAATTTACATACAAAGTATATTTTATAAAAATGTTTACTTCTGAATTTTGCACTATTGGAACTAAGCAGAAAAAGAATGTGTTTATATGTCATATATTTATATACAAGGTAAATTTTATTAAAATATTTACTTCTGATTTTTGCCCTATAGGAACTAAGTAGAAAAAGAATGTGTTTATGTCGCATAAAAAGAAAATAGGAAATTTTTTTAATGTTTACTTCTGACTTTTGCGCTATAGGAACTAAGTAGAAAAAGAATGTGTTTATATGTCATATATTTATATACAAGGTAAATTTTATAAAAATATTTACTTCTGATTTTTGCACTATAGGAATTAAGTAGAAATAGAATGTGTGTATATGTTGCATAAAAAGAAATTTTTTTTAAATATTTATAAGAATGTGTTAATATGGCGCAAATTTACATACAAAGTATATTTTATAAAAATGTTTACTTCTGACTTTTGCACTATTGGAACTAAGCAGAAATAGAATGTGTTTATATGTCATATATTTATATACAAGGTAAATTTTATAAAAATATTTACTTCTGATGTTTGCACTATAGGAACTAAGTAGAAATAGAATGTGTTTATATGTCGCATAAAAAAAAGGACATTTTTTAAAAATATTTTTTTTTTGTATTTTGCACTATAGGATCTAAGTAGAAAAATAATGTGATTATGTCGCATAAAAAGAAAAAAATAAATTTTTTAAAATTATTATTTTTAAAATGTATTTTTGCATATTGCACTATAGGATCTAAGTAGAAAAAGAATATGTTTATATGTCGCATAAAAAGAACAAAGTAAATTTTTTATAGTTTATTTTTGAATTTTACACAATAGGAAATAAGTAGAATAAGAATGTGTTTATATGTCATATATTTATATACAAGGTAAATTTTATAAAAATATTTACTTCTGATTTCTTGAACTATAGGAATTAATTAGAAATAGAACGTGTTTATATGTACCATAAAAAAGAAAATATTTTAAATGTTTATAAGAATATGTTAATATGGCGCATATTTACATACAAAGTATATTTTATAAAAATGTTTACTTCTGAATTTTGCACTATTCGAATGAAGCAGAAAAAGAATGTGTTTATATGTAATATATTTATATACAAGGTAAGTTTATTAAAATATTTACTTCTGATGTTTGCACTATAGGAACTAAGTAGAAATAGAATGTGTTTATATGTCGCATAAAAAGAAGAGTAAATTTTTTTAATGTTTATTTTTGAATTTTGCACTATAGGATCTAAGTAGAAAAATAATGTGTTTATATGTTGCATAAAAAGAAAATTTTTTAAAATATTTATAAGAATGTGTTAATATGGCGCAAATTTACATACAAAGTATATTTTATAAAAATGTTTACTTCTGAATTTTGCACTATTGGAACTAAGCAGAAAAAGAATGTGTTTATATGTCATATATTTATATACAAGGTAAATTTTATTAAAATATTTACTTCTGATTTTTGCCCTATAGGAACTAAGTAGAAAAAGAATGTGTTTATGTCATATATTTATATAGAAGGTAAATTTTATAAAAATATTTACTTCTGATTTTTGCACTATAGGAAGTAAGTAGAAATAGAACGTGTTTATATGTCCCATTAAAAAAGAAAATTTTCAAATTGTTTTATTTTTGCATTTTGCACTATAGGATCTAAGTAGAAAAAGAATGTGTTTATATGTCGCATAAAAAGAAAAAAGGAAATTTTATAAAAATGTTTACTTCTGAATTTTGCACTAAACGAATTAAGTACAAAAAGAATGTGTTTATATGTCACATAAAATGAAAAGAGTAAATTTTTCTTTAATATGTATTTTTGAATTTTACACTATAGGAACTAAGTTGAAAAAAGAATGTGTTAATATATCGCATATTTACATACAAAGTATATTTTATAAAAATGTTTACTTCTGAATTTTGCACTATTGGAACTAAGCAGAAATAGAATGTGTTTATATGTCATATATTTATATACAAGGTAAATTTTATAAAAATATTTACTTCTGATTTTTGCATTATAGGAACTAAGTAGAAATACAACGTGTTTATATGTACCATTTAAAAATTTTTTTTTTTTAAATGTATTTTTGCATATTGCACTATAGGATCTAAGTAGAAAAATAATATGTTTATATGTCGCATAAAAAGAACAAAGTAAATTTTTTATAGTTTATTTTTGAATTTTAAACAATAGGAAATAAGTAGAAAAAGAATGTGTTTATATGTCATATATTTATATACAAGGTAAATTTTATAAAAATATTTACTTCTGATGTTTGCACTATAGGAACTAAGTAGAAATAGAATGTGTTTATATGTCGCATAAAAAAAGGACATTTTTTAAAAATATTTATTTTTTGTATTTTGCACTATAGGATCTAAGTAGAAAAATAATGTGTTTATGTCGCATAAAAAGAAAAAAGAAAATTTTTTTAAAGTTAATTTTTGAATTTTGTACTATAGGAATTAAATAGAAATAGAATGTGTTTATATGTTGCATAAAAAGAAATTTTTTTAAAATATTTATAAGAATGTGTTAATATGGCGCAAATTTACATACAAAGTATATTTTATAAAAATGTTTACTTCTGAATTTTGCACTATTCGAACTAAGTAGAAAAAGATTGTGTTTATATGTCATATATTTATATACAAGGTAAATTTTATAAAAATATTTACTTCTGATGTTTGCACTATAGGAACTAAGTAGAAATAGAATGTGTTTATATGTCGCATAAAAAAAGGACATTTTTTTTTTAATGTTTATTTTTTGTATTTTGCACTATAGGATCTAAGTAGAAAAATAATGTGTTTATGTCGCATAAAATGAAAAAAATAAATTTTTTAAAATTATTATTTTTGAATTTAGCACTATAGGAACTAAGTAGAAAAAGAACGTGTTTATATGTCGCATAAAAAGAAGAGTAAATTTTTTTAATGTTTATTTTTGAATTTTGCACTATAGGATCTAAGTAGAAAAATAATGTGTTTATATGTTGCATAAAAAGAAAATTTTTTAAAATATTTATAAGAATGTGGTAATATGGCGCAAATTTACATACAAAGTATATTTTATAAAAATGTTTACTTCTGAATTTTGCACTATTGGAACTAAGCAGAAAAAGAATGTGTTTATATGTCATATATTTATATACAAGGTAAATTTTATTAAAATATTTACTTCTGATTTTTGCCCTATAGGAACTAAGTAGAAAAAGAATGTGTTTATGTCGCATAAAAAGAAAATAGGAAATTTTTTTAATGTTTACTTCTGACTTTTGCGCTATAGGAACTAAGTAGAAAAAGAATGTGTTTATATGTCATATATTTATATACAAGGTAAATTTTATAAAAATATTTACTTCTGATTTTTGCACTATAGGAATTAAGTAGAAATAGAATGTGTGTATATGTTGCATAAAAAGAAATTTTTTTTAAATATTTATAAGAATGTGTTAATATGGCGCAAATTTACATACAAAGTATATTTTATAAAAATGTTTACTTCTGACTTTTGCACTATTGGAACTAAGCAGAAATAGAATGTGTTTATATGTCATATATTTATATACAAGGTAAATTTTATAAAAATATTTACTTCTGATGTTTGCACTATAGGAACTAAGTAGAAATAGAATGTGTTTATATGTCGCATAAAAAAAAGGACATTTTTTAAAAATATTTTTTTTTTGTATTTTGCACTATAGGATCTAAGTAGAAAAATAATGTGATTATGTCGCATAAAAAGAAAAAAATAAATTTTTTAAAATTATTATTTTTGAATTTAGCACTATAGGAACTAAGTAGAAAAAGAACGTGTTTATATGTCGCATAAAAAGAAGAGTAAATTTTTTTAATGTTTATTTTTGAATTTTGCACTATAGGATCTAAGTAGAAAAATAATGTGTTTATATGTTGCATAAAAAGAAAATTTTTTTAAATATTTATAAGAATGTGTTAATATGGCGCAAATTTACATACAAAGTATATTTTATAAAAATGTTTACTTCTGAATTTTGCACTATTGGAACTAAGCAGAAAAAGAATGTGTTTATGTCATATATTTATATACAAGGTAAATTTTATTAAAATATTTACTTCTGATTTTTGCCCTATAGGAACTAAGTAGAAAAAGAATGTGTTTATGTCATATATTTATATAGAAGGTAAATTTTATAAAAATATTTACTTCTGATTTTTGCACTATAGGAACTAAGTAGAAATACAACGTGTTTATATGTACCATAAAAAATTTTTTATTTTTAAAATGTATTTTTGCATATTGCACTATAGGATCTAAGTAGAAAAAGAATATGTTTATATGTCGCATAAAAAGAACAAAGTAAATTTTTTATAGTTTATTTTTGAATTTTACACAATAGGAAATAAGTAGAAAAAGAATATGTTTATATGTCATATATTTATATACAAGGTAAATTTTATAAAAATATTTACTTCTGATTTTTTGAACTATAGGAATTAATTAGAAATAGAACGTGTTGATATGTACAATAAAAAAGAAAATATTTTAAATGTTTATAAGAATATGTTAATATGGCGCAAATTTACATACAAAGTATATTTTATAAAAATGTTTACTTCTGAATTTTGCACTATTCGAATGAAGCAGAAAAAGAATGTGTTTATATGTAATATATTTATATACAAGGTAAGTTTATTAAAATATTTACTTCTGATGTTTGCACTATAGGAACTAAGTAGAAATAGAATGTGTTTATATGTCGCATAAAAAAAGGACATTTTTTTAAATGTTTATTTTTTGTATTTTGCACTATAGGAACTAAGTAGAAAAAGAAAGTGTTTATATGTCGCATAAACAGAAGAGTAAATTTTTTTAAATGTTTATTTTTGAATTTTGTACTATAGTAGAAAAATAATGTGTTTATGTCGCATAAAAAGAAAATAGGAAATTTTTTTAATGTTTACTTCTGACTTTTGCGCTATAGGAACTAAGTAGAAAAAGAATGTGTTTATATGTCATATATTTATATACAAGGTAAATTTTATAAAAATATTTACTTCTGATTTTTGCACTATAGGAATTAAGTAGAAATAGAATGTGTGTATATGTTGCATAAAAAGAAATTTTTTTAAAATATTTATAAGAATGTGTTAATATGGCGCAAATTTACATACAAAGTATATTTTATAAAAATGTTTACTTCTGACTTTTGCACTATTGGAACTAAGCAGAAATAGAATGTGTTTATATGTCATATATTTATATACAAGGTAAATTTTATAAAAATATTTACTTCTGATGTTTGCACTATAGGAACTAAGTAGAAATAGAATGTGTTTATATGTCGCATAAAAAAAAGGACATTTTTTAAAAATATTTATTTTTTGTATTTTGCACTATAGGATCTAAGTAGAAAAATAATGTGTTTATGTCGCATAAAAAGAAAAAAATTTATTTTTAAAAATTATTATTTTTGAATTTAGCACTATAGGAACTAAGTAGAAATAGAACGTGTTTATATGTCCCATAAAAAAAGAAAATTTTCAAATTTTTTTATTTTTGCATTTTGCACTATAGGATCTAAGTAGAAAAAGAATGTGTTTATATGTCGCATAAAAAGAAAAAAGGAAATTTTATAAAAATGTTTACTTCTGAATTTTGCACTATACGAATTAAGTACAAAAAGAATGTGTTTATATGTCACATAAAATGAAAAGAGTAAATATTTCTTTAATGTGTATTTTTGAATTTTACACTATAGGAACTAAGTTGAAAAAAGAATGTGTTAATATATCGCATATTTACATACAAAGTATATTTTATAAAAATGTTTACTTCTGAATTTTGCACTATTGAAACTAAGCAGAAATAGAATGTGTTTATATGTCATATATTTTTTTTAATGTATTTTTGCATATTGCACTATAGGATCTAAGTAGAAAAAGAATATGTTTATATGTCGCATAAAAAGAACAAACTAAATTTTTTATAGTTTATTTTTGAATTTTACACAATAGGAAATAAGTAGAAAAAGAATGTGTTTATATGTCATATATTTATATACAAGGTAAATTTTATAAAAATATTTACTTCTGATTTTTTTGCACTATAGGAATTAAGTAGAAATAGAACGTGTTTATATGTACCATAAAAAAAAAATTTCAAAAAAAATTTATTTTTGCATTTTACATTATTGGATCTAAGTAGAAAAAGAATGTGTTTATATGTCACATAAAAAGAAAAAATTACATTTTTTAAAAATGTTTATTTTTTGTACTTTGCACTATAGGAACTAATTAGAAATAGAATGTGTTTATATGTCATATATTGATATACAAGGTAAATTTTATAAAAATATTTACTTCTGATTTTTGCACTATAGGAATTAAGTAGAAATAGAATATGTGTAAATGTTGCATAAAAAAGAAAATATTTTAAATGTTTATAAGAATATGTTAATATGGCGCACATTTACATACAAAGTATATTTTATAAAAATGTTTACTTCTGAATTTAGCACTATAGGAACTAAGTAGAAAAAGAACGTGTTTATATGTCGCATAAAAAGAAGAGTAAATTTTTTTAATGTTTATTTTTGAATTTTGCACTATAGGATCTAAGTAGAAAAATAATGTGTTTATATGTTGCAGAAAAAGAAAATTTTTAAAAATATTTATAAGAATGTGTTAATATGGCGCAAATTTACATACAAAGTATATTTTATAAAAATGTTTACTTCTGAATTTTGCACTATTGGAACTAAGCAGAAAAAGAATGTGTTTATATGTCATATATTTATATACAAGGTAAATTTTATTAAAATATTTACTTCTGATTTTTGCCCTATAGGAACTAAGTAGAAAAAGAATGTGTTTATGTCATATATTTATATAGAAGGTAAATTTTATAAAAATATTTACTTCTGATTTTTGCACTATAGGAAGTAAGTAGAAATAGAACGTGTTTATATGTCCCATTAAAAAAGAAAATTTTCAAATTGTTTTATTTTTGTATTTTGCACTATAGGATCTAAGTAGAAAAAGAATGTGTTTATATGTCGCATAAAAAGAAAAAAGGAAATTTTATAAAAATGTTTACTTCTGAATTTTGCACTAAACGAATTAAGTACAAAAAGAATGTGTTTATATGTCACATAAAATGAAAAGAGTAAATTTTTCTTTAATGTGTATTTTTGAATTTTACACTATAGGAACTAAGTTGAAAAAAGAATGTGTTAATATATCGCATATTTACATACAAAGTATATTTTATAAAAATGTTTACTTCTGAATTTTGCACTATTGGAACTAAGCAGAAATAGAATGTGTTTATACGTCATATATTTATATACAAGGTAAATTTTATAAAAATATTTACTTCTGATTTTTGCATTATAGGAACTAAGTAGAAATACAACGTGTTTATATGTACCATTTAAAAATTTTTTTTTTTTAAATGTATTTTTGCATATTGCACTATAGGATCTAAGTAGAAAAATAATATGTTTATATGTCGCATAAAAAGAACAAAGTAAATTTTTTATAGTTTATTTTTGAATTTTAAACAATAGGAAATAAGTAGAAAAAGAATGTGTTTATATGTCATATATTTATATACAAGGTAAATTTTATAAAAATATTTACTTCTGATGTTTGCACTATAGGAACTAAGTAGAAATAGAATGTGTTTATATGTCGCATAAAAAAAGGACATTTTTTAAAAATATTTATTTTTTGTATTTTGCACTATAGGATCTAAGTAGAAAAATAATGTGTTTATGTCGCATAAAAAGAAAAAAGAAAATTTTTTTAAAGTTAATTTTTGAATTTTGTACTATAGGAATTAAATAGAAATAGAATGTGTTTATATGTTGCATAAAAAGAAATTTTTTAAAAATATTTATAAGAATGTGTTAATATGGCGCAAATTTACATACAAAGTATATTTTATAAAAATGTTTACTTCTGAATTTTGCACTATTCGAACTAAGTAGAAAAAGATTGTGTTTATATGTCATATATTTATATACAAGGTAAATTTTATAAAAATATTTACTTCTGATGTTTGCACTATAGGAACTAAGTAGAAATAGAATGTGTTTATATGTCGCATAAAAAAAGGATATTTTTTTTTTAATGTTTATTTTTTGTATTTTGCACTATAGGATCTAAGTAGAAAAATAATGTGTTTATGTCGCATAAAAAGAAAAAAATAAATTTTTTAAAATTATTATTTTTGAATTTAGCACTATAGGAACTAAGTAGAAAAAGAACGTGTTTATATGTCGCATAAAAAGAAGAGTAAATTTTTTTAATGTTTATTTTTGAATTTTGCACTATAGGATCTAAGTAGAAAAATAATGTGTTTATATGTTGCATAAAAAGAAAATTTTTTAAAATATTTATAAGAATGTGTTAATATGGCGCAAATTTACATACAAAGTATATTTTATAAAAATGTTTACTTCTGAATTTTGCACTATTGGAACTAAGCAGAAAAAGAATGTGTTTATATGTCATATATTTATATACAAGGTAAATTTTATTAAAATATTTACTTCTGATTTTTGCCCTATAGGAACTAAGTAGAAAAAGAATGTGTTTATGTCGCATAAAAAGAAAATAGGAAATTTTTTTAATGTTTACTTCTGACTTTTGCGCTATAGGAACTAAGTAGAAAAAGAATGTGTTTATATGTCATATATTTATATACAAGGTAAATTTTATAAAAATATTTACTTCTGATTTTTGCACTATAGGAATTAAGTAGAAATAGAATGTGTGTATATGTTGCATAAAAAGAAATTTTTTTTAAATATTTATAAGAATGTGTTAATATGGCGCAAATTTACATACAAAGTATATTTTATAAAAATGTTTACTTCTGACTTTTGCACTATTGGAACTAAGCAGAAATAGAATGTGTTTATATGTCATATATTTATATACAAGGTAAATTTTATAAAAATATTTACTTCTGATGTTTGCACTATAGGAACTAAGTAGAAATAGAATGTGTTTATATGTCGCATAAAAAAAAGGACATTTTTTAAAAATATTTTTTTTTTGTATTTTGCACTATAGGATCTAAGTAGAAAAATAATGTGATTATGTCGCATAAAAAGAAAAAAATAAATTTTTTAAAATTATTATTTTTAAAATGTATTTTTGCATATTGCACTATAGGATCTAAGTAGAAAAAGAATATGTTTATATGTCGCATAAAAAGAACAAAGTAAAATTTTTATAGTTTATTTTTGAATTTTACACAATAGGAAATAAGTAGAATAAGAATGTGTTTATATGTCATATATTTATATACAAGGTAAATTTTATAAAAATATTTACTTCTGATTTCTTGAACTATAGGAATTAATTAGAAATAGAACGTGTTTATATGTACCATAAAAAAGAAAATATTTTAAATGTTTATAAGAATATGTTAATATGGCGCATATTTACATACAAAGTATATTTTATAAAAATGTTTACTTCTGAATTTTGCACTATTCGAATGAAGCAGAAAAAGAATGTGTTTATATGTAATATATTTATATACAAGGTAAGTTTATTAAAATATTTACTTCTGATGTTTGCACTATAGGAACTAAGTAGAAATAGAATGTGTTTATATGTCGCATAAAAAAAGGAAATTTTTTTAAAATGTTTATTTTTTGTATTTTGCACTATAGGAACTAAGTAGAAAAGGAAAGTGTTTATATGTCGCATAAACAGAAGAGTAAATTTTTTTTAATGTTTATTTTTGAATTTTGTACTATAGTAGAAAAATAATGTGTTTATGTCGCATAAAAAGAAAATAGGAAATTTTTTTAATGTTTACTTCTGACTTTTGCGCTATAGGAACTAAGTAGAAAAAGAATGTGTTTATATGTCATATATTTATATACAAGGTAAATTTTATAAAAATATTTACTTCTGATTTTTGCACTATAGGAATTAAGTAGAAATAGAATGTGTGTATATGTTGCATAAAAAGAAATTTTTTTAAAATATTTATAAGAATGTGTTAATATGGCACAAATTTACATACAAAGTATATTTTATAAAAATGTTTACTTCTGACTTTTGCACTATTGGAACTAAGCAGAAATAGAATGTGTTTATATGTCATATATTTATATACAAGGTAAATTTTATAAAAATATTTACTTCTGATGTTTGCACTATAGGAACTAAGTAGAAATAGAATGTGTTTATATGTCGCATAAAAAAAAGGACATTTTTTAAAAATATTTATTTTTTGTATTTTGCACTATAGGATCTAAGTAGAAAAATAATGTGTTTATGTCGCATAAAAAGAAAAAAATAAAATTTTAAAATTATTATTTTTGAATTTAGCACTATAGGAACTAAGTAGAAAAAGAACGTGTTTATATGTCGCATAAAAAGAAGAGTAAATTTTTTTTAATGTTTATTTTTGAATTTTGCACTATAGGATCTAAGTAGAAAAATAATGTTTTTATATGTTGCATAAAAAGAAAATTTTTTAAAATATTTATAAGAATGTGTTAATATGGCGCAAATTTACATACAAAGTATATTTTATAAAAATGTTTACTTCTGAATTTTGCACTATTGGAACTAAGCAGAAAAAGAATGTGTTTATATGTCATATATTTATATACAAGGAAAATTTTATTAAAATATTTACTTCTGATTTTTGCCCTATAGGAACTAAGTAGAAAAAGAATGTGTTTATATGTAATATATTTATATAGAAGGTAAATTTTATAAAAATATTTACTTCTGATTTTTGCACTATAGGAACTAAGTAGAAATAGAACGTGTTTATATGTCCCATAAAAAAGAAAATTTTCAAATTTTTTTATTTTTGCATTTTGCACTATAGGATCTAAGTTGAAAAAGAATGTGTTTATATGTCGCATAAAAAGAAAAAAGGAAATTTTATAAAAATGTTTACTTCTGAATTTTGCACTATACGAATTAAGTACAAAAAGAATGTGTTTATATGTCACATAAAATGAAAAGAGTAAATTTTTCTTTAATGTGTATTTTTGAATTTTACACTATAGGAACTAAGTTGAAAAAAGAATGTGTTAATATATCGCATATTTACATACAAAGTATATTTTATAAAAATGTTTACTTCTGAATTTTGCACTATTGAAACTAAGCAGAAATAGAATGTGTTTATATGTCATATATTTATATACAAGGTAAATTTTATAAAAATATTTACTTCTGATTTTTGCACTATAGGAACTAAGTAGAAATACAACGTGTTTATATGTACCATAAAAATTTATTTTTTTTTAAATGTATTTTTGCATATTGCACTATAGGATCTAAGTAGAAAAAGCATATGTTTATATGTTGCATAAAAAGAACAAACTAAAATTTTTTATAGTTTATTTGTGAATTTTACACAATAGGAAATAAGTAGAAAAAGAATGTGTTTATATGTCATATATTTATATACAAGGTAAATTTTATAAAAATATTTACTTCTGATTTTTTTGCACTATAGGAATTAAGTAGAAATAGAACGTGTTTATATGTACCATAAAAAAAAAATTTCAAAAAAAATTTATTTTTGCATTTTACACTATTGGATCTAAGTAGAAAAAGAATGTGTTTATATGTCACATAAAAAGAAAAAATTACATTTTTTAAAAATGTTTATTTTTTGTACTTTGCACTATAGGAACTAAGTAGAAATAGAATGTGTTTATATGTCATATATTGATATACAAGGTAAATTTTATAAAAATATTTACTTCTGATTTTTGCACTATAGGAATTAAGTAGAAATAGAATATGTGTAAATGTTGCATAAAAAAGAAAATATTTTAAATGTTTATAAGAATATGTTAATATGGCGCAAATTTACATACAAAGTATATTTTATAAAAATGTTTACTTCTGAATTTTGCACTATAGGAACTGAGCAGAAAAAAAATGTGTTTATATGTCATATATTTATATACAAGGTAAATTTTATAAAAATATTTACTTCTGATTTTTGCACTATAGGAATTAAGTAGAAATAGAATGTGTGTATATGTTGCATAAAAAAGAAAATTTTTTTAAATGTTTATTTTTGAATTTTGTACTATAGGAATTAAATAGAAATAGAATGTGTTTATATGTTGCATAAAAAGAAAATTTTTTAAAATATTTATAAGAATGTGTTAATATGGCGCAAATTTACATACAAAGTATATTTTATAAAAATGTTTTCTTCTGAATTTTGCACTATTGGAACTAAGCAGAAAAAGAATGTGTTTATATGTCATATATTTATATAGAAGGTAAATTTTATTAAAATATTTACTTCTGATTTTTGCCCTATAGGAACTAAGTAGAAAAAGAATGTGTTTATATGTCATATATTTATATAGAAGGTAAATTTTATAAAAATATATACTTCTGATTTTTGCACTATAGGAACTACCCGGTAAGTAGAAATAGAACGTGTTTATATGTCCCATAAAAAAAGAAAATTAAAATTTTTTTTTTTTTTGCATTTTGCACTATAGGATCTAAGTAGAAAAAGAATGTGTTTATATGTCGCATAAAAAGAAAAGAGTAAATTTTTCTTTAATGTGTATTTTTGAATTTTACACTATAGGAACTAAGTTGAAAAAAGAATCTGTTAATATATCGCATATTTACATACAAAGTATATTTTATAAAATGTTTACTTCTGAATTTTGCACTATTGGAACTAAGCAGAAATAGAATGTGTTTATATGTCATATATTTATATAAAAGGTAAATTTTATAAAAATATTTACTTCTGATTTTTGCACTATAGGAACTAAGTAGAAATACAACGTGTTTATATGTACCATTAAAAAATTTTTTTTTTTTAAATGTATTTTTGCATATTGCACTATAGGATCTAAGTAGAAAAAGAATATGTTTATATGTCGCATAAAAAGAACAAAGTAAATTTTTTATAGTTTATTTTTGAATTTTACACAATAGGAAATAAGTAGAAAAAGAATGTGTTTATATGTCATATATTTATATACAAGGTAAATTTTATAAAAATATTTACTTCTGATTTTTTTGCACTATAGGAATTAAGTAGAAATAGAACGTGTTTATATGTACCATAAAAAAAAAATTTCAAAAAAAATTTATTTTTGCATTTTACACTATTGGATCTAAGTAGAAAAAGAATGTGTTTATATGTCACATAAAAAGAAAAAATTACATTTTTTAAAAATGTTTATTTTTTGTACTTTGCACTATAGGAACTAAGTAGAAATAGAATGTGTTTATATGTCATATATTGATATACAAGGTAAATTTTATAAAAATATTTACTTCTGATTTTTGCACTATAGGAATTAAGTAGAAATAGAATATGTGTAAATGTTGCATAAAAAAGAAAATATTTTAAATGTTTATAAGAATATGTTAATATGGCGCAAATTTACATACAAAGTATATTTTATAAAAATGTTTACTTCTGAATTTTGCACTATAGGAACTGAGCAGAAAAAAAATGTGTTTATATGTCATATATTTATATACAAGGTAAATTTTATAAAAATATTTACTTCTGATTTTTGCACTATAGGAATTAAGTAGAAATAGAATGTGTGTATATGTTGCATAAAAAAGAAAATTTTTTTAAATGTTTATTTTTGAATTTTGTACTATAGGAATTAAATAGAAATAGAATGTGTTTATATGTTGCATAAAAAGAAAATTTTTTAAAATATTTATAAGAATGTGTTAATATGGCGCAAATTTACATACAAAGTATATTTTATAAAAATGTTTTCTTCTGAATTTTGCACTATTGGAACTAAGCAGAAAAAGAATGTGTTTATATGTCATATATTTATATAGAAGGTAAATTTTATTAAAATATTTACTTCTGATTTTTGCCCTATAGGAACTAAGTAGAAAAAGAATGTGTTTATATGTCATATATTTATATAGAAGGTAAATTTTATAAAAATATATACTTCTGATTTTTGCACTATAGGAACTACCCGGTAAGTAGAAATAGAACGTGTTTATATGTCCCATAAAAAAAGAAAATTAAAATTTTTTTTTATTTTTGCATTTTGCACTATAGGATCTAAGTAGAAAAAGAATGTGTTTATATGTCGCATAAAAAGAAAAGAGTAAATTTTTCTTTAATGTGTATTTTTGAATTTTACACTATAGGAACTAAGTTGAAAAAAGAATCTGTTAATATATCGCATATTTACATACAAAGTATATTTTATAAAATGTTTACTTCTGAATTTTGCACTATTGGAACTAAGCAGAAATAGAATGTGTTTATATGTCATATATTTATATAAAAGGTAAATTTTATAAAAATATTTACTTCTGATTTTTGCACTATAGGAACTAAGTAGAAATACAATGTGTTTATATGTACCATTAAAAAAATTTTTTTTTTTAAATGTATTTTTGCATATTGCACTATAGGATCTAAGTAGAAAAAGAATATGTTTATATGTCGCATAAAAAGAACAAAGTAAATTTTTTATAGTTTATTTTTGAATTTTACACAATAGGAAATAAGTAGAAAAAGAATGTGTTTATATGTCATATATTTATATACAAGGTAAATTTTATAAAAATATTTACTTCTGATGTTTGCACTATAGGAACTAAGTAGAAATAGAATGTGTTTATATGTCGCATAAAAAAAGGACATTTTTTAAAAATATTTATTTTTTATGTATTTTGCACTATAGGATCTAAGTAGAAAAATAATGTGTTTATGTCGCATAAAAAGAAAAAAGAAAATATTTTTTAAAGTTAATTTTTGAATTTTGTACTATAGGAATTAAATAGAAATAGAATGTGTTTATATGTTGCATAAAAAGAATTTTTTTAAAAATATTTATAAGAATGTGTTAATATGGCGCAAATTTACATACAAAGTATATTTTATAAAAATGTTTACTTCTGAATTTTGCACTATTCGAACTAAGTAGAAAAAGATTGTGTTTATATGTCATATATTTATATACAAGGTAAATTTTATAAAAATATTTACTTCTGATGTTTGCACTATAGGAACTAAGTAGAAATAGAATGTGTTTATATGTCGCATAAACAGAAGAGTAAATTTTTTTTAATGTTTATTTTTAAATTTTGTACTATAGGATCTAAGTAGAAAAATAATGTGTTTATGTCGCATAAAAAGAAAATAGGAAATTTGTTTAATGTTTACTTCTGAATTTTGCACTATACGAATTAAGTACAAAAAGAATGTGTTTATATGTCGCATAAAACGAAAAGAGTAAATTTTTCTTTAATGTGTATTTTTGAATTTTACACTATAGGAACTAAGTTGAAAAAAGAATGTGTTAATATATCGCATATTTACATACAAAGTATATTTTATAAAAATGTTTACTTCTGATTTTTGCACTATTGGAACTAAGTAGAAAAAGAATGTGTTTATATGTCATATATTTATATACAAGGTAAATTTTATAAAAATATTTACTTCTGATGTTTGCACTATAGGAACTAAGTAGAAATAGAATGTGTTTATATGTCGCATAAAAAAAAGGACATTTTTTAAAAATATTTATTTTTTGTATTTTGCACTATAGGATCTAAGTAGAAAAATAATGTGTTTATGTCACATAAAAAGAAAAAAATAATTTTTTTTAAATTATTATTTTTGAATTTAGCACTATAGGAACTAAGTAGAAAAAGAAAGTGTTTATATGTCGCATAAAAAGAAGAGTAAATTTTTTTTAATGTTTATTTTTGAATTTTGAACTATAGGATCTAAGTAGAAAAATAATGTGTTTATGTCGCATAAAAAGAAGAAAGAAAATTTTTTTAAAGTTTATTTGTTAATTTTGTACTATAGGAATTAAATAGAAATAGAATGTGTTTATATGTTGCATAAAAAGAAAAATTTTTTTAATATTTATAAGAATGTGTTAATATGGCACAAATTTACATACAAAGTATATTTTATAAAAATGTTTACTTCTCAATTTTGCACTATTGGAACTAAGCAGAAAAAGAATGTGTTTATATGTCATATATTTATATACAAGGTAAATTTTATTAAAATATTTACTTCTGATTTTTGCCCTATTGGAACTAAGTAGAAAAAGAACGTGTTTATATGTCCCATAAAAAGAAAAAAGGAAATTTTATAAAAATGTTTGCTTCTGAATTTTGCACTATACGAATTAAGTACAAAAAGAATGTGTTTATATGTCACATAAAATGAAAAGAGTAAATTTTTCTTTAATGTGTATTTTTGAATTTTACACTATAGGAACTAAGTTGAAAAAAGAATGTGTTTATATGTCATATATTTATATACAAGGTAAATTTTATAAAAATATTTACTTCTGATTTTTGCACTATAGGAACTAAGTAGAAATAGAACGTGTTTATATGTACCATAAAAAAAAAATTAACAAAAAAATTTCTTTTTGCATTTTGCACTATAGGATCTAAGTAGAAAAAGAATGTGTTCATATGTCACATAAAAATAACAAAGTAAATATTTTTTTAGTTTATTTTTGAATTTTACACAATAGGAACTAAGTAGAAAAAGAATGTGTTTATAAGTCGCATAAAAATAACAAAGTAAATCTTTTTTAGTTTATTTTTGAATTTTACAATAGGAGCTACCTAAGTAGAAAAAGAATGTGTTTATATGTCATATATTTATATACAAGGTAAATTTTATAAAAATATTTACTTCTGATGTTTGCACTATAGGAACTAAGTAGAAATAGAATGTGTTTATGTCGCATAAAAAGAAAAAAATAAATTTTTTTTAATTATTATTTTTGAATTTAGCATTATAGGAACTAAGTAGAAAAAGAAAGTGTTTATATGTCGCATAAAAAGAAGAGTACATTTTTTAAAATGTTTATTTTTGAATTTTGTACTATAGGAATTAAATAGAAATAGAATGTGTTTATATGTTGCATAAAAAGAAAAAAATTTTTAATATTTATAAGAATGTGTTAATATGGCACAAATTTACATACAAAGTATATTTTATAAAAATGTTTACTTCTCAATTTTGCACTATTGGAACTAAGCAGAAAAAGAATGTGTTTATATGTCATATATTTATATACAAGGTAAATTTTATTAAAATATTTACTTCTGATTTTTGCCCTATTGGAACTAAGTAGAAAAAGAATGTGTTTATATGTCATATATTTATATAGAAGGTAAATTTTATAAAAATATTTACTTCTGATTTTTGCACTATAGGAACTAAGTAGAAATAGAACGTGTTTATATGTCCCATAAAAAAAAGAAAATTTTAAAAGTTTTTTATTTTTGCATTTTGCACTATAGGATCTAAGTAGAAAAAGAATGTGTTTATATGTCGCATAAAAAGAAAAAAGGAAATTTTCTAAAAATGTTTACTTCTGAATTTTGCACTATACGAATTAAGTACAAAAAGAATGTGTTTATATGTCACATAAAATGAAAAGAGTAAATTTTTCTTTAATGTGTATTTTTGAATTTTACACTATAGGAACTAAGTTGAAAAAAGAATGTGTTAATATATCGCATATTTACATACAAAGTATATTTTATAAAAATGTTTACTTATGAATTTTGCACTATACGAACTAAGTACAAAAAGAATGTGTTTATATGTCATATACGAGGGGGAGTCAATAAGTAAGTCACAAATGGCTCTATAGAAAAAAACTGAAGACGATAAAAACCTGAAAACTGTTTATTTTTACACATACATTATCCCTTTACTTCTCAACATAATTTCCACCAACATTGATGCATTTATCCCATCGTTTTATGAGTCCTCCCAAACCTGCTGCGTAGAACTGCGTGCTCTGCTTTTTAAGCCACATTTTCACTTCACATTCAACTTCTGCGTCAGTCGCGAAATGCTTCCCACCAAGGTGGGTTTTTAGTGGACCAAAAAGGTGAAAATCACTAGGGGCTAAATCGGGGCTGTAAGGAGGATGTTCCAGAATTTTCCAACCAAGATTTTTTATTTTCTCCTGAGTTAATCGAGCCGTATGTGGTCTAGCATTGTCATGAAGGAGTAGCACTCCTCTAGTCAGCAGCCCTGGACGTTTTCTTCGAATTGCATCCCGAAGCACTGATAGAACATCACAGTATGATTCAGAATTCACATTGTCACCTTTCTTTTTGAAATTGGTTAAAAGCACTCCTTGACAATCCCAGAACACTGTCAGCATAACCTTCCCTGCTGATGGTGTAACCTTGAATTTTTGGACACAAGGCGAAGAAGGATGTTTCCATTGCATTGAAGCACGCTTTGATTCAGGCTGGTAGTGATGCACCCATGATTTGTCCCCAGTAATAATCCTGTTCATCATGTCTTCTCCTTCATTTGCGTATTGACAGAGATGCTCCAATGACAAGCCTAATCAGTTCATTTTGTGTTCGTCCGTCAATTGTCTGGGCACCCACCTTGAACACACTTTCTTAAATTTCAATCGGTCATGCATGATGCTGTATGCTGAACCATGTAAGCACCCTATTGCAGCTGCTACAGCGTCTATCGTTACTCGTCTGTCACCTCGAATCATCTCCTCAACCCGCTGCACAGATGCGTCTGTTGCAATTTCAACAGCACGACCAGATCGGATTTCGTCAACAATTTTAGAGCCTCCTTGAGAAAATTTTTTTACCCAGCTGTGCACCGCTTTACGGGACAAACAATTGTCAGCATAAACAGGAAGCATTTCTTTATGAATGTCTTTTGCAGGCAGTCCTTTTGCCCATAAAAAACGCACAACAGCACGTTGTTCATTGATTGTACACTCTGTAAGTACAGTAGCCATTTTGTTTTTTGTGCTGCGCATGCGCAAGGTACAGCTAGCGCCATCTAGCGAACATAAACATAAAGTTCTATGATGATATCAACTATAAACAGCTTTAGAAACCACCTACTGCATTTTCCTGCCATCCAACATCAATTTGTGACTTACTTATTGACTCCCCCTCGTATTTATATACAAGGTAAATTTTATAAAAATATTTACTTCTGATGTTTGCACTATAGGAACTAAGTAGAAATAGAATGTGTTTATATGTCGCATAAAAAAAAGGACATTTTTTAAAAAATATCTATTTTTTGTATTTTGAACTATAGGATCTAAGTAGAAAAATAATGTGTTTACGTCGCATAAAAATAACAAAGTAAATTTTTTTAGTTTATTTTTGAATTTTACACAATAGGAACTAAGTAGAAATAGAATGTGTTTATATGTAGCATAAAAAAAAGGACATTTTTTAAAAATATTTATTTTTTGTATTTTGCACTATAGGATCTAAGTAGAAATATAATGTGTTTACGTCGCATAAAAAGAAAAAAATTTTTTTTTTAAATTATTATTTTTGAATTTAGCACTATAGGAACTAAGTAGAACAAGAAAGTGTTTATATGTCGCATAAATAGAAGAGTAAATTTTTTTTAATGTTTATTTTTGAATTTTGAACTATAGGATCTAAGTAGAAAAATAATGTGTTTATGTCGCATAAAAAGAAAAAAGAAAATTTTTTTAAAGTTTATTTCTGAATTTTGTCCTATAGGAATTAAATAGAAATAGAATGTGTTTATATGTTGATAAAAAGAAACATTTTTTAAATATTTATAAGAATGTGTTAATATGGTGCAAATTTACATACAAAGTATATTTTATAAAAATGTTTACTTCTGAATTTTGCACTATTGGAACTAAGCAGAAAAAGAATGTGTTTATATGTCATATATTTATATACAAGGTAAATTTTATAAAAATATTTACTTCTGATTTTTGCACTATAGGAACTAAGTAGAAATAGAACGTGTTTATATGTACCATAAAAAAAAAATTAACAAAAAAATTTCTTTTTGCATTTTGCACTATAGGATCTAAGTAGAAAAAGAATGTGTTCATATGTCACATAAAAATAACAAAGTAAATATTTTTTTAGTTTATTTTTGAATTTTACACAATAGGAACTAAGTAGAAAAAGAATGTGTTTATATGTCGCATAAAAATAACAAAGTAAATCTTTTTTAGTTTATTTTTGAATTTTACACAATAGGAGCTACCTAAGTAGAAAAAGAATGTGTTTATATGTCATATATTTATATACAAGGTAAATTTTATAAAAATATTTACTTCTGATGTTTGCACTATAGGAACTAAGTAGAAATAGAATGTGTTTATATGTAGCATTAAAACAAGGACATTTTTAAAAAATATTTATTTTTTGTATTTTGAAAATATTTATTTTTTGTATTTTGCACTATAGGATCTAAGTAGAAAAATAATGTGTTTATGTCGCATAAAAAGAAAAAAATAAATTTTTTTAAATTATTATTTTTGAATTTAGCATTATAGGAACTAAGTAGAAAAAGAAAGTGTTTATATGTCGCATAAAAAGAAGAGTACATTTTTTTAAATGTTTATTTTTGAATTTTGAACTATAGGATCTAAGTAGAAAAATAATGTGTTTATGTCGCATAAAAAGAAAATTTTTTTAAAGTTTATTTTTGAATTTTGTACTATAGGAATTAAATAGAAATAGAATGTGTTTATATGTTGCATAAAAAGAAAAAATTTTTAAAATATTTATAAGAATGTGTTAATATGGCGCAAATTTACACAGAAATTATATTTTATAAAAATGTTTACTTCTGAATTTTGCACTATTGGAACTAAGCAGAAAAAAAATGTGTTTATATGTCATATATTTATATACAAGGTAAATTTTATTAAAATATTTACTTCTGATTTTTGCCCTATAGGAACTAAGTAGAAAAAGAATGTGTTTATATGTCATATATTTATATAGAAGGTAAATTTTATAAAAATATTTACTTCTGATTTTTGCACTATAGGAACTAAGTAGAAATAGAACGTGTTTATATGTCCCATAAAAAAAGAAAATTTTAAAATTTTTTATATTTGCATTTTGCACTATAGGATCTAAGTAGAAAAAGAATGTGCTTATATGTCGCATAAAAAGAAAAAAGGAAATTTTATAAAAATGTTTACTTCTGAATTTTGCACTATACGAATTAAGTACAAAAAGAATGTGTTTATATGTCACATAAAATGAAAAGAGAAAATTTTTCTTTAATGTGTATTTTTGAATTTTACACTATAGGAACTAAGTTGAAAAAAAGAATGTGTTAATATATCGCATATTTACATACAAAGTATATTTTATAAAAATGTTTACTTCTGATTTTTGCACTATTGGAACTAAGTAGAAAAAGAATGTGTTTATATGTCATATATTTATATACAAGGTAAATTTTATAAAAATATTTACTTCTGATTTTTGCACTATAGGAACTAAGTAGAAATAGAACGTGTTTATATGTCCCATAAAAAAATAATTAAACAAAAAATTTATTTTTGCATTTTGCACTATAGGATCTAAGTAGAAAAAGAATGTGTTTATATGTCGCATAAAAAGAACAAAGTAAATTTTTTATAGTTTATTTTTGAATTTTACACAATAGGAACTAAGTAGAAAAAGAATGTGTTTATATGTCATATATTTATATACAAGGTAAATTTTATAAAAATATTTACTTCTGATGTTTGCACTATAGGAACTAAGTAGAAATAGAATGTGTTTATATGTCGCATAAAAAAAGGACATTTTTTTAAAATATTTATTTTTTGTATTTTGCACTATAGGATCTAAGTAGAAAAATAATGTGTTTATGTCGCAAAAAAAGAAAAAAAAATTTTTTTTAAATTATTATTTTTGAATTTAGCACTATAGGAACTAAGTAGAAAAAGAAAGTGTTTATATGTCGCATAAAAAGAAGAGTAAATTTTTTTAAATGTTTACTTTTGAATTTTGAACTATAGGATCTAAGTAGAAAAATAATGTGTTTATGTCGCATAAAAAGAAAAAAGAAAATTTTTTTAAAGTTTATATTTGAATTTTGTACTATAGGAATTAAATAGAAATAGAATGTGTTTATATGTTGCATAAAAAGAAATTTTTTTAAAAATATTTATAAGAATGTGTTAATATGGTGCAAATTTACACAGAAAGTATATTTTATAAAAATGTTTACTTCTGAATTTTGCACTATTGGAACTAAGCAGAAAAAAAATGTGTTTATATGTCATATATTTATATACATGGTAAATTTTATTAAAATATTTACTTCTGATTTTTGCCCTATAGGAACTAAGTAGAAAAAGAATGTGTTTATATGTCATATATTTATATAGAAGGTAAATTTTATAAAAATATTTACTTCTGATTTTTGCACTATAGGAACTAAGTAGAAATAGAACGTGTTTATATGTCCCATAAAAAAAGAAAATTTTAAAATTTTTTTATATTTGCATTTTGCACTATAGGATCTAAGTAGAAAAAGAATGTGCTTATATGTCGCATAAAAAGAAAAAAGGAAATTTTATAAAAATGTTTACTTCTGAATTTTGCACTATACGAATTAAGTACAAAAAGAATGTGTTTATATGTCACATAAAATGAAAAGAGAAAATTTTTCTTTAATGTGTATTTTTGAATTTTACACTATAGGAACTAAGTAGAAATAGAACGTGTTTATATGTACCATAAAAAAAAAAATTAAACAAAAAATTTATTTTTGCATTTTGCACTATAGGATCTAAGTAGAAAAAGAATGTGTTTATATGTCGCATAAAAAGAACAAAGTAAATTTTTTTTAGTTTATTTTTGAATTTTACACAATAGGAACTAAGTAGAAAAAGAATGTGTTTATATGTCATATATTTATATACATGGTAAATTTTATAAAAATATTTACTTCTGATATTTGCACTATAGGAACTAAGTAGAAATAGAATGTGTTTATATGTCGCATAAAAAAAGGACATTTTTTTTAAATATTTATTTTTTGTATTTTGCACTATAGGATCTAAGTAGAAAAATAATGTGTTTATGTCGCATAAAAAGAAAAAAATAAATTTATTTAAATTATTATTTTTGAATTTAGCACTATAGGAACTAAGTAGAAAAAGAAAGTGTTTATATGTCGCATAAAAAGAAGAGTACATTTTTTTAAATGTTTATTTTTGAATTTTGAACTATAGGATCTAAGTAGAAAAATAATGTGTTTATGTCGCATAAAAAGAAAAAAGAAAATTTTTTTAAAGTTTATTTGTGAATTTTGTACTATAGGAATTAAATAGAAATAGAATGTGTTTATATGTTGCATAAAAAGAAAATTTTAAAAAAATATTTATAAGAATGTGTTAATATGGCGCAAATTTACACAGAAAGCATATTTTATAAAAATGTTTACTTCTGAATTTTGCACAATAGGAACTAAGTAGAAAAAGAATGTGTTTATATGTCATATATTTATATACAAGGTAAATTTTATTAAAATATTTACTTCTGATTTTTGCCCTATAGGAACTAAGTAGAAAAAGAATGTGTTTATATGTCATATATTTATATAGAAGGTAAATTTTATAAAAATATTTACTTCTGATTTTTGCACTATAGGAACTAAGTAGAAATAGAACGTGTTTATATGTCCCATAAAAAAAGAAAATTTTAAAATTTTTTTATATTTGCATTTTGCACTATAGGATCTAAGTAGAAAAAGAATGTGTTTATATGTCGCATAAAAAGAAAAAAGGAAATTTTATAAAAATGTTTACGTCTGAATTTTGCACTATACGAATTAAGTACAAAAAGAATGTGTTTATATGTCACATAAAATGAAAAGAGGAAATTTTTCTTTAATGTGTATTTTTGAATTTTACACTCTAGGAACTAAGTTGAAAAAAAGAATGTGTTAATATATCGCATATTTACATACAAAGTATATTTTATAAAAATGTTTACTTCTGATTTTTGCACTATTGGAACTAAGTAGAAAAAGAATGTGTTTATATGTCATATATTTATATACAAGGTAAATTTTATAAAAATATTTACTTCTGATTTTTGCACTATAGGAACTAAGTAGAAATAGAACGTGTTTATATGTACCATAAAAAAAAAAATTAAAAAAAAAATTTATTTTTGCATTTTGCACTATAGGATCTAAGTAGAAAAAGAATGTGTTTATATGTCGCATAAAAAGAACAAAGTAAATTTTTTTTTAGTTTATTTTTGAATTTTACACAATAGGAACTAAGTAGAAAAAGAATGTGTTTATATGTCATATATTTATATACAAGGTAAATTTTATAAAAATATTTACTTCTGATGTTTGCACTATAGGAACTAAGTAGAAATAGAATGTGTTTATATGTCGCATAAAAAAAAGGACATTTTTTAAAAATATTTATTTTTTGTATTTTGCACTATAGGATCTAAGTAGAAAAATAATTTGTTTATGTCGCAAAAAAAAGAAAAATTTTTTTTTTTTAAATTATTATTTTTGAATTTAGCACTATAGGAACTAAGTAGAAAAAGAAAGTGTTTATATGTCGCATAAAAAGAAGAGTAAATTTTTTTAAATGTTTATTTTTGAATTTTGAACTATAGGATCTAAGAAAAAAAATAATGTGTTTATGTCGCATAAAAAGAAAAAAGAAAATTTTTTTAAATTTTATTTTTGAATTTTGTACTATAGGAATTAAATAGAAATAGAATGTGTTTATATGTTGCATAAAAAGAAATTTAAAAAAAAATATTTATAAGAATGTGTTAATATGGCGCAAATTTACACAGAAAGTATATTTTATAAAAATGTTTACTTCTGAATTTTGCACTATTGGAACTAAGCAGAAAAAGAATGTGTTTATATGTCATATATTTATATAGAAGGTAAATTTTATAAAAATATTTACTTCTGATTTTTGCCCTATAGGAACTAAGTAGAAATAGAACGTGTTTATATGTCCCATAAAAAAAGAAAATTGAAAAAATTTTTTATATTTGCATTTTGCACTATAGGATCTAAGTAGAAAAAGAATGTGCTTATATGTCGCATAAAAAGAAAAAAGGAAATTTTATAAAAATGTTTACTTCTGAATTTTGCACTATACGAATTAAGTACAAAAAGAATGTGTTTATATGTCACATAAAATGAAAAGAGAAAATTTTTCTTTAATGTGTATTTTTGAATTTTACACTATAGGAACTAAGTAGAAATAGAACGTGTTTATATGTACCATAAAAAAAAAAATTAAACAAAAAATTTATTTTTGCATTTTGCACTATAGGATCTAAGTAGAAAAAGAATGTGTTTATATGTCGCATAAAAAGAACAAAGTAAATTTTTTTTAGTTTATTTTTGAATTTTACACAATAGGAACTAAGTAGAAAAAGAATGTGTTTATATGTCATATATTTATATACATGGTAAATTTTATAAAAATATTTACTTCTGATATTTGCACTATAGGAACTAAGTAGAAATAGAATGTGTTTATATGTCGCATAAAAAAAGGACATTTTTTTTAAATATTTATTTTTTGTATTTTGCACTATAGGATCTAAGTAGAAAAATAATGTGTTTATGTCGCATAAAAAGAAAAAAATAAATTTATTTAAATTATTATTTTTGAATTTAGCACTATAGGAACTAAGTAGAAAAAGAAAGTGTTTATATGTCGCATAAAAAGAAGAGTACATTTTTTTAAATGTTTATTTTTGAATTTTGAACTATAGGATCTAAGTAGAAAAATAATGTGTTTATGTCGCATAAAAAGAAAAAAGAAAATTTTTTTAAAGTTTATTTGTGAATTTTGTACTATAGGAATTAAATAGAAATAGAATGTGTTTATATGTTGCATAAAAAGAAAATTTTTAAAAAATATTTATAAGAATGTGTTAATATGGCGCAAATTTACACAGAAAGCATATTTTATAAAAATGTTTACTTCTGAATTTTGCACAATAGGAACTAAGTAGAAAAAGAATGTGTTTATATGTCATATATTTATATACAAGGTAAATTTTATTAAAATATTTACTTCTGATTTTTGCCCTATAGGAACTAAGTAGAAAAAGAATGTGTTTATATGTCATATATTTATATAGAAGGTAAATTTTATAAAAATATTTACTTCTGATTTTTGCACTATAGGAACTAAGTAGAAATAGAACGTGTTTATATGTCCCATAAAAAAAGAAAATTTTAAAATTTTTTTTATATTTGCATTTTGCACTATAGGATCTAAGTAGAAAAAGAATGTGTTTATATGTCGCATAAAAAGAAAAAAGGAAATTTTATAAAAATGTTTACTTCTGAATTTTGCACTATACGAATTAAGTACAAAAAGAATGTGTTTATATGTCACATAAAATGAAAAGAGGAAATTTTTCTTTAATGTGTATTTTTGAATTTTACACTCTAGGAACTAAGTTCAAAAAAAGAATGTGTTAATATATCGCATATTTACATACAAAGTATATTTTATAAAAATGTTTACTTCTGATTTTTGCACTATTGGAACTAAGTAGAAAAAGAATGTGTTTATATGTCATATATTTATATACAAGGTAAATTTTATAAAAATATTTACTTCTGATTTTTGCACTATATGAACTAAGTAGAAATAGAACGTGTTTATATGTACCATAAAAAAAAAAATTTTAAAAAAAATTTATTTTTGCATTTTGCACTATAGGATCTAAGTAGAAAAAGAATGTGTTTATATGTCGCATAAAAAGAACAAAGTAAATTTTTTTTTAGTTTATTTTTGAATTTTACACAATAGGAACTAAGTAGAAAAAGAATGTGTTTATATGTCATATATTTATATACAAGGTAAATTTTATAAAAATATTTACTTCTGATGTTTGCACTATAGGAACTAAGTAGAAATAGAATGTGTTTATATGTCGCATAAAAAAAAGGACATTTTTTTAAAATATTTATTTTTTGTATTTTGCACTATAGGATCTAAGTAGAAAAATAATTTGTTTATGTCGCAAAAAAAAGAAAAATTTTTTTTTTTTAAATTATTATTTTTGAATTTAGCACTATAGGAACTAAGTAGAAAAAGAAAGTGTTTATATGTCGCATAAAAAGAAGAGTAAATTTTTTTAAATGTTTATTTTTGAATTTTGAACTATAGGATCTAAGAAAAAAAATAATGTGTTTATGTCGCATAAAAAGAAAAAAGAAAATTTTTTTAAATTTTATTTTTGAATTTTGTACTATAGGAATTAAATAGAAATAGAATGTGTTTATATGTTGCATAAAAAGAAATTTTAAAAAAAATATTTATAAGAATGTGTTAATATGGCGCAAATTTACACAGAAAGTATATTTTATAAAAATGTTTACTTCTGAATTTTGCACTATTGGAACTAAGCAGAAAAAGAATGTGTTTATATGTCATATATTTATATAGAAGGTAAATTTTATAAAAATATTTACTTCTGATTTTTGCACTATAGGAACTAAGTAGAAATAGAACGTGTTTATATGTCCCATAAAAAAAGAAAATTTAAAATATTTTTTATATTTGCATTTTGCACTATAGGATCTAAGTAGAAAAAGAATGTGCTTATATGTCGCATAAAAAGAAAAAAGGAAATTTTATAAAAATGTTTACTTCTGAATTTTGCACTATACGAATTAAGTACAAAAAGAATGTGTTTATATGTCACATAAAATGAAAAGAGAAAATTTTTCTTTAATGTGTATTTTTGAATTTTACACTATAGGAACTAAGTAGAAATAGAACGTGTTTATATGTACCATAAAAAAAAAAATTAAACAAAAAATTTATTTTTGCATTTTGCACTATAGGATCTAAGTAGAAAAAGAATGTGTTTATATGTCGCATAAAAAGAACAAAGTAAATTTTTTTTAGTTTATTTTTGAATTTTACACAATAGGAACTAAGTAGAAAAAGAATGTGTTTATATGTCATATATTTATATACATGGTAAATTTTATAAAAATATTTACTTCTGATATTTGCACTATAGGAACTAAGTAGAAATAGAATGTGTTTATATGTCGCATAAAAAAAGGACATTTTTTTTAAATATTTATTTTTTGTATTTTGCACTATAGGATCTAAGTAGAAAAATAATGTGTTATGTCGCATAAAAAGAAAAAAATAAATTTATTTAAATTATTATTTTTGAATTTAGCACTATAGGAACTAAGTAGAAAAAGAAAGTGTTTATATGTCGCATAAAAAGAAGAGTACATTTTTTTAAATGTTTATTTTTGAATTTTGAACTATAGGATCTAAGTAGAAAAATAATGTGTTTATGTCGCATAAAAAGAAAAAAGAAAATTTTTTTAAAGTTTATTTGTGAATTTTGTACTATAGGAATTAAATAGAAATAGAATGTGTTTATATGTTGCATAAAAAGAAAATTTTTAAAAAATATTTATAAGAATGTGTTAATATGGCGCAAATTTACACAGAAAGCATATTTTATAAAAATGTTTACTTCTGAATTTTGCACAATAGGAACTAAGTAGAAAAAGAATGTGTTTATATGTCATATATTTATATACAAGGTAAATTTTATTAAAATATTTACTTCTGATTTTTGCCCTATAGGAACTAAGTAGAAAAAGAATGTGTTTATATGTCATATATTTATATAGAAGGTAAATTTTATAAAAATATTTACTTCTGATTTTTGCACTATAGGAACTAAGTAGAAATAGAACGTGTTTATATGTCCCATAAAAAAAGAAAATTTTAAAATTTTTTTTATATTTGCATTTTGCACTATAGGATCTAAGTAGAAAAAGAATGTGTTTATATGTCGCATAAAAAGAAAAAAGGAAATTTTATAAAAATGTTTACTTCTGAATTTTGCACTATACGAATTAAGTACAAAAAGAATGTGTTTATATGTCACATAAAATGAAAAGAGGAAATTTTTCTTTAATGTGTATTTTTGAATTTTACACTCTAGGAACTAAGTTGAAAAAAAGAATGTGTTAATATATCGCATATTTACATACAAAGTATATTTTATAAAAATGTTTACTTCTGATTTTTGCACTATTGGAACTAAGTAGAAAAAGAATGTGTTTATATGTCATATATTTATATACAAGGTAAATTTTATAAAAATATTTACTTCTGATTTTTGCACTATATGAACTAAGTAGAAATAGAACGTGTTTATATGTACCATAAAAAAAAAAATTTAAAAAAAAATTTATTTTTGCATTTTGCACTATAGGATCTAAGTAGAAAAAGAATGTGTTTATATGTCGCATAAAAAGAACAAAGTAAATTTTTTTTTAGTTTATTTTTGAATTTTACACAATAGGAACTAAGTAGAAAAAGAATGTGTTTATATGTCATATATTTATATACAAGGTAAATTTTATAAAAATATTTACTTCTGATGTTTGCACTATAGGAACTAAGTAGAAATAGAATGTGTTTATATGTCGCATAAAAAAAAGGACATTTTTTAAAAATATTTATTTTTTGTATTTTGCACTATAGGATCTAAGTAGAAAAATAATGTGTTTATGTCGCATAAAAAGAAAAAAATAAATTTTTTAAAATTATTATTTTTGAATTTAGCACTATAGGAACTAAGTAGAAATAGAACGTGTTTATATGTACCATAAGAAAAAAATTTTAAAAAAATGTATTTTTGCATTTTGCACTATAGGATCTAAGTAGAAAAAGAATGTGTTTATATGTCGCATAAAAAGAACAAAGTAAATTTTTTTTAGTTTATTTTTGAATTTTACACAATAGGAACTAAGTAGAAAAAGAATGTGTTTATATGTCATATATTTATATACAAGGTAAATTTTATAAAAATATTTACTTCTGATGTTTGCACTATAGGAACTAAGTAGAAATAGAATGTGTTTATATGTCGCATAAAAAAAAGGACATTTTTTTAAAATATTTATTTTTTGTATTTTGCACTATAGGATCTAAGTAGAAAAAGAAAGTGTTTATATGTCGCATAAAAAGAAGAGTAAATTTTTTTAAATGTTTATTTTTGAATTTTGAACTATAGGATCTAAGAAAAAAAATAATGTGTTTATGTCGCATAAAAAGAAAATAGAAAATTTTTTTTAATTTTATTTTTGAATTTTGTACTATAGGAATTAAATAGAAATAGAATGTGTTTATATGTTGCATAAAAAGAAATTTAAAAAAAAATATTTATAAGAATGTGTTAATATGGCGCAAATTTACACAGAAAGTATATTTTATAAAAATGTTTACTTCTGAATTTTGCACTATTGGAACTAAGCAGAAAAAGAATGTGTTTATATGTCATATATTTATATAGAAGGTAAATTTTATAAAAATATTTACTTCTGATTTTTGCCCTATAGGAACTAAGTAGAAATAGAACGTGTTTATATGTCCCATAAAAAAAGAAAATTTAAAAAATTTTTTATATTTGCATTTTGCACTATAGGATCTAAGTAGAAAAAGAATGTGTTTATATGTCGCATAAAAAGAAAAAAGTAAATTTTATAAAAATGTTTACTTCTGAATTTTGCACTATACGAATTAAGTACAAAAAGAATGTGTTTATATGTCACATAAAATGAAAAGAGTAAATTTTTCTTTAATGTGTATTTTTGAATTTTACACTATAGGAACTAAGTTGAAAAAAGAATGTGTTAATATATCGCATATTTACATACAAAGTATATTTTATAAAAATGTTTACTTCTGATTTTTGCACTATTGGAACTAAGTAGAAAAAGAATGTGTTTATATGTCATATATTTATATACAAGGTAAATTTTATAAAAATATTTACTTCTGATTTTTGCACTATAGGAACTAAGTAGAAATAGAACGTGTTTATATGTACCATAAAAAAAAAATTTAAAAAAAATGTATTTTTGCATTTTGCACTATAGGATCTAAGTAGAAAAAGAATGTGTTTATATGTCGCATAAAAAGAACAAAGTAAATTTTTTTTAGTTTATTTTTGAATTTTACACAATAGGAACTAAGTAGAAAAAGAATGTGTTTATATGTCATATATTTATATACAAGGTAAATTTTATAAAAATATTTACTTCTGATGTTTGCACTATAGGAACTAAGTAGAAATAGAATGTGTTTATATGTCGCATAAAAAAAAGGACATTTTTTTAAAATATTTATTTTTTGTATTTTGCACTATAGGATCTAAGTAGAAAAATAATGTGTTTATGTCGCATAAAAAGAAAGGAATAAATTTTTTTAAATTATTACTTTTGAATTTTGTACTATAGGAATTAAATAGAAATAGAATGTGTTTATATGTTGCATAAAAAGAAAAAATTTTTTAATGTTTATAAGAATGTGTTAATATGGCGCAAATTTACATACAAAGTATATTTTATAAAAATGTTTACTTCTGAATTTTGCACTATTGGAACTAAGCAGAAAAAGAATGTGTTTATATGTCATATATGTATATACAAGGTAAATTTTATTAAAATATTTACTTCTGATTTTTGCCCTATAGGAACTAAGTAGAAAAAGAATGTCTTTATATGTCATATATTTATATAGAAGGTAAATTTTATAAAAATATTTACTTCTGATTTTTGCACTATAGGAACTAAGTAGAAATAGAACGTGTTTATATGTCCCATAAAAAAAGAAAATTTTTAAATTTTTTTATTTTTGCATTGTGCACTATAGGATCTAAGTAGAAAAAAAATGTGTTTATATGTCGCATAAAAAGAAAAAAGGAAATTTTATAAAAATGTTTACTTCTGAATTTTGCACTATACGAATTAAGTACAAAAAGAATGTATTTATATGTCACATAAAATGAAAAGAGTAAATTTTTCTTTAATGTGTGTTTTTGAATTTTACACTATAGGAACTAGGTAAGTTGAAAAAAGAATGTGTTAATATATCGCATATTTACATACAAAGTATATTTTATAAAAATGTTTACTTCTGATTTTTGCACTATTGGAACTAAGTAGAAAAAGAATGTGTTTATATGTCGCATAAAAAGAACAAAGTAAATTTTTTTTAGTTTATTTTTGAATTTTACACAATAGGAACTAAGTAGAAAAAGAATGTGTTTATATGTCATATATTTATATACAAGGTAAATTTTATAAAAATATTTACTTCTGATGTTTGCACTATAGGAACTAAGTAGAAATAGAATGTGTTTATATTTCGCATAAAAAAAAGGACATTTTTTTAAAATATTTATTTTTTGTATTTTGCACTATAGGATCTAAGTAGAAAAATAATGTGTTTATGTCGCATAATAAGAAAAAAAAATTTTTTTTTAAATTATTATTTTTGAATTTAGCACTATAGGAACTAAGTAGAAAAAGAAAGTGTTTATATGTCGCATAAAAAGAAGAGTAAATTTTTTTTAATGTTTATTTTTGAATTTTGAACTATAGGATCTAAGTAGAAAAATAATGTGTTTATGTCGCATAAAAAGAAAAGAGAAAATTTTTTTAAAGTTTACTTTTGAATATTGTACTATAGGAATTAAATAGAAATAGAATGTGTTTATATGTTGCATAAAAAGAAAAATTTTTTTAATGTTTATAAGAATGTGTTAATATGGCGCAAATTTACATACAAAGTATATTTTATAAAAATGTTTACTAATGAATTTTGTACTATTGGAACTAAGCAGAAAAAGAATGTGTTTATATGTCATATATTTATATAGAAGGTAAATTTTATAAAAATATTTACTTCTGATTTTTGCACTATAGGAACTAAGTAGAAATAGAACGTGTTTATATGTCCCATAAAAAAAGAAAATTTTTAAATTTTTTTATTTTTGCATTTTGCACTATAGGATCTAAGTAGAAAAAAAATGTGTTTATATGTCGCATAAAAAGAAAAAAATAAATTTTTAAAAAATGTTTACTTCTGAATTTTGCACTATACGAATTAAGTACAAAAAGAATGTGTTTATATGTCACATAAAATGAAAAGAGTAAATTTATATTTAATGTGTATTTTTGAATTTTACACTATAGGAACTAAGTTGAAAAAAGAATGTGTTTATCTGTTGCATAAAAAGAAAATTTTTAAAAATATTTATTAGAATGTGTTAATATGGCGCAAATTTACATACAAAGTATATTTTATAAAAATGTTTACTTCTGAATTTTGCACTATTGGAACTAAGCAGAAAAAGAATGTGTTTATATGTCATATATTTATATACAAAGGTAAATTTTATTAAAATATTTACTTCTGATTTTTGCCCTATAGGAACTAAGTAGAAAAAGAATGTGTTTATATGTCATATATTTATATACAAGGTAAATTTTATAAAAATATTTACTTCTGATTTTTGCACTATAGGAACTAAGTAGAAATAGAACGTGTTTATATGTCCCATAAAAAAAGAAAATATTAAAAAATTTTTATTTTTGCATTTTGCACTATAGCATCTAAGTAGAACAAGAATGTGTTTATATGTCGCATAAAAAGACAAATAAGGAAATTTTATAAAAATGTTTACTTCTGAATTCTGCACTATACGAATTAAGTACAAAAAGAATGTGTTTATGTCACATAAAATGAAAAGAGTAAATTTTTCTTTAATGTGTATTTTTGAATTTTACACTATAGGAACTAAGTTGAAAAAAGAATGTGTTAATATATCGCATATTTACATACAAAGTATATTTTATAAAAATCTTTACTTCTGAATTTTGCACTATTGGAACTAAGCAGAAAAAGAATGTGTTTATATGTAATATATTTATATACAAGGTAAGTTTTATTAAAATATTTACTTCTGATTTTTGCCCTATAGGAACTAAGTAGAAAAAGAATGTGTTTATATGTCATATATTTATATACGAGGTAAATTTTATAAAAATATTTACTTCTGATTTTTGCACTATAGGAACTAAGTAGAAATACAACGTGTTTATATGTACCATAAAAAAAAAAGTTTAAAAAAATGTATTTTTGCATATTGCACTATAGGATCTAAGTAGAAAAAGAATATGTTTATATGTCGAATAAAAAGAACAAAGTAAATTTTTTATAGTTTATTTTTGAATTTTACACAATAGGAAATAAGTAGAAAAAGAATGTGTTTATATGTCATATATTTATATACAAGGTAAATTTTATAAAAATATTTACTTCTGATTTTTGCACTATAGGAATTAAGTAGAAATAGAACGTGTTTATATGTACCATAAAAAAAAAAAAAAATTTTTAAATTTATTTTTGCATTTTGCACTATAGGATCTAAGTAGAAATAGAATGTGTTTATATGTCATATATTGATATACAAGGTAAATTTTATAAAAATATTTACTTCTGAAGTTTGCACTATAGGAACTAAGTAGAAATAGAATGTGTTTATGTCGCATAAAAAAAAGGACATTTTTTTAAAATATTAATTTTTTTATTTTGCACTATAGGATCTAATTAGAAAAATAATGTGTTTATGTCGCATAAAAAGAAAAAAATAAATTTTTTTAAATTATTATTTTTGAATTTAGCACTATAGGAACTAAGTAGAAAAAGAATGTGTTTATATGTCGCATAAAAAGAAGAGTAAATTTTTTTTAATGTTTATTTTTGAATTTTGCACTATAGGATCTAAGTAGAAAAATAATGTGTTTATATGTTGCATAAAAAGAAAAAAATAAATTTTTTAAAATTATTATTTTTGAATTTAGCACTATAGGAACTAAGTAGAAAAAGAAAGTGTTTATATGTCGCATAAAAAGAAAAGTAAATTTTTTTAAATGTTTATGTTTGAATTTTGCACTATAGGATCTAAGTAGAAAAATAATGTGTTTATATGTTGCATAAAAAGAAAAAAGGAAATTTTATAAAAATGTTTACTTCTGAATTTTGCACTATAGGAATTAAGTAGAAATAGAACGTGTTTATATGTACCATAAAAACAAAAAAATGTAAAAAAAAATGTATTTTTGCATTTTGCACTATAGGATCTAAGTAGAAAAAGAATGTGTTTATGTCGCATAAAAAGAAAAAAGAAAATTTTTTTAAAGTTTATTTTTGAATTTTGTACTATAGGAATTAAATAGAAATATAATGTGTTTATATGTTGCATAAAAAGAAATTTTTAAAAAATATTTATAAGAATGTGTTAATATGGCGCAAATTTACATACAAAGTATATTTTATAAAAATGTTTACTTCTGAATTTTGCACTATTGGAACTAAGCAGAAAAAGAATGTGTTTATAGGTAATATATTTATATACAAGGTAAGTTTTATTAAAATATTTACTTCTGATTTTTGCCCTATAGGAACTAAGTAGAAAAAAAATGTGTTTATATGTCATATATTTATATACAAGGTAAATTTTACAAAAATTTTTACTTCTGATTTTTCCACTATAGGAACTAAGTAGAAATAGAACGTGTTTATATGTACCATAAAAAAAAAAATTAAACAAAAAATTTATTTTTGCATTTTGCACTATAGGATCTAAGTAGAAAAAGAATGTGTTTATATGTCGCATAAAAAGAACAAAGTAAATTTTTTTTAGTTTATTTTTGAATTTTACACAACAGGAACTAAGTAGAAAAAGAACGTGTTTATATGTCGCATAAAAAGAAGAGTAAATTTTTTTAAATGTTTATTTTTGAATTTTGCACTATAGGATCTAAGTAGAAAAATAATGTGTTTATATGTTGCATAAAAAGAAAAAAATAAATTTTTTAAAATTATTATTTTTGAATTTAGCACTATAGGAACTAAGTAGAAAAAGAAAGTGTTTATATGTCGCATAAAAAGAAAAGTAAATTTTTTTAAATGTTTATGTTTGAATTTTGCACTATAGGATCTAAGTAGAAAAATAATGTGTTTATATGTTGCATAAAAAGAAAATTTTTTAAAATATTTATATGAATGTGTTAATATGACGCAAATTTACATACAAGGTAAATGTTATTAAAATATTTACTTCTGATTTTTGCCCTATAGGAACTAAGTAGAAAAAGAATGTGTTTATATGTCATATATTTATATAGAAGGTAAATTTTATAAAAATATTTACTTCTGATTTTTGCACTATAGGAACTAAGTAGAAATAGAACGTGTTTATATGTCCCATAAAGAAAGAAAATTTAAAATTTTTTTTATTTTTGCATTTTGCACTATAGGATCTAAGTAGATAAAGAATATGTTTATATGTCGCATAAAAAGAACAAAGTAAATTTTTTATAGTTTATTTTTGAATTTTACACAATAGGAAATAAGTAGAAAAAGAATGTGTTTATATGTCATATATTTATATACAAGGTAAATTTTATAAAAATATTTACTTCTGATTTTTGCACTATAGGAATTAAGTAGAAATAGAACGTGTTTATAAGTACCATAAAAAAAAAAAATTTAAAAAAAAATTTATTTTTGCATATTGCACTATAGGATCTAAGTAGAAAAAGAATGTGTTTATATGTCGCATAAAAAGAACAAAGTAAATTTTTTTTAGTTTATTTTTGAATTTTACACAATAGGAACTAAGTAGAAAAAGAATGTGTTTATATGTCATATATTTATATACAAGGTAAATTTTATAAAAATATTTACTTCTGATTATTGCACTATAGGAACTAAGTAGAAATAGAACGTGTTTATATGTCGCATAAAAAAAGAAAATTTAAAAATTTTTTTATTTTTGCATTTTGCACTATAGGATCTAAGTAGAAAAAGAATGTGTTTATATGTCGCATAAAAAGAAAAAAGGAAATTTTATAAAAATGTTTACTTCTGAATTTTGCACTATACGAATTAAGTACAAAAAGAATGTGTTTATATGTCACATAAAACGAAAAGAGTAAATTTTTCTTTAATGTTTATTTTTGAATTTTACACTATAGGAACTAAGTTGAAAAAATAATGTGTTAATATATCGCATATTTACATACAAATTATATTTTATAAAAATGTTTACTTATGATTTTTGCACAATAGGAATTAAGTAGAAATAGAATATGTGTAAATGTTGCATAAAAAAGAAAATATTTTAAATGTTTATAAGAATATGTTAATATGGCTCAAATTTACATACAAAGTATATTTTATAAAAATGTTTACTTCTGAATTTTGCACTATAGGAACTAAGCAGAAAAAAATTTTGTTTATATGTCATATATTTATATACAAGATAAATTTTATAAAAATATTTACTTCTGATTTTTGCACTATAGGAATTAAGTAGAAAAAGAAAGTGTTTATATGTCGCATAAAAAGAAGAGTAAATTTTTTAAAATGTTTATTTTTGAATTTTGCAAGATAGGATCTAAGTAGAAAAATAATGTGTTTATGTCGCATAAAAAGAAAAAAAAATATTTTTAAATTATTATTTTTGAATTTAGCACTATAGGAACTAAGTAGAAAAAGAAAGTGTTTATATGTCGCATAAACAGAAGAGTAAATTTTTTTTTATGTTTATTTTTGAATTTTCCACTATAGGATCTAAGTAGAAAAATAATGTGTTTATGTCGCATAAAAAGAAAATAGGAAATTTTTTTAATGTTTACTTCTGACTTTTGCGCTATAGGAACTAAGTAGAAAAAGAATGTGTTTATATGTCATATATTTATATACAAGGTAAATTTTATAAAAATATTTACTTCTGATTTTTGCACTATAGGAATTAAGTAGAAATAGAATGTGTGTATATGTTGCATAAAAAGAAAATTTTTTAAAATATTTATAAGAATGTGTTAATATGGCGCAAATTTACATACAAAGTATATTTTATAAAAATGTTTACTTCTGAATTTTGCACTATTGGAACTAAGCAGAAAAAGAATGTGTTTATATGTCATATATTTATATACAAGGTAAATTTTATTAAAATATTTACTTCTGATTTTTGCCCTATAGGAATTAAGTAGAAATAGAATATGTGTAAATGTTGCATAAAAAAGAAAATATTTTAAATGTTTATAAGAATATGTTAATATGGCGCAAATTTACATACAAAGTATATTTTATAAAAATGTTTACTTCGGAATTTTGCGCTATAGGAACTAAATAGAAAAAGAATGTGTTTATATGTCATATATTTATATACAAGGTAAATTTTATAAAAATATTTACTTCTGATTTTTGCACTATAGGAATTAAGTAGAAATAGAATGTGTGTATATGCTGCATAAAAAGAAAATTTTTTAAAATATTTATAAGAATGTGTTAATATGGCGCAAATTTACATACAAAGTATATTTTATAAAAATGTTTACTTCTGAATTTTGCACTATTGGAACTAAGCAGATAAAGAATGTGTTTATATGTCATATATTTATATACAAGGTAAATTTTATTAAAATATTTACTTCTGATTTTTGCCCTATAGGAATTAAGTAGAAATAGAATATGTGTAAATGTTGCATAAAAAAGAAAATATTTTAAATGTTTATAAGAATATGTTAATATGGCGCAAATTTACATACAAAGTATATTTTATAGAAATGTTTACTTCTGAATTTTGCACTATTGGAACTAAGCAGAAAAAGAATGTGTTTATATGTCGCATAAAAAGAACAAGGTAATTTTTTTTTAGTTTATTTTTGAATTTTACACAATAGGAACTAAGTATCAAAAAGAATGTGTTTATATGTCATATATTTATATACAAGGTAAATTTTATAAAAATATTTACTTCTGATGTTTGCACTATAGGAACGAAGTAGAAATAGAATGTGTTTATATGTCGCATAAAAAAAGGACATTTTTTTTAAAATATTTATTTTTTGTATTTTGCACTATAGGATCTAAGTAGAAAAATAATGTGTTTATGTCGCATAAAAAGAAAAAAATAAATTTTTTAAAATTATTATTTTTGAATTTAGCACTATAGGAACTAAGTAGAAAAAGAAAGTGTTTATATGTCGCATAAAAAGAAAAATTTTTTAAATATTTATAAGAATGTGTTAATATGGCGCAAATTTACATACAAAGTATATTTTATAAAAATGTTTACTTCTGAATTTTGCACTATTGGAACTAAGCAGAAAAAGAATGTGTTTATATGTAATATATTTATATACAAGGTAAGTTTTATTAAAATATTTACTTCTGATTTTTGCCCTATAGGAACTAAGTAGAAAAAGAATGTGTTTATATGTCATATATTTATAAACAAGGTAAATTTTATAAAAATATTTACTTCTGATTTTTGCACTATAGGAACTAAGTAGAAATAGAACGTGTTTATATGTACCATAAAAAAAAAAAATTAATCAAAAAATTTATTTTTGCATTTTGCACTATAGGATCTAAGTAGAAAAAGAATGTGTTTATATGTCGCATAAAAAGAACAAAGTAAATTATTTTTAGTTTATTTTTGAATTTTACACAATAGGAACTAAGTAGAAAAAGAATGTGTTTATATGTCATATATTTATATACAAGGTAAATTTTATAAAAATATTTACTTCTGATGTTTGCACTATAGGAACTAAGTAGAAATAGAATGTGTTTATATGTCGCATAAAAAAAGGACATTTTTTTAAATATTTATTTTTTGTATTTTGCACTATAGGATCTAAGTAGAAAAATA